>OY992536.1:123631256-124231256 GCA_963921195.1 Pegoplata infirma
TAAAAACAAAATATTTTTGCTCAAAATGGAAACAAAACAATATTATCAACTACGAGATTTGAACTTGGGACCTTCTGATTCTCGTGCTAACCCTCTACACACTAGCCTAAAGGTAAGGACGAAATTTAAGTTTCTTAAATTAAAATATATTTAATTTTTTTTTTAAAGTAACGCAATTTGGAGTAAAAAACATTTATAAATACAAAAATAAAATAAAACAAGTAAAAAAGTTAAATTCGGCCTTGCCGAATGTAGTGATACCCTCCACAATTTCAAAAAGATTATTGCAAAAAACTTTATTTAAAAGGAAATTACTTTTGAAAAAAAAAAAATTTTTTGAAAAAAATTTTTCGCGAAAAAAAAATGTTGGTAAAAAAAATCCGCGATTTTTTTTTTTTGTGTACTTGTTTAAATACCATTTGGTGTTCAATTATGTTCACATATGCCAACCAGTAGCCGAATTAAAGCATTTTGTATTTTTAGGTTATGTTGAATGTACTGAAATTTTTGAGGTGTGCTTACATTTTCGATCATAACTTTTGAACCGCTGAACCGATATCGCTCAAATGCAATACCAAACTTCTCGGGAGAACTTCCAATAAATATGTTAAGTTTCAGTCATCTCTGTGCAATATTTTGTCCGCGACAGCATTTTCCACAGACAGACAGACGGACAGACGGACATCGCTAGAATGTCTTAAAATCGATCGGGCATCATGAATATATATACTTTATGGGTTCCCAGATCGATATTTCGATGAGTTACAAACAGAATGACAAACTTATATATACCCTCTATCACTAGAGTGGAGGGTATAAAAATAAGAAAATTAAAAAGAAAAAAAAAAGTTATGAGATTCGAACCGAGGACCTTCCGTGTCCTGTGCATACCCTCTACCATCTCGTCTAAAGGATTACAAGTTAATTTTAATAAAAAAAATACAAAAGTTGGATTACAACTCCCATATCTGGGCAGGGGAATACAACTCCCATATCTGGGCAGGGGCTTCAAAGTCTGTTTTGAAGTTCTTGGACCGGGTGCAAAGGAGTGCGTTGAAGCTCATCAATGACAGTAGGGTATCCAACTCTATTGATTCATTGGAGCATCGTCGGAACGTGGGTTGTGCGTCATTGTTCTACCGATATTACCATGGTAAGTGCTCTGCTGAGATAAGTGAACTTATCCCCGAGACTCGGGTGTACGTTCGCAATACTCATCAATCCAGTAGATCACATCCGTTTGTTGTCGATAGTCCAATGAATCGCACAACGCATTACGGAGAGAATTCGTTTCTCAGTCGAACTAGTCGTATGTGGAATTTCCTCCTCCTCATAACCTATTTTCCTAATACCAACACAATGCACTGCATTAGTAGGGGGCATCCCCTAAGTGTTAGCTCAAAGTAAAAAAAAATGCGGGGGCTCGAACTCAGGATCTTACGACTGACAGCCACAGCCTCTAACTCCTAGGCTATTGGTTACACGTATAGATGAATGGGTAAAAACAAATGTTAGATAAACACGAAAAGTAAAGACAAAAAAAATATTATACATGTAAGGTTGTATTTATCTAGGCACCGTCTTATTCTTTAGGCTAGTGGGTAGAGGGTTAGCACGATAATTTTTTTTTTTTTTTTAATTCCAATATTTTTTCTTTATTTTTTTTTAATTAATTAAACCTTTTTATTAATATTTTTTTATTTTAATTACAATTTTCCTGAATTTACTCTTTAAATTCAAAAGCCGGCAAAAAACAAGAACAAATAAAAATTAAAAATTAATTTATTTTTTTTTTTTTTTTTAATTTTTATTTAAATTTTTTTTTTTTTTTAATTTTAATTAATTTAATCTTTTTATTAATATTTTTTTATTTTAATTACATTTTTCCTGAATTTACCCTTTAAATTCAAAACCGGCAAAAAACAAAAAATCTGGCCCACCGAATGAAAAAATGCCAAAATGCAAACATTACTTATTCTCTGCCTAAGTAATTCATGTCAAGGAGGGTACAAATACAGGAGAGGGAGATTGGAGAACACTCAACCTAGCACTAATCCAAGCACAATACCACGGCGTCAAAAAAACAAAATATTGCAAAACAAATGGAAAAAAGAGTTGTCATGTTATTTTGATTTATTTAAAATTGTGGCATGGTTGCATTTTTCTAGAATAAAATTATTTATTACCAGTTTTTTCTCTATTTTGTTTATGTTTTATATTTATTTTAATTGTACTTTGCTGGTGTCGTACTTTTTTGTTTTTTAACTAGTTGTATACATGTTTTCTTCGTAATTTAAACTCCAAAAAACATTGCCTTAACAAAAAAATGCAACCATGCCACAATTTTAAATAAATAAAAATAACATGACAACTCTTTTTTCCATTTGTTTTGCAATATTTTGTTTTTTTGACGCCGTGGTATTGTGCTTGGATTAGTGCTAGGTTGAGTGTTCTCCAATCTCCGTCTAATGTATTTGTACCATAGGGGTGAAACGAATAAGTTTCGCACATGTTTATGTATTAGTGACGGCACGCGCGTGTAACTTTTGACGTTTCATACAAAACGTAAACAAACAATGAAAATACAGATGCAAAAGCTCACACGTACAGGCACACGTATTCTAGGCAGAGAAGTAAATTTAGTTGTATTTTGTATGCGTCCATATTGAAAGTACCAAAATAAGCACTCGTGTTGCATGTCTATATGGTCTGTGATTTGTACCCTCCTTGATTCATGCCGAAACGCCAAAACGCAAAAAAACACCTGACACCCTTTTATTTTGGCCTAAGTAAGAAACGCCAAGACGCCAAACTTATTTTGGCGTTAGAAGTCTGAATATCCTCTTAGGGGAGATTTATTGTTCTTGGTATATATATTATTGATCAGTGATCGATTCTAAGACATTCTAGCGATGTCCGTCCGTCCGTCTGTCTGTCCGTCTGTAGTTAACACGATACAGTCCAAAATAAAAGAGCTAGACCCCTCAATTTTGGCACAAATATGTCTTATGTTCCTAGGCAGGTTAAGTTCGGAAATTGGCCAAAGCGGACCAGGGGGAAAAAAGTTCCCCCTTGAAGAACTAAACCAACCTCTAAAAAACTACACTTTTTTACATGTTTTTTTGTATTTTTGTTAAATAAATGAAACATTTGGTATATTTATCGCGACGGGAAGGTGCTCTCAACGTCCCTCACTGAACCTATCAACGCCCCCCCCCCAAAAAAAGAAACGCTCCTGACAAATTTTTGTTTTTAATGTTTTTACATTTTGGAGGGTATAAAAGATTCGGTACAACCGAATTTAACACTCTCACTTGTTTTTATTAAAACTAAAAAAAAAAAATAAAAAGTATTACAATTTCTTTAAAGAAAATACTAATATTTTTGCTAAAATTATAGTAAAATAAAAAAAACTAGTAAGAAAATATAGTAAAAATACTAAAAACTTTTTGTATTTTACCAATAGTAAATTGCCAAAAAAAATCTGGAAAAATTAAATTTTTCCAATTTTTTTTTGCTAAAGTTTGGTTGAAGTAAATTACAACACCTTTTACTAATATTTTGACTAAGTTATTTTTTTGAGTGTATATTCGGACCAAAAATTATCATATTTAATCTAATATAACAAATTTTGAGCTATTTTGATCCACCAATTTCATCATCTTATTTAATCCTAATACGTTTTGGGATGTAATAAATTATTTCATATTATATATGAACCAGTATATTTTTTTTTATTCGGGTATATATAATTTATATTTATTGATATTAAAAAACAGATTAGAGTTTGCAAATAATCGAGATATTTCATAATCGCGATTACGATTTAAAAAAATTGCCGTTAATCGCGATTACGATTAATCGAATTTTTTAAATAATTTGAGTTGAAATAGCTTTAAAAAAATCTTTTGACATTTACATTTTAGAACGTATTTTTTAGAACAAAAACTATTATTTTTAAGAAATAAAATTAAAAACTTCGAGATTTTGGCACCACAGTGTCTTTTTTAGTATATTATTGCGCTCGAGCGCCCTTGAGAATTTTTTGTTAAGATTTTTTTTTAAACTCATAATTAAAATTCTTTGTTGATAAAATTTTACACATGCTTTAATTTTTAACATCTTCAATACCTTACACCACGCTGAGGTACAGGGTATAATAAGTTTGTGCTGATGTTTGTAACTACCCGAAATATTGGAAATACCTTCAAGTATACCAATCGACTCAGAATTACTTTTTGAGTCGATTTAGCCTATTGAAATTGGAAAAAATTGGTCGATGTTAAGACCTAGCCTCCATACAAACGCCCCCTTTGAATTTCACTTAAATGCCTCTAATAACCGTATTATAATAGATATTGTTTTGAAATTTATCAGGTAATAAAATTTTGTACGCACAAAGCATCATACTAAATTCCAAAGGAATCGGGTACAAACAACCCTCCCGATACTCACATAATTTCCTCAAAATTCATAAAAATTCAAATATTTGATTAAAATTTTATTTGTAGGTGTAAAACGTGTACTTTGGTAACGTAATCAAATCGAGATACATTTGGATCATTTTTGGACTAAGTCCCCCACACTGAAAAAAAGTTTCTTAAAATTAAAGAAATTTTATTAAAATTAAAGAAAAACTGCTCATAATTTGGCTCCAAAGAAAAATTTCCTTATTGTACACGCAAAAAAAAAAATCTGTGTCAGATTGAGCAATCCTACTTGGTTAAACTTTTTTCATACCAAAAAAATTTTTTTACCAAATTTTTGCTAAAATTCTGCTTGTCGATGTTAAAGTAACATAATTAGTTTTTTATGTAAAATAACCAAGTAGCTTGCACAATAACGCAAATTACTTGCACAAAAATTTTTCGAAAGAAAACAACAAAAAAAAAAAACAAATACAGACCGCCATATTCATTTTGTATTTTTGTGTGCGTGCTTCGTTTATTTTTTGTGTTATAAAAACGTAAAAAGGAAATTGATAAATAAAACTAAAATAAATTAATAAATAAAAATAAATAATTAGTTTTTAAAAGATAAATATATGTAAGATAAGAAAATGCTAAAGTTAATTTTGCTGTCATAACTTAAAACACCATTCATTTAGCAAAACTAATGGAGTCCCAGACGTTTGTTTCAATGAATTACAAATGGAATGATAAAGTGAGTATACCCTTATTCCGAAGATTTTTAGTTAAAAAATAGTGTTTGGTAATAATTTTCTATTTTTACAGGGTACTGCTAAATAAATTTTTGAAGCTATGGCGAATCCTTCACTACCATAAAGAGCGTGGGCACCAGTCCTCCCTTTAGCTATAAAATTAAAACCGAAAAACTCATTTATATAGCAAAGCAAATGGAGTCCGCCCCTGTTTTGATGAGTTACAAATGGAATCACAAAGTAAGTGTTCCTCCTAACCAAAAGACCAATGGGGTTTACTAGTTTTCTAAATTAAAAAATTATGTTTTGTAATAATTTTCTATTTTTTACAGGATGATTTTAAATAAATTCGTGAAGCTATAGCGGATCCTTCACTTCAAGAAAATGCGTAGGCAGCAGTCACTGGAGAAAATTGTACATAAAGGGTCAGTTGGTCGGTGGTAAATAAAATCCTACACAACATTTATTATATTAATATGGATTTATTCTGTGAAAATTTTAAATTCAACAAATATACAAATTTTTACAAAAATTTATTGAAAATTTATTTTAGCATAAAGGTGGTAATTTTTAGCATTATTTTTAGTCATCTTTTCTAATAATTTTGGTATATTTCACCATATCTCTTTTGGTATATTTTACCAAGTTTTTGCTTTAATAGCTTTAGCATTTTCTTCAAAATTTTTTGCATAAGTGTTTTGGCTAAATTACGAAAACTACTTCGTCGGTTGTAGTTTTAGCATATTCTTGGTAAAATTATGTCAGATTTTTGCTTACTCCGACACAGATTTTTTTTTGCGTGTAATAAAACATCTTTCTTTAAATTTAGTGTGAAAATTGTGCAGTTATTTAATAAAATTATGTATACATGTACTTAATTTAAGTTTGCAAGCATATTAAAATTAAAGAAAAATTTCTTTAAATTACGAAAACATGGGAATAATTTTGCTCCAAAGAAAAAATCTTTTTTTATTTAAATTTTTTATGCTATTAATATTTAATCATTTATCTGTTTTAAAAAAACTTTATCAGTCTTTTAACCAAAAAATAAAAAAAATCTATACTAGAAGTACACACAGAGAAATGTTTAGTTGGAATTCCATTATGAAAACGGAATTTTGATAAATCTTATAAATTTTTAGTTGTTATTGTAAATTTTTTATCCCATACCAAATAAATAACAGCAGTAATAATTAATTATCAATCGTGACCGAATGGATGTATCAACAACTAATAATTTGGTAAATATACCCAAACTAAAAACTAATAAAGTTTTTGAAAAATATTTAGTAAGTACAACCGTTTCTTTTAGTCTTTATTTTCCCTCTCGACCAATAATCATTTGTTTAAAGTAATAAATTCAAAAAATATTAGGAAATAGTATCCACAACTGAAAATGTTGGTTAACTTAACCAAATTTTCAATAATTTTTTATTTTTAAAAAATTTTACTAAATTATTAATTTTTATTGGTATTCTTAACTAATAATTGGTCGTTAGGATTTCATTTTGATTATAAAACTAAAACGTCAAAAAAATTAAAATAGTAATTAGTTTAAAGAAAAATGTTATTGTGTTCAGACGTTTTTTAAAATTTTAAAATAAAACTCTTGTAAAATTCCGTAAAAAATGTTACAAATTTAGACAGTAAGTTGACACTGCCAAAATACAAACAATTTAAATTAATAAATCTTATTTTAGATATTTGCACACACAACTTTAATTTTGAGCCAACTATTAAAACCTATGAAACAGTTTGAAAGAAATCATTAGAGTCCGAAATGTCCAGAGAGTGGTAACAAATTTAAGGTTTGTAAATACCAGAATATTGAAATCAACAATGGTTTATCCAAAACTATTCTCAGAATCGGAGACATTTTCTTAAAATCTAAGACTTTTTCTGTAGGAAAAATGCCTCAAAATCTGAGACTTTTTCTGTAGGAAAAGTTTCTCAGAACCTGGGACTTTTTCTCCGAATCTGAGACTTTTTCTATAGGAACAATTTCGGAATTTGAGACTTTTCCTCATTATATTAGACTTTTTCAATAGGAAAAAATTCTCAGATACTTCTAAATTTTTTCCTTAGAATATATTCTATTATATTTTCTGAGATATTCTTTTACAGATTCTGAGACATTCTTTCTGTAGAAAAATTATCAGGTTCTGATTTGTTTTCTATTAAAAAATCCTCAGATTCTGAGATATGTTTCTATAAAAAAATTTTCGGAGATATTTTTCGACTTTTTTCATTGACATTTCTTCTTAAGAGATATATTTTGACTTCGAGTTATTTTTGCTCTAGAAAGTCTCGCAAATTCTGAGACAATTTTTTTCGAAAAATTCTTAGATTTTAAATTTTTTCTATCAGAATTATAAGTTTTAATTTATTTTTTCTATTGTATGTATTTATTTCACTTTTTAAATTATAAAATTTTTACAATCAAATAAATAAGTAAAATTGCTTGAAAAAAATATTAAAAATCTTTATTTTAAAAGAAACAGTTAAAAAAAATATTGATTGGTACAACTATATAACGCTTTTTAAAATTCGATCACTCTAACCAATGTCAATTTTAACATATGAAACTAGTAAAAAAATGCTTTAAGAGTGGGTGCATTTAAGCGGGATACTATTTGAATGCTATTTGAACTTTTTTGTTTCATTTGCATTAAAAATATAATTTTTAAAATTGCACTGTTAAATGTGAGTAAAATTTCGTGAGTTTGCATGATTTTGTATGGTGACGGAAAAATGAAACACGTCAAAATTCAGCTTGAGTGAGATTAAAATGTGACACTCATGTAACCCTGCGTAAAATTTTTGCAAAATTCAAAAATTTCTTGCTTGAGAATTTTTTTTTTCGTTAGCTTGAGTTGGTCGAATTCACTCACGCTCCCATCTCTACTCACGCTCCCATCCTTACTCACGCTCCCATCTTTACTCACGCTCCCATTTGTAATTGAAAACATATGTTTCCAATGGTTAGTCGACCGCCAAAAGCGTTTTATTGCTAGATGCATAAGTTCATAATGGGTCATTTAGGGCTCAAAGCTGTTTAGGGTTAAAGAATTTCTTAAAATCCAACATTTCTATATTAAGTTTTATAATTTATAATAAATCTGGTGTAAAATTAAAAGTTTTTAACTAAAAATGTTGAGTTTAAAAAAAGTGCAATTTTCCCAAAATGTCCTGGAAACATACCGTTACACGCGTTGTTTAAGAATCTCGTATTTTTTCAAAAAAAAAAATTTATCAAACAAACTTATATATACTTGAAATAAATGCAATAAAAACTTTAGATTGTGCAACTTAAAATCAAAAAAAAAAAAATATTTTTTAAATTTGGTGGTTTTGAGTTTAGGGCAAAATGAATGGGTCATTTTCGGCAACCGATTTAGAGGGGTTAACAATGTCCTATTAAGCTGAAATTTTTTTCTAAGAAAATATGATCGAATTGAAAAGATTGACTGAAATAAAAAAGTAGATTAAGTGAATTTTGTAATTTTGGCATTTTTTTTAAATAAATACTATTTTTTAAGAAATCGCGGATTTTCAACGTCATTTCGGCAGCGGAAGATGACCACCGATCTGCATGAAAATTTAACCACATTGTTTTTAGGTCTATTCCAACACATCTGTCGGTGAGCCGGAACGGAATTCGCCAAAAAGCCAAATTCGATCCACCCTAATAGATATATATATGGCTCCAAATCGGGGGAAAAAGATTTATAAGTCCCGAGAAAATTTTTTAAAATTTTCTAAGTTCAGACACAAAAAGTTT
Organism: Pegoplata infirma; assembly: GCA_963921195.1. Lineage (NCBI taxonomy): Eukaryota > Metazoa > Arthropoda > Insecta > Diptera > Anthomyiidae > Pegoplata > Pegoplata infirma. Next base: position 123,640,199 of record OY992536.1, read on the forward strand.
TTGCGTTTTGGAGTTTTTTTTAATTCTTTATTATCTTGATTATTGAATCTGCCTATTCTTGGCCTAACAATAAGTGTGTTAATCTTAAAACAACTAACTTAAATGCTAGTTACTCCAAAGGAGCCATTTTGAAGAACGGGCCTCTAAATTAAATGGGCGGTAAGTCTGCACGTTGCAGTCTGGTGTGCGTTTGGGTTCGGGTAAGGGCTCTCGCCAATGGGTTTGGGTGGTTGCTAAGCTTTTCCAAGAATTTCGTTCTGATGCCTATAAACTTTTTAAAGTTAAAAATTTCATTATTATTAATTAACAAACAAAAAAAAATCAAATTTTTAAATATTTTACAAGCCCGAGTAAAAATTTTTGTATGGAGCAATATATGTTCTTATATTATTCCAGATCTGTTGATAGATCCGAGATTTGAAAGATCAGCACTGATCCAAAAAATGGATCGCTAAGATTAGATCAGTTTTAACCGGACGGATACAATTTGATCCGAAAAATGGGTTTATCTAATTAGATCAGTTTTAATCGGTGGGATACAATTTCATCCGAAAAATGGTTAGATCTTATTAGACCAAGACAAAAAAAAAAAAAAATTTTTAGCTGGATAAAAAAAGATAAAATTTTATACGAAAGAAAAAAAAATTATTACAAAAAACTTTAGATAAAATTTCATACGAAAAAAAAAATCTATTTTTAGAACTACATATAATTTTATCCGAACAATAAAATCTATTTTTAGAACTGATAAAGTTTTATCCAAACAATTTTTTTCAATATTAAGATATAAATATGGGGGTTTTCGTGTCAACTGACACAACTTTTGAAACCGATGTCTTCCGATCGGGATGAAATTTTCACCAAGGTTAGTCCTATTGGATAGTAGTTCAGACACAATTTTTCAACGTGATCGGTCAAGAACTCTCTGAGTTAGAGGGGGTCGAAATTTGACATTTTGGCCAAAGAGGTGTTGATTCTCATCCATGTAACTTCTTACCTATTGTTTTTAGCAAAATGTGTCCCAAAGAGTTTAAATAGCTATTTCTTAAGTCTTTCGAAAAAAAAATATAAAAAAAATAAAAAAAAAATTTTTGATTTTTTTATCTTAAAAATCCAAAACTTTTTTGACTTTTTCTTCAAATTGGGCCCTTTTTTTTTTTTTTTTTTTTTATTCAAAAGAAAGCTTAGGTGATTTCCTTTAAGAGCTGTGGGGTCGCTTAGTGGGATGCGAGTGGGATATCTATGAAAATTTTTTTTTTTTAACTTTGGAACACAAAAAACGGTTCTTCAATTTGCACTATTAGGCGTGGGATAGCTAACCAGTCTTCGATTTCGATCCGCGATACCCTCTAATTTTTTTAGGTTCGAAAAAGAAAGCACGAGCCAAAAAATGGGGGCGGTGGGGAGGGTCCATATGGCCCCTCATTGGGGTCAAAGTTGGGCGTGAAGAGGTATAAATCCTCAAAAAGCCCCAAAACTCCCCTAGAAACGCCCCTGGAGGGGTGTAATGTGAGACCGACCTCCAATAATTTTCTGCCCCCAACATTTTTCTTGAACATACCTTACCCCTATTTCCACTTCCTAAGGGGGCTACCATACAAAATGACATTTTTATAAAATTTGCTCCTACCGCTCTAACTGTCCATAGGGTGCCCCTAGAGATGTAAAATGTATGACCGACCCCCAATATTTTTTCAACTCCAACATTTTCTTAGAATATACCTACCCTTTATTTTCAACTCTTAAGGGGGTCCCCATACATTTTTTTTATTATTTTATTAGTTTTTAAAAATACATGTTTTTATAATGTATGGGAGCCTCTTAGGGAGTTGAGATAGGGTGTTATGATGTTCGGATAAAATGTTGGTAACTAAAAAATAATGAGGGTTGGTCGTAATTTTTGCCTCTCTAGGAGGCACGGTAGGGGCGGTAGGAGCTAGTTTAATAAAACAAATTTATAAAAATTAAAAGAAATGTATGGGGACCACCTTAAGGGTTAAAGATACATTGTAGGTATGTTTGCAAAAAATGTTGGAATTAATAAAATAATGGAGGTCGGTCATACATTTGGCCCCACTAGGGGCACTTTAGGGTAAGTTAGAATGGTAGGATCAAATTCTTTAAAAATGTTTTGTATGGGAGCCCCCTTAGGAAGTGGAAATAGGGGTAAGGTATGTTCAAGAAAAATGTTGGGGGCAGAAAATTATTGGAGGTCGGTCTCACATTGCACCCCTCCAGGGGCGTTTCTAGTGGAGTTTTTGGGCTTTTTGAGGATTTTTACCTCTTTACGCCCAACTTTGACCCCAATGAGAGGCCATATGGCCCCTCCCCACCGCCCCATTTTTTGGCTCGTGCTTTCTTTTTCGAACCTTAAAAAATTAGAGTGTATGGCGGATCGAAATCGAAAACTGGTTAGCTATCCCACGCCTAATAGTGCAAATTGAAGAACCGTTTTTTGTGTTCCAAAGTTAAAAAAAAATTTTTTTCATAGATATCCCACTCCCATCCCACTAAGCGACCCCACAGCTCTTAAAGGAAATCACCTAAGCTTTCTTTTAAATCAAAAAAAAGGGCCCAATTTGAGGAAAAAGTCAAAAAAGTTTTGGATTTTTAAGAAAAAAAATCAAAAATTTTTTTTTATTTTTTTTATATTTTTTTTCGAAAGGCTAAAGAAATAGCTATCTAAACTCTTTGGGACACATTTTGCTAAAAACAATAGGTAAGAAGTTACATGGATGAGAATCAACACCTCTTTGGCCAAAATGTCAAATTTCGACCCCCTCTAACTCAGAGAGTTCTTGACCGATCTCGTTGAAAAATTGTGTCTGAACTACTATCCAATAGGACTAACCTTGGTGCAAATTTCATCCCGATCGGAAGACATCGGTTTCAAAAATTTATTTAAAAAAAAAAAACTTCGAGCGGCGGGGGAATCGAACAGCTACCAACTGTTTTGTAATCGCAATCTCTACCCTCTGACCCAGCGGACGTTGTTAATAAATGACAACTTTAAAAGACTATCAGGCCGTTCATGAATCCACAACGAAATTCGATTGGAAACGAAATTTAATTCCGTTTCCAATTTTCGAAGCGTTCATGAAACCGTGACGAAAGTGCTTTGTTCGAAAAAAAATATCTATTTCGTTCGAACTTAGCGGAAACACATTTTTTTGTTGTAAATAAATGTATTTACAAAATACGACTCTGTATTTGCAAATACAGAGTCGTATTTTGTATCAACTCTGTTAGAAAGTCAAAGTCAGAGTTGTTATAATATGGCAGTTATAATATGGCAAATAACAAACTGTCAAGCATTTCTTTTGAATTAAATTTTTTAGTTATTGATCCATTACGGTAAGGAGTTTTATACAAAAGCATAACCCATACTAAGGATCTGGCATTACTTTTGTTTGAAAAAATACCAGTTTCTTCTACATATTTCATTGGCTCAGGATAAATATCTTTGCACACCAAAGAATTTGCTTTTTAAAAGGCATCGATTCGTTAATGCACATTTTTGCATATTTTGGTGAAAATTCATGTTTTGCATAGTCTGCTATTAATCAATATATTTGGGTTATAATTTGTGTGAAGATTTAGCTTATTTTTTCTTTTTTATGAACTATTTTTAAAACATCGGTAACTTGCTGCCCAACTGGTCTCTTATTATTTTTTGCGCCCAATTTCGAAATCGAAATACTTGTCCGACTAAAGATTTTTTTTCGTTAATAAGCTAAAGTGTGTATGATACTTTTTTAAAGAATTTTATCAAAGGTTTTCTGCAAGAAACTTGAAAATTCAAAATTATTGTTTGGAAGTTATTAAATTTTTTGTAGAAAACCCTTTGAAAAAGTTAATGAAAACATCAAGTATCATACACACTTAACACAAGCCTTGTTCTGTCTATTACAACTTTTCAATTCACATTTTCCGAATCACATGAAATCCAATTTAGTGTTCTGTTGTTTACGTTTTCATTCAAAGTTAAAATCGAATAACTGAAATTTTAAAATTATAGAGAAAAAAGTGCATTCGTTTTACTTTCACGGAAGTGAAATCTGGAACACCAAAAAATTCGGAAATTTTCATTTTCACATTTTTTAATGTGAATTACTTTTTTGGAACACCGGACAAAGTAAAATAATATTGAAAACAAGTTAGTGTTAAATTCGGCTGTGCCGAATATTTTATACCCTCCAAAATGTCAAAAAAAAATTAAAAAAAAATTGTCAGGGGCGTTTGTTTTTTGTGGGGGGTGATAGGGTCAGTGGGGGACGTTGGGAACACCTTCCCATCCCGATAAATATACCAAATGTTTCATTTATTTAACAAAAATACAAAAAAACATGTAAAAAAAATGAATTTTTTCAGAGGTTGGTTGAGTTCTTCAAGGGGGAACTTTTTTCCCCTGGGCCGATTTTGCCCATTTACGAACTTAACCTGCCTAGGACCATAATACATATTCGTGCCAAATGGCAGGAGGCTAGCTCTTTTATTTTGGACTGCATCGTGCCATCTACAGACGGACGGACGGACGGACATTCACAGAATGTCTTAGAATCGATCATGGATCAATAATATATATACTTTATGGGGTCCCCGACCGATATTTCGATGCATTACAAACGAAATGACAAAGTGAGTATACCCCCATACTGTGGTTGGAGGGTATAAAAACTGAAACAAATGTTGGAATGCATGGACATTTTTTTCCAAAAAAGTATAAATGCACTTTTTTTACTGTATATTTTTACAGGGCCCGAATTACTGCATACGTGATCGAATGAAATTTCGATACGTACAAATCTTTGGTACTAATTCAAAAATAAACGAATACTAATTTCACTACATTTTACTTTTATTTGCTTTATTTATCCCTGGTTAGGTAGAATTATAGTCAAAATTTTATTTTAGAAAATAAAAAACAGATTTCGATAGCAAAATTTCGATATCGAATGGCGTAATTCGGGCCCAGTTTTCAGTTTATATTTTAGGCGCTTAAAACACAAATCCATACGCTAACTGTAGAACTAACATAGAACTAACTGTATTTTGCTCATTAATTTTGTGCCTTCCCCTTACAAAATAAAAAAAGAAAAAAATATTTTTAAAAAAATTCTAAAACAAAAAAAAAACATGTTACCTACATTTTTTTATTTAACTTTTGTTTTTAAATTTTTTTAATTAATTATTTCCAACTTTTCTTACAAATCCCCGAAGCAAAACGTTAACGAAAATTTTCCAACTGTCAAACCAATTGAATGGAATTCATGAACACACATTTTCGTTTTCGAACGGAAATTTTCTCATTTTTTCTTTGATTGGAATTGGATTGGATTCATAAACACACACAGCTGATTTCCGTGAAAAAGTGTTGTCAAACCAATCTGCATTGGTTTCATAAACGACCCGTATGTTTTAAAAAAACTTAGAAAATTTTTGAAAATAGTTTATCATATATAATTATATCAAGTTTAACTTATAAATTATTTCCAGTTTATCTTACCGTGTATATGATTGCATCAAATTATATTCGATTTGAATTTGAACAAAATTTTAAAAAATACTTTTTGCTAAAATTTGTGATTTTTTTTTTTTTAGTTTATTTGCTGAGCTAATAGGGGGTTTAATACTGAGTTCAACAACATGATTTTCATCTTCCAATACCCTTAACTTTCCAAGTTATAAAGCTTTAAAGTAAAAACGGTTTTTGGCTTATGAGCTTTACATTTTTCATCGGATCCAAATTTTCTTTCTGCTGTTGTATATTTAATAAAAATACCTTTAAAATGGTATAAAACATGTATAAACTTTTTTACTCACCAACGGCCAAATAATGAGTTTTAAGTTTTTTTCGGAAGTTTTTTCAGACAAAAATAATTTTATCTGCAAATATTGCTAACATAAGTTCGAACCAAATACACTTTTAATTATTGGCAACAAATAAAGCTTTGATTTGAGCTTGATCTGAGGACTTTAGCTCTCTTAAAACCAGAGATATTGATGGTTAAACATTAAAGTTTTAAAATATTTTTTTCTTCGGATTAAATAATATATAATGATATCAAAATATAATTATTTTTGAAATATTTTTGTTAAAATTCAGGGATTTTATTTTTTTTTAAATTTGAAAAACGAAAACGCATTAAAAAAAAATAATTTTTTTCTTGACTTAGTCGGGAATCGAACTCAGGGTCCTGAAGAATTATATATTATCATATATGATGCAATATAGAAAGTTATATTACTATATATAAATAATATTTATTTCTAAATATTATCATAAAAAATTAATTAATCAATATTTTTAAGTTTAGTAAAAAATTAAAGCTTCTAAAACATATTTTCTTTAAAAAAAAAAAATTAAAAAAAACATCTTTTTTTCTTAGCTCAGCCGGGGATCGAACCCAGGGTCCCTAGGAACCATATATTAACTTATATGATGTAATATATAAAATTATATAACTATAAATAAATAATATTTATTTTTAGATTTTATCATAAAAATTTAATTATTCAATATTTTTAAGTTTAGAAAAAACAAGAAGCTTTAAAAACATATTTTCTTTTTAAAAAAAATAAAAAAACAATAGTTTTTTTCTGGGTTGAGTCGGGAATCGAACTCGGGGTCCCCAAGCATCATATATTATCTTATATGATCTTATTTAAAGTTACACACAACTATTTAAGTAATATGCATTTTTTAAAAATTTAACTTTTTAAATCCAATATGCATTTTTTTAAGTTTTAAAATACAATGGATTAAACAGATTTTTTTTCTATTTAAAAATTTATAGAATTTATATATATTTTTTTTTTGACTGATTTTAGGTGCTTTGAGAATCATATATAATTATACAAGCTCTCTTGTATACTTAAATAAAAATATATATGATGCAACATTAAAAAAAAAAATCCCGAGTAAAAAAAAGTTATATGACGCAATATTTAATTTTATATGAACAGATATGCTTTTATGTAAATCCATATTAATTTTGATCCGAAAATTGGCGGATCGAATATTATACGATTATATCAAATTCTATTATTTTTGATAAAATAATATCAAATTTGATTAAGTTTGATCCCAAAAATGGGTCTATCTAATTGTATTAAATCATATCTTATCTGTTAAAATTAGATAAATTTTTATATAATTGGATGAAATCTGGTAAAATTTTTTGGAATTTTAAACGTGAAATTAGAAATTATTTTATCAGATTGGATACATTATCAATTAGAAGAGTTTTTATTGTATTCTTCGGAATTTTTTCGGGACTTAGCAAATTATTAAAAATTTGTAATTTTTTTTTTAAATCATTTATAAGGGATTTAAATTTTCCAAAAAATGTTTGTGTCTTAGAAAATTTAAAAACATTTTTTCGGAACTCAAAAACTTTTCAAAAAAATTAAATTTCTCATAAAAACATTTTCAATGATTTTTTTACTCCAAAAAAATTGCCAAAAAAATTTTATGTCCGGGACTTTGGAAAATTTTCATAAAATTTTTTAGGACTTGATTTTTTTTTATTGTCCGGGACTTAGAAAATTTTGAAAATTTTTTTCGGGATATAATTATAAATAAAATCATATATCTTTTTATCTGCCATATCTAAAAATTCCCGACTTTATATGTCATATAAAATTTCATATAGATCAGTATATAAATAGATATGAATATGTATGCTATCATATTAAAAAACAAGGAAAAATACAATGCTATATATAAACTTGTATGTCCATTAGGGTTAGTACTTTTTGCATTTTTTGCAAATATGCAACCTCCATCCTCGGAATCGTGTAGGGCATGGAAAATAACTAAAAACTGTTAGTTTAGTTTTTCGCGATCGTGAAAAAACTTCACGCACCAAATGCTTTGAAGTTTTGTATATACGATTTTTTTATTTTTTTTATTAAAGTTTCACTTTTCTATTAATAACCAGGTTTTTGTGGTTCACTGCTTACAAAACCGTTACCCACAATTTTGGAGATGAAAGTTTGACCAATTCGCGCTATTATTGCATTTTTCTGCAAAAAAAAAATGTCACTTAAGTGTTAGCAAATTAACTCAAAATAAGTATGATTTTTGTAATTTTCTTACAGAACTTTCAATAATACAAAATCATTTCCCAACATGAAAATGGACCAATTTGCGATTTTATTGGTTAATTTGCGAAAAAAAATTTTATCGGACTGTTTTTAATGGTTTGTTCCAAGCTAATTAGTAAAATATTATTTTCACTAAAAAGAGCAAAAATCGCGAAAAAAAATCACTTATATCGCGAATTATCGAAACTTTCGTAACAAAATTGTGTGAAACACATTTGTATGTACCCGAGTAAAAAAATTAATCTGGTGCTTTATGTAATCATATCTAAATTAATCTAGTACCAGCTCTAAATTGATCTAATATGATCTCAAAATTGGCTGTATCATAAATTATCTAAAATTATCTAATACTATCAGTTATGATATTATTAGATTTAGTTAGATCCGAATTTTGGTCTAATCCGATTTTGCTAAATTTTATCCAATTATATTAAATATTATATAAATTGATATATTATATAAATTTGTGTAAACAAATTTGGACTAAAAATGTTCAAAAATAAAACAAATATTTTTTATGTAGTCAATAAATTCATTTGGGTTTATTTTCTTTTAGGTAATATAAAAATTAAAATTTACTTCATACATTTATTGTAACTACAAAATTTAAATAAATAACAATTTTAATACACTCCAACCACAGTATGGGGTAAGCTCACTTTGTCATTTCGTGTGTAACGCATCGAAATATCGTCCTAGGGCACCACAAAGTGATCAGTGATCGTACAGACGAACAGAAGTATAAACGTTGCCCGTGTATACTTTTGTTCGTCTGTACTGCATTTGTCTGTCGAACACGATACAGTCCAAAATAAAAGAGCTAGTCTTCTCAAGTTTGGCACTAATATGTCTTAAAACAGGCTAAGTTCGTAAATGGGCAAAATCGGATCACTAGAAAAAATTTGCCCCTTATAGAACTAAACCATAAATGTTAACAAATTTATTATGATTTTTGCACTAAAATTATAGTAGTATAATTTTATTTTATAATTATTATTTTATTCAAATTAATATTTTATAACTACAATCACAAAATGGGCTATCCAATTTCTAATTCCCCAATCCAAGTGTAAGATTTTGAACTTTTTCTGACATAAAATTATTTTGTGTAACAAAAGTATAAAGAAATTGTAAGCAAATGAGGTTTTTTTAGAAATTGTTTTAGGTCTTTAAGGGTATTTTATTTTCCCCTGGTCCGATTTTGCCCATTTAGGAACTTAACTAGCCTATCAATTTAAGACAGCGATACGCAGACACATACTATAACATTTATGCTTGTGTGGGTAGTAGCAAGCGAAAAGTCAACAAATTTGCTTAAGCAACAGAATTTTATAGTGTATGTGTGTTGTCAGCGCACAAGCAGCGCCTATTCCCGCGGGAATAGGAATTACAAAAATGCGTATCACTGATTAAAGACATATTCGTACCAAATTTCAAGAGTCTAGCTCTTTTATTTTGCACTGTATCGTGTCTTTCACAGACGTACGGACGGACATTTCTAGAATGTTTTAGAATCAATCAATATATTTCGATACGTATGGAATAACATACTGCGGTTAGAGGTATTAAAAAATTTTCGTAACCTCTTATTGCATAAAAATATTTCATGTTTTTTAAATTAAAAAAAAAATTGTTCCCTGTACAATTTTTTGCCATTAACGAACTTACCAGCCTATGATCATAAAATGTTTCGCTGTCATACTATAGGTAGGTAACTCTTTTGGTTTACAGAATCATGTCTTCCATAGACGGACATCTCTAGAATGTCCTACTCAGTCACTGATCAATAATATTGTCAAACTTGGAAAAACTTTCCAGAGACAGTTGCAATCGGCCAGTCAAAGATTAGTGATTCTGCTGGAATTATGAGTGTGTATTAGTGAAATTTTGGAAAACAAATGAACTTATCAAAGCAAACGGCGAAGAATCTTTGACACGGGAAAACATTAACCTTGTGTTCATCCAATTTACATACTTAAATGTGTTTACAGGTTGTTTTGTTAAAGGCTACACCGTGCAGCTGGGATTTTTGTTGATTGGTATTGTTTCACTCGGCATTTCTTCAGACACTTGCGGTCTGATTATATGTTTCATTTCAGCCAATTGTTGTTTTACGTGCGTGGTGTCAAGCTGGTTGTCTAGGCTTTAGCGTGGCATCAACATAAATAATGGTAAATCGCATTGTTCTTCTTGGTTGCTAGACTATTGCCGTATTTTGGAAAAATTTATAATTAGTGAGACAGTTTAATCTTCAGATAGCCAAATAATTTCCAGTGCTATACCACAGACTAAATACAGACTCGACAGTAGAGTTTTATAAGAAAAAATGGGGAAAAACTAAGCGATTTTAGGAGAAAACACAGCGGTTTTTAGTCCGTTTTACGCTAACATGGCAACACTTTCTACGAATTAGGAGTGAGTGAGACAACAAAAACCGATCTGGCATCCATTTTTCTTATGGCGCGTTTTATCAGTTTTCTCTTTCTAACCTAATTCGTAGAATAATTTGAAAACTTTAACCATATGGTTCAGAACTACTTTTTTGACACCTGTCACTTATGTCGAGTCTGTATTAGTCTGTGGCTATACGCTAGATTCCCACTTGTTTTCCCGTCATCGATAACACAGCTGAGTATAACTTAAAAAAAAAAAACTTTCTACGGAACTATTTAGAACGTGAAAAACAATATTAGACACTGTTCTTTTTATTTTCCACAGTTTTTTAATTAATAACTTATTTTTAAAAACTTTTTTTCCTCTTCTGTAGAATTTTGTTTTGTTTACTAATTATACAATGTTGTCAACACTGCATTACCAAAAAACTGCTACACAAGCACAAAAAAGTGTGTATTTGACAAAAATACACTAAATTGACAATAGTGGTTGGTGTTTCTGCACAATGCAGCAGCAAGCAGCAGACAGCAAACGTAAAAAGGATTTATTTAATTATAATTTAATGCCGTAATTTTTGTTTCTCACATTTAAAAAGCATACACTAATATGCAATTACAAAAAATATATCTTTTAATTATAATTAAATACAGTACATATATCTTTGCTGTCTTCTACTGCTTTGTAAAAAAACACTTATTAAATTTGTAAACTTTTAATAAAAATGGTCGGCCATCAGACCTTCGTAGAATAAAATCTATTTCGAATGAATTCTCTAAAAAATCCATTCGATTTTGATAGTCATTAAATGCATTCGATTTTAAATATCAACATTGAATAAATTCCTTGAAATGCATTCGATTAATTGAAAAAGTTTAAAGCATTCGATATATTTTGCATTCATGAATGAAAACTAAATCGAATGATACCAAACACGAACATATTATATTCGTTAAAATGAGATTGGGGAATACAATCATTAAAGTTTCATTCGGAACGACTAATCTTATTACGGAAGGAAATCCAAAGAAGCTCTGTCGGCGATTTTTAAACAATTTTTGATAATATCTTTGATTTAATCACTCACGACCATATTTGGGCCATTGAAGCATTAGTTTTTTTTTCATGTAAAATGTCAATGAAATAACAGGCATTGTTTTTCCATATAAAAGTAATGACACGTTCCAAGTATGCTCACGACTCACTCAACTGTGTAGTTAACTAAATTGGCCGATACACTATCTCGGTTAAAATTTTTTTATTATTTTGAGAAAAAACTTGCTAGTCACTTACTATGGCCGACATAGCGAATTGTCCCATAAGTGCTGGTTATGCACCCCTTACGTACCGCTAACGTTACGATGTAGCAATGGTTCCCAACCTTTGATTCTCGAACCACTAGGGGGCAATTTGAATTTTCAAGGGGGGCAACGGCGAATTTTCAAGGTTTTTGTTTAGTCAAATTAACTAAAAAAAATATTTTTTTTTAGCAAAATTAACTAAAAACAATTTGTTAATTGCTTAAAATTTTTTCTAAGAACTTAGTTTAAATGCTTATTTTACAAAAATTTGCTAAACCGGTAGTAATTTTTCATTAGATACAAAAATAAGAAAAATTAACAAATTTTTCTTGTGTGTAGGGAGGACCATCGGCGTATACAGGGGGGGGCCCAACAACAACAACAAAAAAATATTTTTTTTATATGTATTGGAAAACACGAATCTCACGAAAAAAACAACAAAAATTTTTTTGTTGTTGTTGTTGGGCCCTGAAAAAACAGTCCTGCATACGTCGTTGGGGAGGACAATGCATTTTTTTAAACTTAAAAGTGGGGCGTGGCGTTAAAAAGGTTGGGAACCATTGGCTTAGAGGGTATTTACATGCTACCTTTTTTATGCATTTTTTGTGGGTAAACGGGTGTAAAAAGCAAGACGCAAAATTACAAAAAAAAAAATATGCCTTTTATCAGATATAAAACAAAGAAATGGAAACTAAAAAAGAAAACAAACCATTTTTCAATCGAGGATATTTTGTTTATTAAAAAAAATATTAGATTGGTAATACCATTATTATATTCAGATAAATCAGAAGTATCCGCTTTAGTTAAAAAATCTTATTTTACAGATCGTAAAACATTGATCGTTGAAAATTCGATTGTTTTCGTTATTGATTTCCATCACACACCTGAATGAAATGAATTCCAATTACGCAAGCAAAAATTAAAATTACTTCCTTTTCACTCGCACAATAATTGAACTTACTCACTAATCATTCATAGTTTCTTTAACTCACATAGAGTCTGCTTAAATTTTTTTCTCAAATTAGCAACAATCTCCCTAGTTCTGTTTTTTTTTTTTTAAATCATTGTAATTTGCCAAAAAATTAAAAAAAAATAATATGGTTCATTTCGAGTTAATTTTGTTTTCGTTTTGTTATTTTTTGGGATAAAATTACATACAATTATATCAAAACTAACTTGGAAAATTTTGCTTACATTTACTGTTATATAATAATATATTATTTCGCATGGTACTATATATATTTATATGTGGAGCTGTATTACATTTGGCCAATCTTGTATATTTTTATACGACATATATATTTATACATGTGAACACATATTATAATATATAACTTTATCTGACACTATATAATAAAATTTTGAAAAAAAAAATCCAATACATATTTTGATCTGGAAACATATAGTGTCACATATAAACATATACAAATTTATAATCCTATACAACATTCTATATAACTATATCATTTTTTTTTTACTCGGGTTTCTAAAATTTTTTTATGCAGAATATTTTGCAATATTTGTTAAATTATTGATATATATTAAGGTATGTCAATCGATGGTAAAGTAATAATATAATTTTAACCTAAAAAACTTATTTTGTAATTCTGGTTCAAATTTAACATTTTATGATAGCATATATGGTTCCATATATGATATCATATATGGCACATATTTTAAATACGACCACCCGAGTAAAAAAATTAATCTGGTCCTTTATGTAATTATATCTTAATTAATCTGGTAGCAGCTCTTAATTGATATAATCTGATCTCAAAATTGGCTGTATCGGAAATTATCTAAAATTGTCTAATAATATCATATATGATATTGTTAGATTTAATTAGATCCGAATTTTGGTCTAATGTGGATTTGTAAAATTTTATCAAATTATATTAAAAATTATATAAATTTAATATTTCATATTAATTTTTTCAAAAAAAAATTTGGACCATAAATTTTAAAAAATAAAACAAATTTTTTTATGTAGTAATTGAATTCATTTAGTTTTTTTTTCTTTTATATTTTTTTTTATATTAAAATTAGAATTAGCAACAATCTTCAAAGTTTTGTTTTTTTTAATCATTTTAATTTGGTAAAAATCTAAATTAATTTTTGTTATAATTTTTATTATTTGTTTTTTTCTTCAACAATTTTGATTTTTTTATATAAAATTACATAAAATAATATCAAAATTAACTTAGAAAATTTTTGCTGTTTTTGCTGTAATATAATATATTATTTTACATGGTACCATATATATGTATATGTGGAGCTGTATTAAATTTGGCCAATTTTGTATATTTATATACGGCATATATAATTGTATATGTGACCACATATAATAATATATAACATTATCTGATACTATATTGGAAATTATTGAAATATTTTTTCCAATACATAATTTTATCTCGAAACATATAGTGTCAGATATAAACACATACAAATCTATATTCCTATACAACATTATATATGACTATATCATTTCTTTTTTACTCGGGTAGGATTATAATAAAAAACAACAAAAATTTTAATTAGTTATCACTTTTATTAATTAAAAAAAAAAAATTGTTTACATAAAACTTCAATGCGTTTGGTGCGTGAACTTTTTTCACGATCGGGAAAAATCATAAGCATATTTCTTAGTCTTTTTCCATGCCCTACACGATTCCGTGAATGGAGGATGTCGCAAAAAAAAGTCATAACCCTAATGTCCATATCAAAGTTCATGCATAACCATATATAAATATAAATAACTATATAATAGCATATATGATTATATCAGATCTTTTTTACTCGGGATATTGAAATACTGTCATATAAAAGTATGCATAATTATATATAAAATATTGTGAAAGAAAAAAATATTTTTTACCTTATACAATTGTATAACATTTTATATGGCGTTACATGTGCCACCATTTAAAATTATATATACCCGAGTAAAAATTTTCTGGTCTAATCATATATAATTTGATACAATCTTATATGAGTTAATATGCTTCCGTATAAATTTATATAAAATTGTATCTATCACTTTGATACGGTTGATCCACTTTATATGGTTAGATATTGCTCCATATATGATTAGATTCGTATTTTGGTTTTGCTCATCAAATTATATAAAAATTGATATTATAAGATCAATTTGATCTAATTAGATTTGACCAAATTCAGGATCAAATTGTATCAATTTTTATATTTTTTGATCTAAAGTAATACAATTAGATATTATTTGATACAACCATTTTACGGATCAAATTAGATCTATTCAGTAAAATTAGCATCCCGAGTAAAAAAAAATTGTATGGTACAACATGTTATCTTATAAAATTATATATAATTTATTGGATCTGATTTTGCTAAATTTCATCCGAAAATTGGCCGCGCCAAAGTTATCTCATAACATCTTATAATATATGAAGTTACAGTTTAATATTTGATTGTATGTGATTTCATCCGGAAATTGGCCGCGCCAAAGTTATCCCAAATTATCTATTATCATGATTTTGTATTAAATATGATATAATATGATGTAATTTCATCCGGAAATTGGCCGCGCCAAAGTTATCTTAAAATATCCAATATCATGATTTTATATTAAATTGGATATTATATAATGTAATTTCATCCGAAATTTGGCCGCGCCAAAGTTATCTTATAATATCTGATATCTTGATTTTATAAAAAAATTTTTGGATACATTTTTATCCAAAAAATGTTTCTGTTTTTAGATTTATTTTTAGATATAATAATGTCAAACTGAAAATAAATAAAAAAAAAAAAAAACTTCGAACGGACGGGGATTAGAACCACAAGTCTTCCGTTTTGTAATCGCAATCTCTACCCTCTAGACCAGCGGACGTTGTTAGCAAATAACAACTTTAAAAGACTTAGTTTTAAATAAATTGATCGTATCTAATTATATCAAATTGATCTAACATATAGTAATATATGATTATATCCAATTAAATATGTTATTCACTTGTACACAATTTTCAAAAAGACTTAGAAAATTTTTGATAAAATTTGCAAAAAAAAAAAAATTGGAATGACGTACAGCGCTATTAGGGGCTTTCATGGTAAGCTTAAACAATAATTTTAATGTAGCGGTATGCCTTATTTCCAAGTCATAGGCTTCCAAAGTGAAATAAGACTTTGGCTTATAAATTTGAAATTTTTCATGGAATCAGGAAATCAGAATTAGATTTGAGATCGGGTTCCAAAAATCATTGATAATTTGATAATTTAAACCAAATATATCTATTATTAACTATATAAATGCAATATAAATTTTTAAAAATGATTGCAAAAATTCAAAAAGTAAAATTTTTTAAGTTCTAAAAAAACAAATGCAAAAAAAAAGTGTTTTCTATTTAAAAAAACAATAAAAAAATATATTTTTTTCTGGAATCGAACTCGGGTTCCCAATAATGATAGATAATTTTATAATAAATTAAATATAGTTATATATAACTATATAACAGCAATATATTTTTTTAAAAATGATTGCAAAAATTTAAAAAAAAAAAATATTTAGTTCTAAAAAAAATAAATGCAATAAAAAAGTGTTTTCTATTTAAAAAAAATAAAAAAAATATATTTTTTTTCTGGAATCGATCTCGGGTTGCCAAAAATTATAGATAATTTTATAATAAATCAAATATAGTTATATATAACTGCATAAAAGAAAAATAATTTTTTAAAAATGATTGCAAAAATTCCAAAAATCAAAATTTTTTAGTTCTAAAAAAATTAAACGCAATAAAAAAGTGTTTTCTATTTAAAAAAAATAAAAAAAAAATTTTTTTTTTTCGACTGGGCCGGGAATCGAACTCGGGTTCCCAAAAAATCATATGTAATCTTATATGATACAATAAAAAGTTTTGTATAACCATATATGTTGACACACAAAAAAAAAATTTGAAATACTGGCATATATAATTATATATGGCTAGTTGTTTGGTCAAAAAAATATTTTTTTTATACATGATTATATCAAAATATATATTCCATTACATATGCGAGCATTTATAAATATATATTGAGTTTAGACGAAATTTGCGTATATATAGTACCATACAAACAAAGATATGTTATCGTTTAAGACACATATAATTATATCTATTATTTTTGTTGGAAATTTTTTTAGTATGGAACCATATATAGTTTTAAATGGTATTATATTAGTCATATATAATTATACATAAATTGATACTGGATTTTTTGTTTAGTAAAGTCCTATACATAATTAGATATAAAGTCACGTATAATAATGTATGAAATCGGATTAAGTTTTATGTGCAACGTATGATTACATCTACCATTTATATTAATATATTATGAACAATATAATTAGATATGATTTTATATGACATCATTTAAAAAAATTGGAAAATTTCAAAGTGAGATATAATTTTATACTTTGACTCATATAGTTGTATATGATTTTATGAAAACGTATAAAATAATATACATTTATATGAATTCCTTTTTACTCGGGATAATATTTTTACTAGGGTAGAGTTAAAAAAAAAATTGTATTTATATGGTACCTTACAAAACTATATACGGTATCTCATAAGCCATTTATAATTATATCTTTGATAATATTGAAAAATAAATGTTTGATGCCATGTATAGTTTTATATAACTGTATATAGAGTTATATGTGCGACCATATATAATTATATTTGAAAAAAAAAATTTCGTTTTTTAAGATGGAACCATATATAGTTTTAAATGGTTTCTTGTAAGTCATATATAATTTTAAACGCCCGATTAAAAAAGATCTGATATAATCATATATGCTATTATATAATTATTTATATTTATATATGGTTATGCATGAACTTTGATATGGACATATAAATTTATATATAGCATTGTATTTTTCCTTATTTTTTAATATAATAACATACATATTCATATCTATTTACTTACCGATCTATATGAAATTAGATATGACATATAATGTCGGGAATTTTTAGATATGGCAGATAAAAAGATATATGATTTTATTTATAATTATATCCCGAAAAACATTTTCAAAATTTTCTAAGTCCCGGACAATTAAATAAAAATTAAAAAATTTTCAAGTCCTAAAAAATTTTATGAAAATTTTCCAAAGTCCCGGAGTAAAAAAGTCATTTGGAGTAAAAAAATCATTGAAAATGTTTTTAGGAGAAATTTTATTTTTTTTGAAAAATTTTTAAGTTCCGAAAAAATGTTTTTTAATTTTCTAAGACACAAACATTTTTTGGAATTTTTAAATCCCTTAAAAATGATTTTAGAAAAAAATTACAAATTTTTAATAATTTGCTAAGTCCCGAAAAATTCCGAAGAATGCAAAAAAAACTCTTCTAATTGATAAGGTATCTAATCTGATAAAATAATTTCTAATTTCTCGTTTAAAATTCCAAAAAAATTAACCAGATTTCATCTAATTATATAAAAATTTATCTAATTTTAACAGATAAGATATGATTTAATACAATTAGATAGACCCATTTTTGGGATCAAACTTAATCAAATTTGATATTATTTTATCAAAAATAATAGAATTTGATATAATCGTATAATATTCGATCCGCCAATTTTCGGATCAAAATTAATATGGATTTACATAAAAGCATATCTTTTCTTTCATATATAATTAAATATTGCGTCATATAACTTTTTTTTATTCGGGCGGTTTCTTGTAAGTCATATATATTTATACACTGAAAAAAATAGCTTCGTGAAATTAATGAAAATTGACCTAACCTTAATGAAAAATGACTCACGTTTTCAACCGAAGACAGGTTTCATTTGATTAATGAAACTGGTGTCATTAAAGTTCCTTTCAATGAAAACTTGCATATAAATAATGAAAATATTCGTAGAACTTGTTTGAAACGTTTAATGAAGTTTTTCATAAAATGTATGAAAATATCCATTGATTAAATGTGGAATAGTGGTTGGTAATGAGCGTATGATAATTGCTTTTTACAAGTAACTAGTTGCTAACTTTATTAAGGTTTTGATATGGGAATTACGATAAATTCATGTTGGTTAAAGTTATCATAATTTCCATAGAAAGCCCCTAATCAAGTTAGGAACAAGTTACCTAAAAACAGCACGTATCATACACCCATAAGTGAAAATTTGCATTAATAAGAATTTTGGTAAGTCACATGTAACCATCACTGTAACCGTCACTGAAATTTTATTTAGGGGCATGTCACAGACTCAATTCCGATCGGATTTGAAAAAAAGTTGTTAATCGTAAAACGCAAAACAATTTTTTTTTCGAAATGAAATCACTTTCAAAAATCAAAGTGGAATTGAATTGCTAAAAGTGGTTTCATTTCGAAAAAAAAGTATTTGCTTTGCGTTTTACGAGTGAACCAATTATTCCACTTCCGAACGGAATTGAGTCTGTGACATGACCCTTAATTGCACACTTTTTATGGTTTTCACCTAGTTTTTACACACAACAAAATTTTACTCCAAACTTAAATTGGTCTGAATTGCCATATAAGGTAAACTATAAAAGACAAAAACGCGATGACTTTAAAAACACGTGCTGCCAAAACGTAGCAACAACGTAGCAATGGAACAACACAAATTACCCTACATTTCATCTCAAAATTTTAATGACTTAAAAAACTATTTTTCTGTTGCAAATTATATTATATTTTATAAGAAACAGTCAAAAGAAACACTTATACGGAACTTTTCACTTGTAATTTCAATTAGATATACCCGAGTAAAAATAAACATATATAACAATATATAACCTGATGCAAACATAATAAATCATATATGATTATACCAAGGAAGATGTATAAAGGAATGCTACGAAACAAGTAGTTGGTCGCCATAGTTAATTTTTTGATTAAAATCAGAACAATAATATTTACGAATTTTGGTAACAAAAAAAAATAAAAAATAAACAAATTCAAATTTTCTTGAAAACAAATATTTACATACATATTTGTCAAAAAAAAATAAAATATATTAAAATTAAATATCGGCAAATTGGTAAATGCTGAAAAAAACGCGATACAACGATTTATTTTTATGTTGTCCGGTTTCAAATTATCCTAAGGTAAGTGCAAAAAAAAAACCGATGGATTTGGATAACATGTATTTTTTTTAATTGCATTTGTTTTCAGACGTCCAATATGGGCAGAAATTTCCGGAAGGGATTTTATTAACGGTGCTTTGAAGAATGCAATCAATGTTATGCTAACATCATCCTGTTCTCAATTTTAGGGACAGGCGATCGAATGCAGAGGAACATTCTTAAAATTTTAAAATATTTTTCACATAAAGAAGATTCTGCAACATTGTTTTTTGAATCTAAGATTTTTAAACAGACAAATGTTTTAGAATGTGAATAAAATTGTTTCAAAATTGCATGGTCCTGTTTATCTTCGAAAATACCTTAGATTCTGAAGAATTTATCTGATGTAAAATTCGAGGAATCTGTGTCATTTTTTTCATAAAATTGAGACAAATTTTCAGATTCTGAGACATTTTTATATAAAAAATTCCCAGAGTCTGAGACATTTTTTATATAGAAAAATTCTCAGACATTTTTTATATAGAAAAATTCTTGGATTCTGAGACATTTTTGATATAAAAAAATTCTTAGATTCTGAGATATTTCTTCCATAGAAAATTTCTCAGATTTTGATATAATTTTTCTTTAGAAAAATTCTCAGATTCAAAGAAATTTTTTATATAGAAAAATTCTCAGATTCTGAGACATTTTTTTTATATAGAAAAATTCACAGATTCTGAGACATTTTTTTATGTAAAAAAATTCACAGATTCTGACACATTTTTTATATAGAAAAATTCTTAGATTCAGAGATATTTTTATGTAGAAAAACTCTTAAGATTCTGAACCAGTTTTCTATAGTATAATTCTCAGATTAAAAAAAAAAAAATTTATATAGAAATTCTCAGATTATGAGACATTTTTTTTATATAGAAAAATTCACAGATACAATTTGTATATAGAAAAATTCACAGAGACAATTTTTACATAGAAAAATTCTCAGATTCTGAGACATTTTTATGTAGAAAAACTCTTAAGATTCTGAGCCATTTTTTTTATAGAAAAATCTTAGATTCTGACAAACTTTTTCTATAGAAAAATACTTAGAAATTTTTTTTATAAAAAAAATTTCAGATTTTGAAACATTTTTTCAAAGAAAAATTTTAGATTTTGAGAAATCTTTTCAATAGAAAAATTTTTAGATTCTGTGACATTTTTCTATTGAAAAATTCTTAGATTCTGGGAAATATTTTCTATAGAAAAATTTGTAATTTTTTTATTTTGTAAATTCAAATAAATAAATAAATAAAGTTAAGTGTTTAAAAATAGTCTTTTTAAAAAGTATCTTTTGTGTTTTATTGGACATTTACAATTTACCTTTACACACTTAATTGATTATCTTTTTTTTAACTCAACTACGGGATCGTCTTAAACTGATCATAAATATATATATTCGTGATTTTAACGATATTTCTATATGTATTACACACGGAATAGTAAAATCAATATACCTGATACAATATGTGTTACCAACGAAATGATGAAATTAATATACCCTCCTTTTTAAGTAGTGAACATTTTCAAAAATGTAAACAATTTAAAATTGTTTATGAAAAGGGAGAAAAAGAAGAAATCAAAATTTGATTAAAAAATAAAATAAATATTTCAAATGTCGTAATTGTTATTGTTCTGATTTACGTCGCTGGTAGCAGTCCTTTATTATTAGTCCATGGATTATACATCGCCTGAGATATTTTCTAAATTTGTTATATGCAGTCATATGTAGTTATATATAATTTAATCATGATTCGGATTAAAAGGTGTCAGGTAGATATAATTATATAAAGTTATATGAGGGTCAATACAAAATTTGGTTTTTTGTATAATTTAACATAAAAATATATATAGCTTATATTGTTTCATATAAAACTATATATGTTTCCAATTAACCAAAAATGTTCTAAGTTTTTTAGGCAAAGTATAAGAAACTTTTTAAAATGTTCCTAAACATTTCCTTGTTAGGGTTATGTATATCACCTATCTGGTTCGAAGCGTACCCAAACATTTTTTTGTTTTAGAAAATTATATGTTTGGTGAATGTATCGTTGACCTGTGGTGTATTTCATCCCAAACCAAAAAACACCAGGATTTTATATGTTTTTATGCAATTAGATCTAATTAGATCCACCAATATATGGCAATGTCTGGTCAAAACTCGGATGAAATCAAATCATATTTTATACAAGTAGATCTTTTTTAATGCAAAAACATCCACCATTATTCGGATCAAATTGCGTATAAATATATATTGTGTTAAGTACATATCATTATATATTGCATCGTATAAAAATTTTTACTCGGGTAACCAGCATAACACACACACAAGTTTCAATAACAAAGCAAAAAAATATAAAATTATTTTATTTTATTAGAAAAAAGTTAACACACATGTAAAAATTACAATTAGACTAAACACGCGTGGTGTAATAAAATGTCGTATGTTTTTGTTCTGTTTTCTTTCTCTTATTCGCAACGCAGAGTTGTATTTAGTTCTAAAAAATCTTATGATATTTTTTAATGAAATTATGAAATCTAATGAAACAAGTTTCATAAAATTTGTTCATAACATCCATGAAATTTCAATCAGCTTATGAATTCCTTCATTTAAGTAATGAAAACAAAATAATGAATCCGTTTCATTAATATCAGGAAGGTTATTTTTTTCAGTGTATATATAATGATATTGGATTTTTTTTAAATATGCTCGTATACGTTATTTGATATTAAGTCACATATAAATATGTATGCAATCAGATAAAGTTATATGTGTCACATATGATTATGTCTCCCACATGTATTTATATATTAATATGGTTATCATTAGATGTAATTTTATATAACTCCATTTAAAAAATTTGGAAAAACTCAATGCGAGATATAATTATATACTTTGTTTGATATGAAAACATATTATTTCATATGGCTATATATACATACATCAAATAATGTAAAATTATATGTATTCATTTTTACTCGGGAGTCCCGAAAAAGTTTTGGAGAATTCCGGACACAAATTTTTTATTGGCAATTTTTTGCGTTTCCCGTAAAAACTTGGAACATGGGATAAATTTGAAAATCATGAGATAAAAAAAAAAATTATACAAAATTCTACATATTTTATCTTATGATATAAAATTATATCAAATTAGATAAACCCAATATTCGGATCAAAAATGATCATATTTAATCTAATATAACAAATTTTGAGCTATTTTGATACACCAATTTCATCACATTATTTTATCCAAATACGTGTTGGGCCGTATTAAATTATACTTGGCTCAATTTCAAATTATATATGGACCTGTATATTTTTTTTTAGTCGGGTATATTCAACTTGAGCTATCTGCTTATTTTAAGAAAATGAGTTTTTGATGGCAAAATGTTCCCTAGACGTCATCAATGGTATTAATTTTAGAAAAACAATTATTTTTAAACTGTGTTTTTTTTTTGGGAAAAATAGCATGAGCTATGTGAAACAATAATATTTTTTTTAAATAAAAAATTGAGCTATCTACAGTATTTTTTATGATATAATTACTAGAGTAAACTTAAAAATTAAGATTTTTTTGATATCGTTACTTTATAGAAGGCTTATGCATCAATAAAAATCAATGTTGGCAATCAATACCTTTTCAATGCCATTATCCGTTTCAAAACCCTTTAAATTGAATACCGGTACCAATACCGAAACTCGGTTTTGGTATCGGATACCGGTATCCAAAAACCTTTTCCTACGGTACCGGTACGTACCGGTATTGAAACGGTTTTTCTTAAAAACCCATTTTTTTTACAAAAAAAAATAAATTATTAGAAAATTTTTATTTTCTTTGGTTTTTGTAAATGAAAAATAGTACTCCAAATGCCTACCCGAAGTCTCATAAAAATCAAACAAATCTTTGAGCACCCACATCGTGGATTAAGTAAAAATTTCCAAAAAAAGTCATACTTCAACCGCTATGCGGGAGTAGAAGAAAATTATTGATTTTCACGAAATTTTTTGGTGTCAGTTAGACTCTCAATAGAAACTCTCTGAACCCCTTAGTTTATTTTAGTTTTTTGGAGATTTTTATTTAATCCGCGATGTGGGTGCCCAAGGATTTTTTTTTGATAATTGTAGGACTTCGTGGTTCAAAAATTATTAGCAAAACCGTAAATTTCAAATTGGTTTTACCTATAGTTCACGTGTTGAAAAACCCGTTAAAACAGCTTTAAAAACATTCAGCTTTACTACAAGAAAATAAAATAAATTTAAAATGAGCTTTTAATTTTATTTCCATACAAATTGTTTTTGTTTTTAAAATCGACTTTCAAAAAATGTATTGAAAATTTGAAATTTAAAATAAAACTTTTGTTTTTCTTGTGGTAAGGGCCATTGAAGGTCGGAAAAATATTTTATTTTTTTTTGTCACTCACAAATATTTTTACAATTAAACAAAAAAACTTAAGCCATAATTAGTTTAGAAGTGTAGTAGTGAAGTAGTGAGGTAGAGCCTTATGTGATTTTCAATAAGAAAAAAGAGTGTATATAATTTTAAAATTTGTGTGCTCTTCATACGCATTGAATTTTTCCATAAGACTAAAAAGTAGAGAGACGTAAACAAAATCTGTTGAGAATAGAATTTCTCTACCTCGCTCTACTTTTTATGCTTATGTCAAAATTCAATGTGTATGAAGAACACATAAATTTAAAAAATTTCTACACTCTTTTTTCTTATTGAAAATCACATAAGGCTCTACCTCACTACTTCACTACTACACAGAAAAAAATAAAAAAAATATTTAATTAAAAAATTCGTAGATTTAATTAAAAAATTAATTAAATCCGGACCAATCACTAAAATGCGCAAATAAATTAAAAATATTTGTATGTCGTTAATTAAAAATAAATGGATATTTATTTAATTAAAAACTTAATACTATAAATTAAAAAATTTAATTAAAATTTAAAAAAAAAATAATTAAAATTTTAATTGTATAAATTTAAAAAAAAAATAATTAAAAATATTATATTAAAAAAAAAAAAATAATTTGTAAAAACATTCTTTTTGAAGAAAATAGTTTAAAAAAAAAATTTCTTCAAACTTTACCAAATTTATTTATGCCGTAAAGACATAGTCAGTGAGATGATTTTATAAAGTTGATTATAAACCTTTCATATACATGCACATAAAACTATAAACAAAATGAGAATTCAAAAACCTAGGCGAAAAAAAAAACTTTCAACAAACTTTTTATACTTCTTTATTTTTTTTTGTATGTAAAACAATGCAAGAGAAAAACACACACTCGCACACACACGGAAAACAAAACAAAAAAAAATAAGTAAAGCTAGAAACTTAATTAAACATTTAATTATATAAATTAAATACTTAATTAATATTAAATTTGAAAACAATTAAAATATTAATTAAAATAAAGTTAAAAATTTAATTAAACAATTAATTATATTAATTAAAAGTTTAATTAATATTAAATTAAAAAACAATTAAAATTTTAATTAAAATAAAATATACGATATTATTTTCTGTGCGTTAGTCAATATTGACTAGTTGTAGAATAAAAAAAAAATAATAATAAAAAAAAAAGATGAGTACACCAAACCCTCTAGAATGATTTTGCAATAGCAGTAACATACAAGGATATCGTTTATTTTTAAAAATAAAAATTGTATTAACTGAAGAACTTCTCTATACACTTCTAAACTAACTATAGCTTTACACTTAAACAAAATGTTACACTCAAAAAAATGTTGTAGTTTTTTTCAAAAATGGCTATAAAAAGGTTTTTTACCCAAAATAAAATATTTCTAATCAAAATTGTTAATTTTTCACGTTAGAAAACTAACTATCACTTTAAAAGGACACTGTGGAGGGTATTCGTGGATTCGGCTAATTGTAAGTCGAATTTAACTATTCTACTTATTTTTACATATTTTTTTAATTTTCTTAACCCATTTTGGACCAAGATTCAATTTTATTTTTATTTTTTTGAAAAAGGTACTTTTTTAAGGTAATTAGCAAATCTCAAAAATCTTGTCAAAAAAATTTTCAATGCGCCGTTATTCCAGAAAAGCATTTCAACTTTTTATACAATTTAAATGTTTGGATTTATTTGATATTTTTTTAATTTATTTCAAATTAGTAAAATTTGATAATAAATTAAATCTAAAAAAATTTAAAAATAATCAAAAAAATTAAAAGCCGAAAATCAAAAAATGGTAAATTTTCGTTTTAGCTTGAAACAATTTCTGTACTGATTTGCATTGCATTTCATGGACATATAAATTGCGGTGGTCAAGTGGGGATATTTTTTTTTAATTGCAGAAAGATGAGACTTAACATTCGTAACCATAATTACCCGAAATTCAACCTTTTTATATTTTTTGGAAAAAGGTGTTCTCTACTGTTAAACAAATGAAACATTTTTATGTCAGAATAACTTCAAAGTCCCGCACCTTGATCAAGGGGATTAGAAAATTACAGTTTTCTCGGTCCGGCAACGTCCCCGCCGACCCCCTAAAAAAATGCTATTTTAATTTTTTTCACATTTTTAAGGGCATTTATCAAAAATGCTAAAAATAAATACGTATTTAGTATTAGTTTTTATGCGTTTTTTATATTTTTAGCATTTTTTTTCGATAATACCGGTACGTACTGGTATCGACGTTTCGGCAATACCGTAACCGATTCAACTCAAATACCGTAACCGATACCGAAATAAATAAAAACAAGTGAGAGTGTTAAATTCGGCTGTGCCGAATCTTTTATACCCTCCAAAATGTAAAAAAAAAATTAAAAACAAAAATTTGTCAGGAGCGTTTTTTTTTGGGGGGGGCGAGGGGGGTTGATAGGGTCAGTGGGAGACGCTGAGAGCACCTTCCCATCGCTATAAATATACCAAATGTTTTATTTACTTAACAAAAATACAAAAAAACGTGTATAAAATTGGATTTTTTTTAGTGGTTGCTTTAGTTCTTCAAGGGGGAACTTTTTTCCCCCTGGTCCGATTTGGCCAATTTCCGAACTTAAACTGCCTAGGAACATAAGACATATTTGTGCCAAACTTGAGGGGTCTAGCTCTTTTATTTTGGACTGCATCGTGTTAACTACAGACGGACGGACGGACAGACAGACGGACAGACAGACGGACGGACGGACGGACATCGCTAGAATGTCTTAGAATCGATCACTGACCAATAATATATATACTTTATGGGGTCCCCGACCGATATTTCGATGCGTTACACACGGAATGACAAAGTGAGTATACCCCCATACTGTAGTTGGAGGGTATAAAAACGATACCAATACCGATATCGATACCGTTATTCGTTTCGATTGCCAGCCTTGATAAAAATAATGGCATAGTTTTTTTTCGTTAAATTCCAACTTCTTCCTGTGCCTTCCGCGGTTAAAACCCCGGATTTTAACCCCATTTTGATGCAGAGCAAAAACGACTTTACTTATTGCGAATTTTAATTCACCATTCGATTCTACAGCAAAAACTACTGTTATGAAATTTTTAAGTAGTAATTATATATTAATATTGTGAAGGTCGACCAATAAAATTAAAAAAAAAAGCGAATGAAACGGTTTTTTGGCTCGCTCCCCTAAAAAGTTATGTCTTTGCAGATAGCTCAAATTGAATATAGTTCAACGATATGTTGATTTTTACTCGGGTATCCAAACTATTTATTTTTTTTTTCGTTTTATGTTTGGTGAATGTATCATGGGTTCTACAAGTACCAGAAAATTATTGATTTTTCTGCCCAGCAAAAATAAATCGAGATTTTGGCGACACAGCATACCGAAGCGCATCCAAAGAGCGCTCTTGAGGATGCAGTAAAAGTAAGGGGAAAAATTTAAATTTTTTGTTAAGATTTTTTGTATAAAACTTACAACATAAAATTATTTTTTAATAAAATTTCACACTTGCTTTCCTTTATAAAATTTTTAGCACTTTTTGAATGAAAAAGATTGAGTTTTAGACAAAGACACATGAATTGAATGCATCATTTTTGCGCATTCATCGGCACTGCAAAGAGTGATTCAATCATAACATCTTTAACATATTTTGAATGATGGCGAAAAACAAATGCTTTTTTGTTATTTTAAGAATAAATAAATTTCCATTTATATTTCAAAAATTCATATTTATATATCAGAAATTTCCATTTATATTACAGAAATTTCTATTTATAATTCAAAAATTTCAAATTATATTTAAGAAATTTAAATTTGTATTTCCAAAATTTTCTAAATGCTTTTCAGAAAATTCCATTTGTGTTTCAAAAAATGTCCATTTGCATTTCAAAATTTTATAATTGCTATTAAGAAAATTTTATTTAAATTAAAAAAAAAATCCAAGTACATATATTTTAGAAATTTCCAATTGTATTTTAAAAATTTCTATTTGTATTTCAAAATTTTCTTTTCAGAAAATTTATTTATACATATGTATTTCTATCATTTATACAAATTTTGAAACACAAACGGAAATTTCTTAAATACAGTTGAAAATTTCTGAAACATAAATAGATGTTTCTGAAATATAAATGGGAATTTCTAATATAAAAATAGAAATTTCTGAAATATAAATGGAATAATAGTGAAAATGGACCATTTGAACTTTTTTTTTAAATAAAAATCTTTAATTTTTTTAAACAATACTACAAAATAAACTAAAAGAATATTTTTATTTCAGAAATATTTAACGGATTTTCTAAACTAGTGAATTGAATTTAAGATTTTCCAATTGTATTTCAAAAATAGCCAATTGTATTTCAGATTTTCCAATTGTATTTCAGAAATAGTCAAACGTATTTCATCTTTATTCTGCTTAAATCAGCTCTGAAAAGATACATGAATTCACTGCATTTTTATAGTGCTTTAATCAGCGCTCTAGAGACACCTGATTTCAGTGCATCTTAAGAGCGCTTTTTATGTGTATCCAACTAGCACTCTAAAGTGTGACATCGCCTTAGAGAATCATGCATGAATTCAGCAGGTTTGGATGCGTTCCTTGACTCAAGTTTCCTTTCCAAAAGCTGCTGCCAGTTCAGCAAAATTTCTGCTGGGTGCTAACAAACGTCAGTTAATTTTTTGTTAATGTATTTACATTAATTTATTTTAAATATTACTGTAGACATTACTTTTTGATTGACCTTTAACATAATTGTTAAGGGAAAATGCTTAACAATTATATCTAAAATGCGGTAACATAAAACAACTGACGTTTGTTAACAGAAAAATCTATGCTTTTCTGGTACGTGTAGAACCTGTGTATCATTGACCTGTGGTGTATCTCACACAAACCAGATAACACCAAATTTTATATATTTTTAAGAAGTTAAATCTAAATGGATCCACTCAAATATGGCATTGTCTGGTCAAAACTCGGATGAAACTGCACTCAAAAAATTATGTTAGTAAAATCAACTGAAAATGTCAGTTACAATAACTACTTTGTAAGTTGTTTTGGGGTCAATTACTTTTTCAGTTAAATCAACTAACAATGTTAGTTATTTTAACTGACAAAAAACAACTGACTTATGTAGTAAAAACTACTTACATTTGTAGTCAAAACAACTAAAATGTATGAAAAATAAAATAATCAATAAATATTTTTTTTCAAAAAATTTTTCAGAAAAAAATTTGAAAACAAAATTTGAAGACAAAATTTTTTTAAAGTTTTTTTTTTTTTTTTTTAAAAAAAAAGTTGTGAAAAATAAAAAAAAAGAGAGAAATTTATTTTTATTTTTTGAAAAAAAATTTTTCAAAGATAAAAAAATAAAATAACTACTTTAAATAACTGGTACTACATCACAGTACTTTTTTGTTAGTTATTCAAAAAAACGACTTAAAATAACTAACAGAAATAGTTGTTTAATATTTTTCATACAAAAACAACTGACTTTGTAGTTGAAAACAACTAACTACTGTAAAATATACAAACAACTAACATGTAGTAACTTACATAATTTTCTGAGTGTGAATCATATTTTATACGCGTTGATCTTTTTTAATGCAAAAACGTCGAACATTATTCGGATCAAATTGCGTATAACTATATATTGTGTTACATATTATTATTATTCCGACAGCCAATATTAAACATGAACCGGATTATACTATATACGTCTGAAAGTAGACATCAAATGGAGTACAACTGCATTTACAGTTTTTCATTTTGTGATCCCGTTTCGTTTTAAAAGGACTTCAAAGTTTTAATAGATACATTTTGTAAAATATTTTTGTAATATTTGTATTTGTCCTAGGATGACACTGCAAATGAAAGAAGAGGATCTCCCCAAATTTTTCCATTTCTCTATTTTGCCATATCAGAATAAAAGGATGTGAATAAAGTCATTTGAAAACTTCATCAAAATATTATGTTGAAAATTTTTAATGATATCGAAGGATGCAGTGGCATCCTAATACAAGTACAAATATTAAAAAAATATTTTATAAAATTTAATTGTCAAAATTTTTAAAGTCCTTTTAAAATGACACAGGATCACGAAATGAAAAACTGTAAATGCAGTTTTACTACATTTAGACCATAGATGTGAATTTTTCATTACCATTGAAATTTAATTACCATTGGTTGATATCAATGGTAATGAAAAAAATTTCATTACCATTTAATGGTAATTAAATTTTTTTAATTGAAAAAATAATTACTAATGGATTTGAAATGCACCAATTGTTGAAAAACACCAATTATAATTGGGTTCAAAACGTTTGGTTTGCACATTTTTGTTTTTTTTTTGAAAAGTTATAAATTTAAACATTAAAGTATGTTTTTACAAAAAAAATATGAAAATGTTAAAGACAAAAAACAAAACGCAAATAAAAATTTCAAATATTGTGTTATACAAAGGCAATCAACGTGTGTTTGGTTTATAAAATGTGAAAAACTAAAACACCATATCACAAAAAACAACAGATATTTCCAAATATTAACGATTTTGACAATATTGTGACGACTTTTACTAATGGTAATTATTTTTTTTAAGTGATGCCATACCAATGGTAACTATTTTTTTTAATTTTCATTAGTAATTTAATTGATTAGTAATTTAATTGGTACAATTGATACAACCAATGGTAATGAAAAAATTTCATTACCATTGACATCAATTAAATGGTAATTAAACCATTTTTGGTCCATAATTGGTCCATTTAATTAATTAGTCCCATCTTTGATTTAGACTCTAGTTTTTGTCGGTGTTATATATTACATCATACCACAATTTTTACTCGGGACTAGAACTGGGGTGTTTGAAACCGGAATAGCAGAAATCTAATAATTTTTAGAAATCAATTTTTTTTCTTTTTCAGCTTAAACCTATATAACAAAATAGAATTAGAGCACTTTTAATACATATATGAAACTCTTGCTGACTCATCAGATTTTGTTTTGCTAATTCGATAAAGTACGATAGTATTTTTCGAGTGCATTATTAGATAGCGTTATATGTAAATTTGGCTGACCCTTACTAATGATAAAATAATTTTGTTTAATGAGTCATGCATAATTTAGTTTAAAAAATGGAAACACAAAGATTTTATATCAAGTCATTCACTTTCTTATTGCGTTAAGATTTCCGTTCTTACATATCATAATCGACATACATTAGAGTGGCATTTTTTCTTCAACTTTTGATTTTCTTAAGTGTCCGGCCAAAATTTTATTCTACTATATCTAAAAATTATGTGGTACAAATTTGAGGCCAATCGAATTAAACTAACCAGTAGTGTACGGCGATCAAAGTGTTGGATTTTTGAAAATTAAAAAAAAAAAAACAAAACTAAATATGTTGCGATACATTATTGCTGTGTTTTTCAATAAGTTGATTTATTTTTGATAATTCATGATTAATCTTATTTTGTTTAAAAAAAATATTTTAAAATACCAAAACTAAATTGAAATATTTTTTCCCGTAATCTTCGATAAATTAGCAATTATAATCCGAAAAAATAATAAAAAAAATTTAAAAATGAAAAAATTTATGAATACATCAAAATTAATCCAAAACGGACTTATTATTATTAAATCCTAAAATTTAGTTGGACTAATTTTGATTTATTTATAACTTTTTTCATTATCCAATTTTTTTTTATTATTTTTTCGGGTTATAATTGCGAATTTATTATAGATTACGGAAAAAAATATTTAAAATTTGTTTTGGCATGTTAAAATATTTATTTTAGAGGAAATAAAATTAATCCAAAAATAAATCCACTTATTGAACATATATTTATTAATTTTGATGCGCTGAACCGGAAAACTTTTTATTTTTTTGTTTTCATCAAATATATTTATCGTATAAGTTGAGTAAATTTTAAATTTCAATAAAAAAATTAAAATAAATATCAATTTCAAAATATTTTTCGAAAGGAAAATAAAAACCAAACCAAAAAAAAGAAAAATATGAAAAGTTCGAAAAATTAAAAGTTTTTTATTGTTTTCAATATTTGAATTTGTTTTGGAAATTTTCTTTTTTAAATATTTGGCATTTGAAAATAAATACAAAATATCACGAATGACAGATAAGTAAAAAGCATGAAGAAGAACAACAGAAATCGGTGTGTGCTAAAAAAATAAAATGTTGAACCAAAAAGGAATTGTGAAAATTGTCAACTTAATTTTTTTTTTCTAAATTTGTTTAAATATTAGAAAACTGTGTGATTTTTTGTAATTTTTTGGAAAATTATTATATTTTGATAATAAATCTTTAAAAATTAAGGAATTGTTTCTGCTAAAAGTGTGTAAAATTGTAAATAATAAAAATTAAAAGAAAACACCGAATCTTGTTAAAATATTGACATGGCCGACCAGTTGTCGGCCATTCTTCTTAGAGAAGATATGACGCGACGAACTAAAGTTTTTTTTTTATTAAAATAATTTAAATTTAAAGGCCCGTACCAAAGAGAAATAAAATGTTTATTTTAACAAAAGTTTTATTTTAAATTTTAAATTTTTTATAAATTTTTTGAAAGTCGATTTTAAAAACAAAAACAATTTGTATGGAAATAAAATTGAAAGTCGATTTTGAATTTACTTTATTTTTCTAAGGCAAGTAGTGTTTGGGGTTCGGGAATTCCCGGATTTCCCGGGAAAACACTGACGGGAATTCCCGGGAATTTTTTTAATTTTTCCCGGGAAATCCGGGAATTTTGTAAAATAAACCTTTTTACATAAAAACGTTTGTTTTACTTTAATTTTTACCATTTTTTTTACATACAGGTATAATTAAATTGATATTTTTTATATTTTTTCTATTTGGAAGAACAGTGCAAATATATATTCATAGGAAATCTGACCAAGTGTAAAAAGTATGTTAATATCATGAAAAAACCTAAAAGTCAAAAAATATACATCGGTTAATGATAATTTTGCCAAGACTGTCAAAAAAATATAAAAATTTTGAACCTAGAATTAACATTTCCAGAATAAATATTAAAAGTGCTGCCAACTATATTAGTTTTTTCTCGAATAACGCAGTTTTAATTTTTTTTGCGGTTTTAAGCTATTTTTTGCGATTTTTTGTGAAGGAAAAAGTTCCAATATTTTTTTTGGTTTGTTTTATTGTATTTCAGGATTTTTAACTTTTATGTTTTGATTTTTTATGTTTTAATTCATTGTTTATCTCTAATAAAACTGTTTTTAATAAAAATATAACCAAATTTTAATGTTTTTTATGATTTACATTAATAATGAAAATTTCCCGGGAATCCCGGGAAATAAATTATTTTTTTTCCCGTTTCCCGGGAAATTGAAAAGTCCGGGAATTCCCAAACACTAATGGCAAGGCTCTATGG
Source organism: Pegoplata infirma (assembly GCA_963921195.1). Taxonomy (NCBI): domain Eukaryota; kingdom Metazoa; phylum Arthropoda; class Insecta; order Diptera; family Anthomyiidae; genus Pegoplata; species Pegoplata infirma. Next base: position 123,673,942 of record OY992536.1, read on the forward strand.
TAAGGCTGAAAGTTTTTAAAAGGAGTTTCAGCAAAAAAAAAAATGCCATAAATTCATATTTATCGTAGATACATTCTGAAACGGTATTTTGTTTGTAAATTTATATACCATTAGTAAAAACTTAGGCTCCTGTGATTTCCAAATTTCTTCCAAATTTGATCTTAACCCATTTTGGGCCAAGTTTCATTTTTTAATTTTCTATTTTGGAAAAAGGTACTTTTTAGGGTAATTTTCATTCGCTGATCTCAAAAATCATGTCAAAAAAATGTATTTATATTTATGTATTTATTTGCTATTTTATTAATTTATTGCATTATTTTCAAAATTAGTGCATGGAATTTGTTAAAAAATAAATCTAAAAAAATGTTAAATTTATAAAACCACTTCTGTGCTGATGCACATTTCATTTAACACACATATACAGTGGGCGACAATACATTGGAAACATTTTTATAGTAGATGCAATTTGTTAAAAACAAAGTTAACAATACTAAACGTTATAACTATGAAACGAGTATTATTTTAAAAAAATGTTGTGTAGGTAATTTATAAAGCTTTAATTTAAGCTTAATGGCGTCTAGATCGAGTAAATAATAAATGTGCTACGAGGGTTGATGTGGAAAATGAAATTATTTATAGACATTTTTTAGAACATGTTTTAAAAATATTTCCAAATCGATTTTTTCCAAGCTGAAACTTAATGTGGTTTATTCATAAAACCTAAAATAAATTTAAAGTAGGTTTATTTGACAAATATTGCAGGAATAATTGTCAAATAAACCTACAATAAGTCTACACGCAAAAAAAAAATCTGTGTCGGAGTGAGCAAAAATCTGGCATAATTTTACCAAAAATATGCTAAAACTACAACCGACGAAGTAGTTTTCGTAATTCAGCCAAAACACTTATGTAAAAAATTTTGAAGAAAATGCTAATGCTATTTAAGCAAAAACTTGGTAAAATATACCAAAAGAAATATGGTGAAATATACCAAAATTATTAGAAAAAGTGACTAAAAATAATGCTAAAAATTACCACATTTATGCTAAAATGAATTTTCTATAAAATTTTTGTAAAAATTTGTATATTTGTTGAATTTAAAATTTTCACAGAATAAATCCATATTAATAAAATAAATGTTGTGTAGGATTTTATTTACCACCGACCAATTGACCCTTTATGTAAAATTTTCTCCAGTGACTGCTGCCTACGCTTTTTCTTGAAGTGAAGGATCCGCTTTAGCTTCACGAATTTATTTAAAAGCATCCTGTAAAAATAGAAAATTATTACAAAACATAAATTTTTAATTTAAAAAACTAGTAAACCCCATTGGTATTTTGGTTAGGAGGAACACTTACTTTGTGATTCCATTTGTAACTCATCAAAACAGGTCTGGACTCCATTGGCTTTGCTATATAAATGAGTTTTTAGGTTTTAATTTTATAACTAAAGGGAGGACTGATGCCCACGCTCTTTATTGTAGTGAAGGATTCGCCATAGCTTCAAAAATTTATTTAGCAGTACCCTGTAAAATTAGAAAATTATTACCAAACACAAATTTTTAACTAAAAATCTATTAAACCTTGTTGGTGTCTTCGGAATAGGTGTATACTCACTTTATCATTCCATTTGTAATTCATTGAAACAAACGTCTGGGACTCCATTGGTTTTGCTAAATGAATGGTGTTTTAAGTTCTGACAGCAAAATTAACTTTAGCATTTTTTTATCTTACATTTATTTATCTTTTAAAAAACAAATTATTTATTTTTATTTATTAATTTGTTTTAATTTTATTTATCAATTTCCTTTTTACGTTTTTATAACACAAAAAATAAACGAAGCACGCACACAAAAATACAAAATGAATATGGCGGTCTGTATTTGTATATTTTTTTTGTTGTTTTCTTTCGATAAATTTTTGTGCAAGCAATTTGCGTTATTGTGCAAGCTACTTGGTTATTTTACATAAAAAACTAATTATGTTACTTTAACATCGACAAGCATAATTTTAGGAAAAATTTGGTAAAAAAATTTTTTTGGTATGAAAAAAGTTATACCAAGTAGGATTGCTCAATCTGACACAGATTTTTTTTTTGCGTGTACTATAAGTATTATGAATAAGAGCCTAAAAATTTAAAAAAAATGTCCAATGGATTTTATTCAGTGATCAAATAATTTTTCGAACAACCCAAACAAACAGTGAAATTTTTTAAGTAAAGTAAAAAAAATCCACATTTTTGTACCTCCAATTTTTTTGATAACCAGTTTTTTGTAAATATAATACACAAAAAAAGACAAATATGTATATATTATTTTTTGTAGGGGTAGGCAAATTTACAAAAATTGATAAAATATTGTAGAATTGACGAAAATTATTTTGTTAAATTGATGATATTTATTCAAATTGAATAAACTATTTTATTCAAATTAACGAAAATTTTCTGTTAATTTGACAAAATTTCGTCAAATAAATGTCAAATATAAATTTATGAAAAATGTTATTCAAATCAACACTCCAGTTTTGTTAGCTGTATAATGATTGTTCTTTCGTCAAATTAGCATGCTTTTTTGTCAATATTACTGCCATATTTGGTTCGGTGCATAAAACAAAGACAGACAAAAAATAATCTGCATTCCCACTGTATAACTGGTTATTCCATCTCGCTCAGATTTCTATCTTTAATACAATTTCGTAAACAATACCATATGGTTTTTTTACTACTTTTTCAAACGCTATTTGTCATATATCTCTGAAACTCTGGGTTTAATAACGGGACACTGTCTTGTTGGGAAACATGCCAAAAACATGAATCTTATTACGGACGCAAGCTGCAAAAGTTCAAGACTTTGGAGGAAACTACGAGTATAGACTTGAAAAGTTTAAAGTAATTTGCAATGAAGGTCAATGTATCTGGTTTACGTCGATACGCAGAGGGCTGATCTGGCACCGCCACCCTAACATAGCCTCTATTGAGTTAAAACACCTCAATTCAACCGAAAAAAGTAGAATTTTGACCTTACCCCTTTCAAATTTGATGAAACTTGGAATATTGTTGGGCCCTTACAAAAAAATCATAGTGCCAAAATTTTGGACTTCTGGTACTTTTTCTTCCCGAGATATGGGGTCTTGAAAATTGGCAAAATCGTATTTATTTGACAAAAGTGTTCTGAGATAAATAAAGATAACTCGAAAAGTAATTACAATACACGTCTCAGTCAGGTCGCAAATAATAGGTAATAAGACAGCCTTTAAAATGACATTCTCCAAGATTTTTTTTGAAAAAGGTCAAAGGTCATTGGTTTTAACCTTAATTTTTGGAGAGCTATGTCTCAAAAAACGATATTTTTAAAATTTTGGAAAAAATACATGTGATTAAGAATCATCCATACTACTTAAGTTTAAATTTTCAGGATGGAGACTTCATTGGAACTTTTTATATTAATAGAAACGTTGTGACAGGAAAGAAAAAGCGGTGTAATTTCCCATAGAAAAAAAATATTTTTTTTGTCTTTGAAATTCTGGTACCAAAATTTATTTTTCTGAATGTTTTTGACGTGCTGAGTCCAAATATGACTTTTGAACTGGCCTATCGCTATTAGTTTTCGAGATATCTGCACATAAATATGTGAAAATTGCTAAAATGCTATTGCTGTGTTATTTTTGAAAATTTAGGTGCATATATCTTGAAAAGTAATAGCGATAGGCCAGTTCAAAGGTCATATTTGGACTCAGCACGTCAAAAACATTCAGAAAAATGAACTTTGGTAGCAGAATTTCAAAGACAAAAAAAAAATATTTTTTTTCTAAGGGAAATTACACCACTTTTTCTTTCCTGTCACAACGTTTCTATTAATATAAAAAGTTCCAATGAAGTCTCCATCCTGAAAATTTAAACTTAAGTAGTATAGGTGATTCTTAAGCACATATATTTTTTCCAAAATTTTAAAAATATCGTTTTTTGAGATATAGCTCTCCAAAAATTAAGGTTGAAACCAATGACCTTTGACCTTTTTCAAAAAAAATCTTGGGGAATGCCGTTTTAAACGCTGTCTTATTACCTATTATTTGCGATCTGACTGAGACGTGTATTGTAATTACTTTTCGAGTTATCTTTATTTATCTCAGAACACTTTTGTCAAATATATAAGATTTTGCCAATTTTCAAGACCCCATATCTCGAGAACTGGAATGACCAGAAGCCTGAAAAATTGGCAAAATCTCTTTTTTGTTAAAGTAAACATCAGTACTTAATTTCATAAAATTTTGAGGGGGTGCGGTCAACTCCTCGGTTGAATTGAGGTGTTTTAGCTCTATTACTATTTGGAGGGGTTAAAAACCACCGATTTTTTTAAATTCTATTTTCTCATACAGTTAATTAATATTTTGTCTTATTCTTTATTTTTAGGTACCGGAAGTGCTATTAAATGCTTTAAATGTGCAGTTACAGTGGAAAAAATATATTCATATTCTAAAAATACAACAATTGTCACACCAATGTGCTCAAAATTTGATGAATCGGATGAATATATTGTAGATTGCCCTTATTCAACAATGTGCCTAAAAACAATATCAAAATTACATTTGCAAAATGGTCAGCAACAAGAGACTTTTACTCGTGGGTGTGCCCCCCAAAAGGATACAAAACAAGTATGTAAACGCACGAATTATGAGTCATTATAAAAAATACATATGGTACATCTCAAACTATTTTTGCGCGATTTGTAACACTTATTCTAAATTTTAAAAGATAGGGAGATAAAAAATAAAGTTGTTTTCGTTTAAGATCATTTTAGAAGAAAATTTGCTTATTCCACGCAAAAATATTCTAAACAGCTTTTTGAACATTTATTCGAATATTATTACTAGGGATGTGATTTCCATGCAAATGCATGTTTTTTGTCGATATTCTTAAACGATATCGACCAATTATGAGATTAATCACAATTGGAGCGGGAAGCGGTATTCCGCAACTCTTCCCATGCATTTTGTATGAAAACAAAATTCCGCGGCGTTTTTCCGCCGAAATAGATTCTATTCTATTTTCATTGCGTTTTTTTTATCTCTCTCATTTTTCCTCTCATTTTATTTTTTGGCGTTGTCAGATTTTAACCAAAACAAGTATTGTTTTTATGTTGTAAAATACTAGCAAAGTACAATAATGTAAAGAAAACCGCTTGACGCTTTATTTAAATTAATCGCTCGATTTTTGACGCGTTTTTCCTCTTCCCGCTCCAATTGTCATAAATCTCTTATCTTTCCAAATCAAGAAATTTGCGTTGAAACGGCATCGATTTGTTTTTGCATATTTTTGCATATTTTGGTGAAAAAATAATAATAATATTGTTAAATGTATATTTTTAGCTTATTTCCAACTTTTAAGTGCATATTTTTGCATATTTTGGTATTAATTAACAAAAACAGAAATTGAGATTTATTTGTTTCCAAAACTATTTTAAATTTTAAAAATTTATTTTGAAAATAAGAAAAAATATTTTTTTTCTTTTTAATTTTTTTTAAAGATTGTTAAAAAATTCAACAACATTTAAATTTTTTTTGGTTTCTTAATTTTAAATTTAGTTGTTGGAATAATACTGCTTTTGGCCACTGTTGCCAACTATTTTTCAGCAAAAACCTCTAAATTTCACTAAAAAAGCGCTAGAAACCGCAAAAAAAATTTAGCGCTGAAAAAAGCGCTTAAAACCGAAAAACTTGTCATTTTTGATTGACAAAAAAGGAAAATTTAAAAAAACCTCCAAATTATTTGTTTAAAAACGCGCAAGAAATCGCTGAAAAAATTTAGCGGGAAAATTTGAAATTCTCCCGCTAAATTACGAAAAAAGCGCTGAAAATCGACAAACTTGGCGTTTCTGATTAAAAAGAAAAATTTAAAAAAAAAACTCTAAATTATTTTTTCTAATTAATTAGTATTTTAATATCTTGAAATAAAAAACAATAAAATTTTTGAAGTAATTTTCCAATTTGTTGAAATAATAATTTAAAATCTTGATTTATTTTAACAAAAAAATAAAAAAAAAATTATCAATAATTTCAGTTCCATTTCAATTTGGTCCAATATTTCAATATCTTTAAATTTGAAGATCAGTCAAATTAAATATGGGTTCAGTATTTTTGATAAATACAATCAATGAATTTTACACCTTTAATAGATAAATTTCTAGCCAAGTTAATTTAAAATTAAAAAAAAAAACACAAAAAAATTGTAAGTACTCAATGTGGCAACTAAAAGTTATTCATTATTTTTGAACTAATATCACAATTTTTAACAAACACCGTTCCCGCTAAACTCAATTTTTTCCACTAAATCCAAACAAAAAACGCTAGAATTTACCGCTAAAACACCGTTCCCGCTAAAACCAAATTTTCCCCGCTAAATCCAAACAAAAAGCGCTAGATTCAGCGGGAAAACCTCCAACTTGGCAACAGTGCTTTTGGCACTTATATTGTTGGACTATCAGCCAGAAATTATGAGTTCGCCACTGGCAATGTTTTTTTTTTTTATTATTTAAAAAGAAAAATTAATATAACCACAATTTACAGCGATTTGTAATGTTTTTGCAGTTAAATTTGCCTAATTAGTTTTACAGATAAACTGATATAAAATGTTGTTTCTACAAATTTGAATTTATGATACAAAAATAGAAATTTCTGAAATATAAATTACAATTTCTTAAATATAATTTGCATTTTCTGAAATAAAAGTGGAAATGGTGTAGTCAGGACTTTGAATAAAAATCTTTATTTTTTTTAACAATATTACAAAATAAACTAAAAAATGTGTTTTCAGAGGTTGGTTGACATCATTTTCACTTGTTTTTTTAAAAATATTCAACTGATTTTCAGAAATAGTCAATTGTATTTAAGATTTTCCAATTGTATTGCAAAAATAGTCAATTGTACTTCAGATTTTCCAATATTTCAGAAATAGTCAAATGTATTTAATCTTTATTCTGCTTAATGTGGCATTCATAAACAGTTTTTTTCTCCTTTTGTCGTCAATATGTCACAAATCACTAATTTCTGTGAAAAAAAGATTTTCCCTATGTCTTGCTTTACTCTCCTATTTTTACCTTGCTAATTTTACCCAAGTTCTACTTGGCAATATGATGTACATTTATTACTGCCAAGTACTGGGTCAAATTATGAAAGGATTGGTAAACCGCAGTCAACTTCATATAAAAAAAAATTTACCAGGTGCACTTGCTAAATATTACACATAATTTTTTTTTGCGTGTACTAATAAGTTACTAATTTTAGTATCTCGAAAGTACTAAAATTATTTTTTGCGTGTACTAATAAGTTACTAATTTTAGTATCTCCAAAGTACTAAAATTAGTAATTTTTACTGGTTTTTAATAATATTAGTAAAAAATTTTAGTATTGGTTACCAATTCCTGCACTAGGTCCTTTTGGACTAAAATTTAGTTAAGTTTTTAGCAGGGACCAAAAATAACCGTTATGATTTCATAAAAATCGACCAAAAAAATTTAAAAAAGTTTGTTAATTATTTAACAGCAAATATATGAAGAAACATTTTAGTTAAAAATTAACAAAAATTTGCAAAGATTTCTTAAAATTAATTTTTATTTTGTGAGGATGTTTATTCTGGCTCGAGGTCATTATTTTCTTTACTAATTAAAACCATGATATTCTCATAGTATAATTTTCAAGAAAATTATTTTTTGTTTTAAATTTATTTATGTTGGTCATTTTTGCAAGACTTAATCGACACGTGTTTCGGAATTTGTCAAGATTCCATTGTCAAGATTATTTAGCAAAAATAGAAACGATATACTACAAAGTAGCAAACGAGTCTAATGACAAATCGTTTTTGCACAAACTAAAACATTAATACATATTCGACTCTATCCACAATGTGAATTAGAAAGACGAAGAAATTGTACTATGCTAGTAAGTAACAATTGTCAATAACCAACAAAAATATTTAAAACATTTTACATACGATAGTCCATTGGACTACAACAATATGTTTTTTGTTGCTGTGAATGAAATTATACCATTATTAGGGCTATTCATCACTATGGCGTGCCAACCATTATGTTCAAATTCTGATTAATTTTTATTAATAAATAAAAATTGTTTTATTCGACCTTTAAAATATTATATTTTGTGAGGATGTTTATTCTGGCTCGAGGTCAATATTTTCTTTACTAATTAAAACCATGATATTCTCATAGTATAATTTTCAAGAAAATTATTTTTTGTTTTAAATTTATTTATGTTGGTCATTTTTGCAAGACTTAATCGACTCGAGCCAGAATAAACATCCTCACAAAATATAATATTTTAAAGGTCGAATAAAACAATTTTTATTTATTAATAAAAATTAATCAGAATTTGAACATAATGGTTGGCACGCCATAGTGATGAATAGCCCTAATAATGGTATAATTTCATTCACAGCAACAAAAAACATATTGTTGTAGTCCAATGGACTATCGTATGTAAAATGTTTTAAATATTTTTGTTGGTTATTGACAATTGTTACTTACTAGCATAGTACAATTTCTTCGTCTTTCTAATTCACATTGTGGATAGAGTCGAATATGTATTAATGTTTTAGTTTGTGCAAAAACGATTTGTCATTAGACTCGTTTGCTACTTTGTAGTATATCGTTTCTATTTTTGCTAAATAATCTTGACAATGGAATCTTGACAAATTCCGAAACACGTGTCGATTAAGTCTTGCAAAAATGACCAACATAAATAAATTTAAAACAAAAAATAATTTTCTTGAAAATTATACTATGAGAATATCATGGTTTTAATTAGTAAAGAAAATAATGACCTCGAGCCAGAATAAACATCCTCACAAAATATAATATTTTAAAGGTCGAATAAAACAATTTTTATTTATTAATAAAAATTAATCAGAATTTGAACATAATGGTTGGCACGCCATAGTGATGAATAGCCCTAATAATTGGTATAATTTCATTCACAGCAACAAAAAACATATTGTTGTAGTCCAATGGACTATCGTATGTAAAATGTTTTAAATATTTTTGTTGGTTATTGACAATTGTTACTTACTAGCATAGTACAATTTCTTCGTCTTTCTAATTCACATTGTGGATAGAGTCGAATATGTATTAATGTTTTAGTTTGTGCAAAAACGATTTGTCATTAGACTCGTTTGCTACTTTGTAGTATATCGTTTCTATTTTTGCTAAATAATCTTGACAATGGAATCTTGACAAATTCCGAAACACGTGTCGATTAAGTCTTGCAAAAATGACCAACATAAATAAATTTAAAACAAAAAATAATTTTCTTGAAAATTATACTATGAGAATATCATGGTTTTAATTAGTAAAGAAAATAATGACCTCGAGCCAGAATAAACATCCTCACAAAATATAATATTTTAAAGGTCGAATAAAACAATTTTTATTTATTAATAAAAATTAATCAGAATTTGAACATAATGGTTGGCACGCCATAGTGATGAATAGCCCTAATCTATATATATAAAAATGGATGTGTGTATGTATGTATGTATGTTCCGTATGGACTCGAAAATGGCTGCACCGATCTTGATGAAATTTTCAGGGAATATTCAGAATATCCTGGCGAGTAACACTGTCAAGGCGGATTTTTGATTTTCCGTCTGTGGGCGGAGGGGCGTGGCAAAATCCAATTTTTGCATCCCCCCACTAATGACATCTATATATAAAAAACGGATGGACCGATTTTGATGAAATTTATATCAAAGATAGTACTAACTGAGTACTCATTATGTGTCAAATTTGAGCGTTATCGGACAAAGTAGCGTTAAATGCCATGCAACTTTGTATTGAATTGAAAGTTATTTCAATAATGCAAAAAAACGGCTATATGTCTGTTCCTTATGAACGCGAAAATGGCTGGACCGATCTTGATGAAATTTTCAGGGAATATTCAGAATAGCCTAGGAAGTTACATTGTGCAGTCAGATTTTTATTTTTTTTTGCGTGTGGGCGGATGGGCGTGGCAAAATCGAATTTTAGCATTGCACCACTAATGACATCTATATATAAAAAACGGATAAACCGATTTTGATGAAATTTAAACCAAAGATAGTACTAACCAAGTACTAACTATTTGCCAAATTAGAGCGTGATCGGACAAATGGGCGTAAAATGCCATGCTTTATTGCCAGTGGGCGGAGGGGTGGGCAAAATCGAATTTTTACATAGCACCACTAATGACATCTATATATAAAAAACGGCTGGACCGATTTTGATGAAATTCAAACCAAAGATAGTACTAACCATGTACTAACTGTGTGCCAAATTAGAGCGTGATCGGACAAATGGGCGTAAAATGCCATGCCCCTTTGTATTGAATTGAATTTTATTTCTGCATGCTCCGCAATAACGCAAAAACTGTTGATTTGATTTTAATTAAATTTTCAGCACTGATAGTATTGACCGAGTGCGGAACTATAGGCCATGTTATACTGCGATTGGAAAAAGGGGCGTAAAATGCCACGCCCCTTTGTACTATACTGGACATTGTCTGCCTGTTTCGCAATCACACAAAAACAGCTGAACCGATTCTCTTGACATTTTCACTACATACAGTGCTAACCAAGTGCATATGAAGGTCATATAAGATCGTTATTAGAAAAAGGGATCAAAATTGCAACGCCCTCAGTACTATACTGACCACGATTGAACAAAGAGGCTTAAATTGACAATCCCCTTTGTTTTATACTGAACGTTATATCTGCCTGTTGTGAAATCACGCAAAAACGGATAAGCCGAATCTGTCACTACTGATAGAACTAACCGAGCGGGAACTGTAGGTCATATGTATAGCGCGATTCGGCAAAAGGGCTTACAATATCACTCCCGTTTTTTCATAAATAAAAAGTTATTTCCTCCTCTTTCGCAATCACACAAAAACGACAAAACTGATGTTAATGAAATTTGCAGCACAGATAGTACTAATCGAGGATGCAGCATGGAACTTTAGACTATCAAGATTCGATAAAAATGCGTTAAATTACATGCCGCAAAAACGGCTGAACCGATTTTGTTAAGATTTCTCGATAGATAGTGCTAACTGAGGGTGGAAACAAAGGTTACTAGCTGGGCCCGGACCCGTGCTTTAATTTTGTCTGACACTATATTTAAATTAAGATGCAATATAAAATAGTTTTTTTCTTAGGGCCAGCAACGCGGACCGGGTATAGCTAGTAATGGTATAATTTCATTCACAGCAACAAAAAACATATTGTTGTAGTCCAATGGACTATCGTATGTAAAATGTTTTAAATATTTTTGTTGGTTATTGACAATTGTTACTTACTAGCATAGTACAATTTCTTCGTCTTTCTAATTCACATTGTGGATAGAGTCGAATATGTATTAATGTTTTAGTTTGTGCAAAAACGATTTGTCATTAGACTCGTTTGCTACTTTGTAGTATATCGTTTCTATTTTTGCTAAATAATCTTGACAATGGAATCTTGACAAATTCCGAAACACGTGTCGATTAAGTCTTGCAAAAATGACCAACATAAATAAATTTAAAACAAAAAATAATTTTCTTGAAAATTATACTATGAGAATATCATGGTTTTAATTAGTAAAGAAAATAATGACCTCGAGCCAGAATAAACATCCTCACAAAATATAATATTTTAAAGGTCGAATAAAACAATTTTTATTTATTAATAAAAATTAATCAGAATTTGAACATAATGGTTGGCACGCCATAGTGATGAATAGCCCTAATAATGGTATAATTTCATTCACAGCAACAAAAAACATATTGTTGTAGTCCAATGGACTATCGTATGTAAAATGTTTTAAATATTTTTGTTGGTTATTGACAATTGTTACTTACTAGCATAGTACAATTTCTTCGTCTTTCTAATTCACATTGTGGATAGAGTCGAATATGTATTAATGTTTTAGTTTGTGCAAAAACGATTTGTCATTAGACTCGTTTGCTACTTTGTAGTATATCGTTTCTATTTTTGCTAAATAATCTTGACAATGGAATCTTGACAAATTCCGAAACACGTGTCGATTAAGTCTTGCAAAAATGACCAACATAAATAAATTTAAAACAAAAAATAATTTTCTTGAAAATTATACTATGAGAATATCATGGTTTTAATTAGTAAAGAAAATAATGACCTCGAGCCAGAATAAACATCCTCACAAAATATAATATTTTAAAGGTCGAATAAAACAATTTTTATTTATTAATAAAAATTAATCAGAATTTATTTTTTTATTCAAACTTTTTGGTTAATATTTGGATTTTTATTTTCAACCTAAAAATAAAAGTTATTTTTTGATTTGTTTATTTAATCAAGAAATAACTTTTATTTCGATTTTTATTTTATTCAATCAATTTTGTAGATATATTTTACAAACTAATATGTGCATATGAATTGAAGAGCTGATTAATAAATGTGAGAATTTTATTCAAAACTTTTTATCCTTTTCCATAATCTCTACAAGATCTGCAAAGCCGTGTTATATCAAACGACATTCCGGACGTTGGCCATTAAAGGCTGATTTTAGGGAAAATGTGGCAAATTAAAAATACAAATTTTGGTCCAAAATTCTGATTAGAATCTTTGGATTTTAGGATTCTAAAATATTTTTTTTTTTTTTTAATCTATAGAAGATTTCTATTCATATTTTCAAGACATATCATATTAATGGACATTCAAAAACAAAGCATCCGGAAATAATCATTGAGAAAAGTAACGATGGCCTAAATCAGCATTATGGGCAAAATCATAAAGCTGATTTAGGGAAAAATATGATTAAAATCGCTGTTTTAGGATCCTAAAATATTTTGGCATTGTCTACACAAGATTTTAACAATTTTAGTCCAACAAGAATTTATTACAGAAAGCAACATCTGTGGACCAAATCCCGGTTTTAGAATAATTAAAATATTTTGTCCATAAATTACGCAAAACTTTGTGCAAATTTAACAAAACAAATCATACGAATTTTGATAAAAAAAACTAAATTTCTTTGCGCGCTGTTTGTCTCAAATATTTATGTATTCAAAATTTTATTACACAATCCTCTCTTTAATGGCCATCGTCAATTTTCTTAAGGACTATTTGCGGATGCTTCAAAATGTCTTTTTGTTAAACAAATTTCGCTTCACATACATATTTTCAATTTTGTTAAAATTTTATTTTATTTATTTGAAAGTCAAATAAATTTGTTTGTTTTATTTTTGTTATTTATTTTGATTTTTATATTTGGTTATAAAATAACCGTTATTATATTTCAAATAATGAAAATCAAAATATTGATTGAATATTTTAAATTTTAAAATAAAAATCGTTAGGAAACTGTTTGATTTTTGTTGAAATATAAAAATTTTAAAGTATTTAAAAGTTTGTAATTTTTTTAAATATAAATTATAACCGTTATGTCCCTGGTTTTTAGTATTAAATACCCACTTTTTTTTTGGTGTACTTAAAATTTAGTTAAAATTTCAAAATGGCAATATCTCGAAAACTAAGTGAGATAGAGCGAAGCGGATGAAATTTTCAAAAGAAAGACTACAGCTCTGCATATCTGTTGGGGTCTCAAGACCCTAATTTTGGATCTAAAATTTCAAATTCCCAAGATTTTATATATGCACATATTTCGGTAAACACTACTAACACGAGAAAAAGTACAACGCCATTTGTAGCTCTTGACTCGTAGAACACTTCCTCAAAATAACCGAAAGCCCATTGTCTAGTTAAAATTGGCTTAAAATTAAATAACGTTGTTTTCCTTATTTTTGGGAAAAGTATGATCTAAAACCAAGCAAAAAATCTTTGGAACCAAATCGTTCCCTCTTTTTCTAAAAGTTTAGTTAATTTTCCCAGTTTTAATTCACTTTTTTTAATGTGTGAATAGTTCAAAATAAGAAGTTTTGACACGCTATTTTTTTAAATCATCTACATGATATTGCCCTTCAGATCAATCGAAAAAATAAACATGTTCTGAACAAAACTTTAAAGCTGGAAGTAAAAGAGTGTTGGTACTTTTTGGGCAAAAAAATACCATTCATTTTTTTTGGATTTTTTTTTTAAGTTTAAAATAGTGTAACTTTTTAGCAAAAAAGATATTTTATTCGTTATAACTTTAAAATATCACAAATTTATCTAGCTAACTAAAAATTTCGGTTTGAAAAAAATCGGACGTTAGCTGACCAACCTATTCCCAAAAAACTGGACTAGCTATAACCGGTATAAATTTCACTGCAATAGATCAAGTACTTACTGAATACGTTTCGGCTAACTCCTGAAAAATAACAAAAAAAAAAAAACAATTTAAAACAAGCAACTTAATAAAAAGATTTTTAAAATTTACAAATATCATCGTAATAATAAGTAAATAAATGTGACCTCGAGCTAGAGTAATTTTTCTCAAAATTTTGAAATTTCTGAAATATAAGTATAATGGGTAACATGTAGAGTTGTCAAATATTCGTCTATTTCAAAAACCGGTTTTCGAATACTTCGAAAAACCGCCTTTTGAAAAAATCGGGTTTTCGGTTTTGTAGCTAAAAACCGGTTTCGAATAATCGGTTTTTCGTTTTTTTTTTAATTATTTATTTAACAAAAAAGTTAAACAAAACAATAAAAAGGAAAACAAACCAAGCATGTCCGTCTGTGTAAAACACTATTCAGTTCAAAATAAAAATGTCTCATGGCCATAGGCCGGCTACGTTCGTACATGGACAAAATCGGACCAGTGGGAGAAAGTTCCCCTCGAAAAACTAAACCAACCTCAGAAAAACGACACTTTTTAACATGTTTTTTTGTATTTTTGTGAAACAAAAAGAAATATTTTATGGTAGAAGAAGTTCAAAGTTTATAACTTGGACCTAGGGGATTAAAATTTTTTTTTTTTTGCTAGACCCCTTTTGTGGGCGTGTATAAAAAAAATAGTTTAAGTAATGATAAAATTGTATTACTATCGCACCAAAAGCATTAAAAATCAACTTGAAAACATTTACCGCGAAGACTAAGGTGTCCCCCAATGTCTCATTCCAAGCAACACCACCCCCAAAAAAAATAAATAAAACGCACCTGCAAAATTTTTATTTTTTGCATCTTGGAGGGTATAATAATACTGAAAAAAAACACATTCACTAATCGTTGAAGTTGGGTTATGGGTGTTACCATAGAGGAATAAAGTAAAGAGATTGTAACTCTCTTTACTCTCTTTTTTTGCTCTCACGCGAAATCTGTCTGGGATCAAGTAAAATTTTTGGTTTTTTTAAGTCATGAAATTTGTACTTTATTTTCACTTTTAATATTTTTTTTTTTAAATTATATTGAATCATCAACATTTTAAGAACGTAAATTTCATAATTTTTTTTTGTTTAAAACACTATAAAAGTGTTTTTTTAAAGAAAACAAAAAGCCTTTTATTCAATTCCTCTTTCAACCTTCATTCTATTAATCCACACAGATAATGTTATTTGTCACGAGAGTCACGAATACCCCCTGGTGTTACAAGTTGCTAACTTTATTAGGGGTTTCCTATTGGAATTACGATAAATTTAAAATTTTTTGTTAAAGCCATAGAAAAGATTAGAAGGTACGCAGTGTTGTATTTGATGTATTTTCCAATATGGTGGCAAAATGCTTGTTCTTCCTCATCACACACGAATTTAATATCAAATTAGATTCTTTGTTTATAAAAAATGGAATTTGTCTTTCATTTAATTAAATTTATTATTTATTTTTCTTTATTCAACGTTTTTTTAAAGATAATACGCACTATTGATAGTTTAAAACCTTTTGTTTTTTCTTTTGTTGTTTTCTTTGTTGTTGTTCTTCTTTATGTTGCATTGTTTTTATTAAACGTCAAAAGTTACATAATGTGCTGTCACTAATACTTATTCAAGCGAAATACGACTCTGTTACACTTCTATTTTTTTCTATGGTTAAAGCTATCGAAATTTACTTGAAAAAAGCAAGTATCATACGCCCATTACATTTCAGTAATGCCTTGTAAAGCAGATCTAATTTGGAAGATCTTTTAGATAATGTATCTATATTAGGGCGGGTCGATTTGTATGGATCGAAAAAAACTGAAAAATCGTATAGCAAAAACAAAATCTACAAGAAATTCTAAGAAACTTTTCCAAAGAAACCATTGGTCTAAAATCAAACCCTATACCGCGCCTAACGACATGAAAATCCGTCCGTCCGTCTGTTTTTCTGTCTGTGTGAAACACGCTAACTTTCAAATGTTAGCAGAAGAATGAAAAATATATACGGCGAGCTGCTGAAGCGTGGCGTATATATTTGTTATACTTCCGGTCAGATTAATACTAAATTTCAGCGAAATCTGTCCAGTGGTTCATAAGTTATTAGCAAAATGGGGAATTTCAGATGGGTTTTAACCCGAACTCCCGTGTTGAAAAAAACGCTAAACACGCTTTGAAAAGGAATGGTAACCCAAAACAAATATTTTAGAAACTATTTTTGTCACTCAAAAAACCTAAAAAAAAAATATTACACTCAAAAAAAAAATAACATTAAAAAAAATTTACACTCGAAAATTTTTTTTTTCAAAAATTATTAAAAAAAATTTTTACTCAAAAGAAATCAAATACTGATGTAAAAAAAATAATTAGTTATCAAAAATTTTTATCGAACAGAGCTTTTATCCTCTCCGATATGCAACTCTCCAATTTCATCCCACAAAAGTATCTGTGTTTTTTTTTTACGAAATATCATTATGATCCCCAATTACTTACTTTTATTTACTAAGAAAAATCCGCTGCACCAGCTTCACTTTGTAATTAGAATACAAAGGCTTTGGAGGGAATCGAACCCACAACCCCTGCACTTACTTTCAGAGTATCACACTACATGTTAATATACTGCAGCCCAATATAAAATAAATAATGGAGTAAAATTATCATGGATTAACGATAACAGCAGCGATTAATTGTTAAAATTTCTTATTATAATTTTTCGTCTGTGGCGTTTTCATTACAAATCAATCTAATTATTTATTTCTCCATTTCAGGGATTATGTCTAATATACTTGCCGGTCATAATCCCAAAAATCGAATTATATCTAGCGGCAATTGGTAAAAAATTGCCGCTGGATAAGTTCTTGCAGTATATCGGTATATAAAACTATGTTTTCTTTACATCTGAGGTGTATGGTATGTTCAGCAACTTTGTAGAAAATATTATAGCAAATATTTTTGTGAAACATATTAACCCTCTAACTCCCTCTCATAACGGTATTTATTGGATCTATTCTAACAAATCGCAAAAAACACCCCGAAAGAGGGGAAGGGTGGGGATGAAATGTTCTACAAAAATGTTGCCAATAAAATTTTACTACATACCTCGGAGCACACCAAAGCCCAAAAATTAACACAAACACCAAAAAAGAGTCAAGTTCTATGTTTTGGTTATGAAAAAAAGGACGGACGGACAAATCTTCATGTCGTTAGGCGCGGTATAGGGTTTGATTTTAGAAACATGGTTTCTTTGGGAAATGTTCTTAGAATTTCTTGTAGATTATGATTTTGCTATACGATTTTTGACAAAAAAAATCGACCCGCCCTAATCTATATGGTATCTAGTAAAATCCTCTTTCAATTCGGAATTTTGAATTTCTCTAAGGTATAATTAAACTGTTCTTCAAAGTTTTGAGATGGCTACTAAAAAACGACACTGAATGCAAAATAACAAAAAAAAAAAAAATATAAAAAAGTCGATTATTCAAGACCATAAAATAGAAAAAAAATCGATTTTTCGAATACTTCGGAAATCGGTTTTGACAACTCTCACATGGATTAAATTCAATTTATTAAACGTGTAAGAAAAGGTTTAGGTGTTTACTTATGTTTTCAGAAATGTAAAAATGAGTCATACATACATACATAATAATACCAGCGACCAAATGAAAAGCTGAGCATTTTACTTATCACGAAAACACAGGACATTAAACAAAATTAACTTAAAATGGGGCATATTTAATTTGTCATTCCGTTTGTACACTCAGAAAATTATGTAAGTAAAATTAACTGAAAATGTCAGTTAAAATAACTAATTTGTAAGTTGTTTTGGGGTCAACTACTTTTTTAGTTTAAACAACTAACAATGTATTTTTTCTGACAAAAAAACAACTGACTTTCGTAGTAAAAACAAAATATTTACATTTGTAGTCTACATTTGTAGTAAAAATAATCAATACATATTTGTTTACCCCCCAATCACAGTATGGGGGTATACTCACTTTGTCATTCCATTTATAACGCATCGAAATATTGGTCGGGGATCCCATAAAGTATATATATTATTGATCCATGATTGATTCTAAGATATTCTATGAATGTCCGTCTGTCCGTTCGTCTGTCTGTAGATAACACAGTCTAAAATAAAAGTTCCCCCTTGAAGAACTGAACCAACATCTGGAAAAATACACTTTTACATATTTTTTTGTATTTTTGTTAAATAAATGAAACACTTGGTATATTTATCGCGATGGGAAGGTGCACTCAACGTCCCCCATCACCCCCCCCCCCCCACCCCACAAAAAAAAATAACGCCCCTTACAATTTTTTTTTTACATTTTGAAGGATATAAATATTCGGCACAGCCGAATTTAACACTCTCACTTGTTTTTTTTTTAAATTTAGAAAATTTTTCAGAGAAAAATTTTTTCAAGTTTAAAAAAAAAAAACTGTAAAAAACAAAAATATTGAAAATTTATTAATTTTTTTGTTACTTAGAAAAGTTTTCAGAGATGCAAATGTAAAATCAACTAGGTTTAAATAACTGTTACGACATTACAGTACTTTTTTTGTTAGTTGTTAAAAAAATTACTTAAAATAACTAACAAAAATAGTTGTTTGATATTTTTCATACAAAAACAACTGAGTTTGTAGCACAGTACAGACTAGTATGCAAACACTGGTGCTAATTGCGTACTTTCCAATATGGTGGTATGGTTTTTAGTACAGAATGATCATCGCTGCCTAGTATATGTGTGCATGTACGTGTGAGCTCTTGTGCATGTATTTATGATGTTTGTTTACGTTTTGTATGAAACGTCAAAAGTTACACCGTGTGCTGTCACTAATACTTACACCCATCAGATGCAACTCTGTGATACTACTACTCATGTACTGTGGTTTGTAGTTAAAAACAACTAACTACTATAAAATATTCCAACAACTACATACATCAGAATGTCGGTCTTGGATTACAAAATCTAGAAAGATTACCTTTGACATCTGCTATATTATGGTTTCTTACAATTACATTTTTACCAAAATTTTAAACACATTAATGTTTATCTTTTGATGAAATTAGGTAATAAAAAAAATTTTATTTCAGTGCCATTCAAAAAATTGGTGTGTATGTACCATCAAAAATTGGATTTGCTATCATAATTTTTCCATTACAAAGTATTTTCAACATTATACAGACCTTTTTTTAAAATTTTTCATTGAAGATATTGCCTTAAAAAATCTATCAAATGTGTGTTTTTTTAAAAAGTAGTAGCACGTTATCAGGATGAGAGGCAGCTATAGGAAAACATTGAATTATTAGGCTTGTTTTTTGCAGACCGGATTAAGATTTTGATTAACTCTATTTAGTGAGGTAAATGGGCCAAATCAGGTCCAGAAATTTTTAATATGTATGGTATAAATAAATCCGAGTTAATCCTATGATTTACACTCAAAAAATTATGTTAGTAAAATCAACTGAAAATGTCAGTTAAAATAACTACCTTGCAAGTTGTTTTGGGGTCAACTACTTTTTCAGTTAAAGCAACTAACAATGTTAGTTATTTTAACTGACAAAAAACAATTGACTTATGTAGTAAAAATAACAAACATTTGTAGTCAAAACAACTAATTTGTAGTAAAAATAAAAAAAAAAACAATATATAATTTATTTTTCAAAAAAATTTTCAGAAAAATAAAAATTGAAGACCAAATTTTTTCCAAGTTTAAAAAAAAAAGTTGTGAGAAATAAAGAAACGAAAATTTATTTTTTTGAAAAAACTTTGAAAATTTTTCAGAGATCAAAAATATAAAATCAACTACTTTAAATAACTGTTACTACATTACAGTACTTTTTTGTTAGTTATTCAAAAAAACGACTTAAAATAACTAACAGAAATAGTTTCATACAAAAATAACTGACTTTGTAGTTGAAAACAACTAACTACTGTAAAATATATAAACAACTAACATGTAGTAACTTACATAATTTTCTAAGTGTAACTAAATTAAAATTTCATTCTTTACATTTTAGACAAAACTTAATTTGTTTTTCTGTTTATATTTACTAATTGTATTTAATTTCTAAAAAAAAATTATAAAAACAATTCTGGACTTAATCTTAATCCGGTCTGCAAAAAACAAGGCTATTATAAAAGAAAACACGAATTTTGTTGTGTGGACTCCATTATATTCTTGTAGAGTGGATATACCAATGACGTTTTATTTTGAGAATTTTTATGAAAATTTTACAATTGATTTTAAGAAACTGGTTTCAAAATCGAAATCAGAAATCTGAGTTATTGGAGCTTCCAAATTAGCTACGTCATCTGCGTTGTGAATAAGGTTGTGGAAGTTTCTACTGATTTTCTAAAAATTGCCTTTGCATAAACCTGAAATCTGAGAATTTTTCTATGAAAAAAATGTCTCAGAATCTGAGAATTTTTCTATAGAAAAAATGTCTCAGAATCTCAGAATTATTTTATAGAAAAAATGTCTCAGAATCGGAGAATTTTTCTATAGAAAAATCTCAGGTTCTAAGACATCTTTTGTATAGAAAAGCTTTCAGATTTTAAGACTTTTTATAGAAAAATTATCAGATTTTGGAAATTTTTCAATACAAAATTCTCAGAGACTGATACATTTTTTTAAATAGATTCTGAGACATTTGTTCCACAGAAAAATTATTGGATTTTGGGACAGTTTTTCTATAGTCTCAAATTCTGAGACAGTTATTCTGTAGAAAAATTCTCAGATTCTGAGACATTTTTTCTCCAGAAAAATTAACAGATTCAGAAACATTTTTTCTATAGAAAAATTCTCAGACTCTAAGACAGTTTTTCTATAAAAAATGTCCCAGATTCTGAGATAGTTTTTCTACAGAAAAAGTCTCAGATTCTGAGACAGAAAAAGTCTCAGATTCTAAGACAGAAAAAGTCTCAGATTCTGAGACAGAAAAAGTCTCAGATTCTGTGACGGTTTTTCTATAAAAAAATTCGCAGATTCTGAGATAGTTTTCCTGTAGAAAAATTCTTAGATTTTCAGACAGTTTTTCTGTAGAAAAATTCTTATATTCTGAGTCTGTTTTTCAATAGAAAAATTCTCAAATTCGAGGCATTTTTTCTACAGAAAGATTCTGAGATTCTTTAGCAGTTTTTGTATAGTATATAGAAAAATGTTTGGAATCTGAAACATTTTTTCTATAGAAAAATTTTCAGACTCTGAAACATTTTCTTTAGAAAAATATATAAAAAAATTTCAGATTCTGAGAATTTTTTTTCTTTAGAAAGAAGAATGTCTCAGAAAATTTTAAGGCTCCAATGTATCAGGATACAGGATAATTAACCAAATCCCCACTGAAGTTTCATCCTTCCACGTTCAGGTTTTCTTTGATAAAACGTTATGTGATGTATTTAGTCCTCATAGATTTATTTTCGTTCGGCATATTTTTATAAAAGAACATTTTCAATAAAATATTAAAAAAAAATAATCCATTTTACCTTTCATATTTTTAAACAAATATTTTAAAAATCTTTAAACAAATTTAAATTTTTATTTTAAAAATATGTACACAACAAAATATTTGATAAAAATTTATTTTCGTTTTGTCAGATTTTCTTTTTATGATTGTCAATTTCAAATAAAAAATAAAAAATAATTATTTTTAACGACATTCATAGTTTGTATCGATTATAAATAGTTATTTGAAATTATTTTGATTTCAACTATTAAAATCCTTAACTACACAACTACAAAATTTTTTGGGCGTGGAAAAAAGCCACTCAGAAAATAATGTTTTACCACGGGAACTTACCCACTAAAATTTATTTTTGCTTTTTCAGACTTCTTTGCAATGGAACCCCTTTGGTTTTTACTTAAAATATAATTTGTCAACATAAATTAGGCTTTGTCAAATACTTTAAGGCCCTTAAAAATTTTTTGTTGAGTGGAAACAATTTTTATTTAGTAAAATATTTTTTTACTTGAGAAGTTTTTTCTTTTAGTCACTAAATATTTCTGAATTAAAAAATTTTATAAAAGAAAAAAAAAAAAAATATTAAAGTACAATATTTTTCTAATACAAGTTATTTTTCAATACTTTGTATTCTTTATTCTAAAAAAAATATTCATTTTTAAAATTCTTTTGTTTTTACTTTTTTCGGAATTTTCAATTCAAAAAATTACTTAAAGGCAAAAGACTCCACCCTACTAACTCTAATCAAAATAAAAACGCAATTTTCCTGTAAAAAATCTAAAATTCAAAAACATATTTTTCTTTACGATTAGTGAAGAGATATTCATAAATATCTCAGAATAGGAACATTTTAAATAGGAAAAACTTTTCAGAATCTAAAAATTATACTTCCAGAATCCATTTTCTTTAAAAATGCATTAGAATATGATTTCCATAAAAAAATATGAAGGTATTATTGTAAAAACTCGATAAGCAACATTTCATTTTATGGTGATTTTTACCTTAAAACTTTTAAAATAATGTAGAAAATAGAACATTTGCAGAACTTTTATTCTCCATATACTTGTACGACGGGTTAGAGCAAACTTCTGCCAAAAATCTGTCAATGGAACATCAGCAGAAGGCGAAAACACGAAAAAATAAAATGTTGCTTATCAAGTTCCTGCAGTAAGCCCTTCATATATTTTTCTATAAGAAATAGAGGATAGGGTTTTAATTTTCCTAAGGAAGTTTTAAAAAAATATTGATGAAATTTAAAAAAACTCTAATTTATATGAAAATATGCAAAAATATGCATTTATACCAAAATATGCAAAAATATGCAACTACAAACCAATGCCATTTTATTGCAAATTTATTGATTCGGATAGATATTTAATTTATGTTATATTTACAATGCTGAGCAAAAATATGCATTTTCATGAAAGTACTTGCCCTAGTGATTAGTGAGTGAGTCATTTATTTTTTGCGTGAGTTTGCGTGATTAGATTTTTTGATTTGCCCAATTTTTTTTAAATTTTCGTGAAAATTTTTTTTTTTTTTGGTAAGAAAATTTTATTGCCTGAGTGGATTTTGCGTGACTCACGCGTGAGCGTGATTGAATCTGGCGTGAGTCACGAGTGAGTGTGAGTAAGTTTTTTATTACTCACGTGAATAGTGAGTGAGCGTGAGTAAAAAAATATTGCGTGAGTGATTAGTGAGTGATCCGATTATTTTTTGCGTGAGTGAGTGTGAGTCAAAATCCACTCACGCGCCTATCTCTACTTTAGTCAATAACGAATTTGGCTCTTCAGCATAAAAATAACTTTAAATTTAACACAAAAACAATTAATGATTAACATTTTTATTATACACATACATTTCCATTATATCGAAAAGTCGTGCATTATCCCACCCTTAATATATATGTGCAAATTAATAAATGTTATATTAAAGCAATGTCTTGTATTTTTGTGATTCCTATGCATGCGGGCATAGGCTAAAAAATGCAGCTTGTGCGCTGCCAATAAAATGTACACTATTAAATTCTGTTGCTTTGACTTTTTGCTTGCTACTACCGCACAAGCATAAATGTTATAGTATGTGTGTGTGTGTGTAAAGTAAATACTTTGATTTAAGAAAAAAATGTTTAAATCAACTGATTCAAAACATTTTTGATTTGAATCAATTGATTTGAATCAAATTGATTTGAATCAATTGATTTGAATCAAATTGATTTGAACCATGTGAATTAATTCTTGTTTGATTTGAATCAAGTGAATCAATTCATTATTTAAACAAGGAATTAAACAAAAAATTAGTTAATTCTTTCAACAAATAGTTGAAATTAATTCTTTTGAATCAAATCATCAAGAATTAATTCCTTGATTTATTAATATGAATTAATCTTTTTGCGAATCAAATCAAAAAGTGAATTAATTCTTCAAAGGTCTGAGTGTACATTCAAATCGGAAGGTGGCGAGTTCGATGCTGGCTGGCGGCGTATGTTTTTTTTTTTTTTGTTATATTTATTCACCTCTTATGACAGATATTTAGCAAACCGTGTCTGCTAAAATCAGCAGATTTCTCATATGGCTGGAAATGGTTGTATTTTCAGCAGATTTTTCTGCTAATTGGACAGAGAATTTATTTTGAGTGTAGTTAATATCATTTATCTCTGAAAAAAATTCTAAGTTAAAAAAAAAAAAAAAAATTCCTTATTTTTATTAAAAAAAAAAACTTAAAAAACATGAAAAAATGTTGGTCGTCAATTTTTTTTCTCTGACAAATTTTCTAACTTTTTTTTCAAAAATTGTGTATTGATTATTTCTGTGGCAAAAAGGAATAAGTGTATAAGTCGAGTTATATGGCATTCACACTTGCAACCAGTGTTGCCATATATTTTTTTGAAAAAACTTTTTATTTCTGAAAAAAAATCTTTTTTTTTGTGAAAAAATCTTTTTTTTACAAAAGTATTGAAAAAATTAAAAATTAATAGATTATGTATTTTCATTATGTATTTTCAATTCATTTTTTATATCAAGTGTAAAAAAAAATAATAAAAAAACAACCAAGCGTTCATTTGGAGCTCGAAAAGGCTCATAAAAGAGTTCTTAGACGTTCAGAAAACATAATCCCTTCTTCTTAGCGCTCTTATAATATCATTATAATAATTTTAATCCAACGATCAGTTTTTATTTAGTTTTCGCAATTTAATTACAAATCATTTTTAATAATTAATTAAACCTAACCGAGAACTGGTTACAATGACCGTCGTCTCGTTGTATCGAAATAGACCAAGGGTTTAGTGGGAATCGAACCCACGACCCCCTGTTTCATAGGCTAGCATACTACCAACTATCCTACAGGGGCCTTATATGACTCATAAAAGATTCTCAAAAATACATGTTCGTATTCTTTCCTGACTCTTTTATGAATGTTCAAAAAAACATATTTTGAATTTTTTACATATCCAGAATTAAGAGTCAAACATGAATCTTTCAGGAATCCAAATGTCGAGCGTTCTGGTAATTTTTTGGAGCCTTGAAAGAGTCATAACTTATGAAGGCTCAGAAAATTGTACACAGTAAGCAAATATCAAACACCGGTGCATGCTCGACAATATATGACGGATTGGATCTATATGTGGTAAAATCTTTTATTAGTGCAACAATTTAAGAGAAAAATTATTCTATGTTGGCAACTTACAGATTTTAGTGAATATCGTGTGGAATTTTCATATGGCGACCAAGTCAAAGAATGGTCTGATTTTAAATGGATTTAATAAGGTTACCAAGCTAAAAACAAAATTGTAATCTAATATCTCATATTTTCACAGAATAAAGACGTATTTAATTGTAACCGGTTACATAGACTGAAGGACGGACACGCTAAGTCAAATCAGATAGTGATTCTGAATCGGTCGGTATACTAAAAGCTTGGTCTACGACTAATATTTCGGGTATTTACAAAAAAAAATGATGCTTTTTAAATTTTTTAACTATTTAAGAAAAACTAGAAAAAACTTTATTATTTTCCAAAAAACTTATTTTTTTAGAAAAAATCTTGAAATCTTTTTAGCACCTCAAAAAACTTGCAAAAAAAGGGAAATCTTGATATATGGCAACACTGCTTGCAACCTTAAACAAGTTGTTCAACAAAACACCAGTAACAGAATAAAAACGTAATGGGCACGGAACAAATACTTTTTTAAACATCACACTCTTGAACACTTCAAAGTAGCAAGTGTGAATGCCGTATTACGTTAATCTTGTTTATGTATTCATATTCGATTACCCTTTGCATTTAATATACAGCATATTTTATATTGAAAATGTCAATTAACAGTGATTTTGTATTAAAATATACATCTAAAAAGCAGGGTTGGCAACCGATACGAATAACGGTATTGGTATTACATATTTTTTATATCGGTAACGGTAAAGGTAACGGTATTTTCGATTATTTCGGTAACGATAAACCTTTACCGAAACATCGATACTTGTACGTACCGGTATTATGAATAAAATTTTCCCAACATGATAAAAAGTCACAATTTTATTAAAAACACATAAAAATCAAAAATTTATTTAATAAAATTAAAAAAACACTGCATTTTCAACACATAATTATATAGTAGTATTTACTACCGTTAATTAACTCAGAATTTATTTAAAATATTTACACAATTTTGTAATTTAACAAATATTTTTTATTTTTTTTCGTGTTAATTTAATGTATCTGTCTAATCAGCAGAAAAATCTGCATTTTGAGCCATTTGGAAATCTGCTGATTTTAGCTGGCGCGGTTTGCTTAATTTCTGTCTGAATAAACCAGGTAAAGTCTGCAGAAAAATTTAATAAGACAGCAGAAAAATCAGCTGATTTATGCAGAAAAACCTACTGATAAACAGTTTGAACACTTTAATAAAAGAAGCGATAAAAAACTAGTAAAGTGTTAAATTCGGCAGTGCCGAATCCTTTATACCCACCAACATTTAACCAAACAACAAAACAGTGGGATGGGAAAGAAGGGTGTTAAAATAAATTAGCAACACAATTATTTTACAGAAATAAAATTTTCGATTATTTTTTTTAAATGAGAATATTAGTTTGTGGTTTTTCAATAAAGTTTTTTAAATTTTTTCAATAAATTTTCAATAAAAAAGACAACTAAATATTTCTGTTAAGTTATCAAATAATTGCGAATGTGGTCATTGTTTGGACCGATTTCCTCATTTTTGTTGGTCCAAATAATACGATTTGCAATGAACAAAAGTTTGTTTATTTATTTAATGTACATTAAAAATATTTTACTTCGTTTTTTGACTGCCAAAAAATTAAAATAAGTAATATTTAGACAACCGAAACAAAACCGATATAATACCGGTAAAAATCCGAATAAAGATAACGGTTTTTTATCGGTAACGGATTTTATTTTTTTTATTTCGGTATTGGTAACGGTATTTAATATTAAAGGGTTTTTAATCGTTAACGGTATTGAAAGGGTAACGGTAGCCAACACTGATAAAAAGTGCTCTTGAAAATAATTATTAAAAAACACTTATGAAGTTTTTCCCTTTTTTGTTGATTTGACAAATCATGTAAGTTGTTTTTACTACATAAGCCAGTTGTTTTTTGTCAGTTAAAATAACTAACATTTTTACTAGTTTTAACTGAAAAATTAGTTGACCCCAAAACAACTTACGATGTAGTTACCCACGCAGAAATTGCCAGCGGTACAAAAAATAAAGTACTGCCAAAACACTTATTTTTTGTAAAATGAAGCGCTTTGCCAACGTTTCAAATTACAACCTTGAAAGTGCTTGGGCATTACTTTTGTACAATTTTTGTTAGAATATTTTTGTTTATATTTTTACTATTTATTAAATTCTTTTATTACAATTATTTGTGTAACAGTGCAATAGCAATTGTTTCATCATAACAATATTTTTATCTTAATTTTTAACCTTTTACAATCCGATTTCTTTTGAAGACAATGTTGGGTAGTTAAAATATCGGTAATTTTATTAATAATATTTCCCTTTAAAATTAATTGTGGCATTTGTTAGCCGAAAGCTTTAAAAAATAATTATTCGGGACTCGCTACTGTACATTTTTCACACGAAAAGAAACCAACATAACTTTTGCAACATTTAATATAAGCTAGGGCTGGCATATCGCAGCAAAAAGCCAACACATTAAATTGAAAAGGTTTCCCATTCAATGGTATAACTTAAAAAAAAAAAAATATATATTTCAAGTTCATAGATTAATACCTTCTCTAAAGAAAACATTGGATTCCACCACAAATTCTTCTAAAAACTCTCTAGAATTTTTTTTTAAATGCTGGGAAACCACCCCAATTTTTGTTTTTGAAGTGCTGCCACAGCAATATATTTTTGGTTTTAAGGTACTTTGCCAGAGCTTTGAGAACTTACGGCACTATATTGCAACGGTGTTATATATCTCGTACTTACGCAGTACTTATATAAGAAAGCTGGAAGTACTTGTACTACCGTGCAAAGTACTTTAGCTGTACTGGCCCGTTTGTATTTTTCTGCCTGGGTATTTTAACTGACATTTTCAGTTGATTTTACTAACATAATTTTTTTAGTGGCTAAAAATTGGTGTGCAAGTTACATTAAATACGTTCTAAAACATATCTGTGGCAAAAATCCATAACAACATAAGTCGAGTTATGTCCAAAACGTGTTTTTTGCATTTTCAGAATCTCCATATGAATTTTCGTATTATATCAAATTTTTAAGAAAATCGAACCATTACTTTCTGAGATATATTAAAGGAAAAATAAAAATCGAAACAGCATATCTAACAAGGGAAGTATCTCAACCCTTATGAACCGATTTTCATGAAACGTAAAATATATATAAAATAGACAATTCTAAGGTTGGGGTGTTTCAGCTTATTGGCCATATCTAGGGTTGCCATCTCCATTTTGAGAAAAAGAGGACGTCAACCTCAAAAAAGGAGGACATTTGTCCCAAAAAAGAGGACAATTTTTAATAAATTAATTTAAAAAAGTCAAAGCGATACAATATGCAAAAAAATGCATTTTTATTAAGAAAACAATTTTTATTTCTAATAAAAAAGAAATCTATTTTTCGACTTAAATATCAGAAATTTCCAATTTAATTTTAGAAATATCAATTTATAATTCAAAAATTTTCAGTTATATTTATAAAATTTCTTAATATAATTCAAAAATTTTCAATTGTATATCAGAATTTTTTATTTATACTTCAAAATTATCTAAATGCTTTTTAGAAAATTCTATTTGTTTTTTTAAAATTTCCATTTTCATTTTAAAATTTTCTAAATGATTTTAAGAAAATTACTTTTAAATTTTATTAAGTTCAGATTTTTTAATTATTTTTCAGAAATTTCAGTTTTATTTAAAAATTTAATTTGCTTATCAAAATTTTCTGAAAAGCATTTAAAAAATTTTGAAATATACTGAATTGAAATTTTCTGAAAAGCATTTAGAAAATTTTAGAATATAAATAGAAATTTTTAAAGTACAATTGGAAATTTCTGAAATGCAATTTTCTGAAAATCATTTAGCAAATTTTAAAATGCAAATGGAAGCTTTTGAAATACAATTGGAAATTTCTGAAATATTTTCTGAATTTTTGGAAATTTTAAAGGAATTTTCTTAAAATCAATTAGAAAATTTTGAAATAGATATTTTTGATATACAAACCTTTTTTCGATGAGCAAACTTTAAGACACACAACAGCTGATAAGAAGTGATGACAACGTAGTTATTTTCTCACCTAAGGTGTTTTTTTACTCGAAATATACGATTTTTTTTTCTCTCAAAAAGTTGACATTACTGCTGACAAGCGAAAATACAGCTATGCCAATAATTCAAAAGTTTAGAAGCAATAAAAAAATGTTAGGGGAGAAGTGCAAAAAGTAGGACAACCCCGGACTCTTCCTAAAAAAGAAGTAGGACTGCCCCGGACGACCTAAAAAAGAGGACGGTGTCCGGGGAAAAGAGGACGGATGGCAACCCTAGCCATATCGGGGATTTGGGGGTTTAAACAATGTATCAAAAAATGTCGAAAAAATGTTTTTTTTTTTGATTTTTTTAGCTATTTCTTTTCTTTCTAAGAAACTATAGCCCTGTTTTCGCATAACCGTATATACGCTTACCCATACAAATTTTAAATTATCCACGCTTATTTTTAGCGTGCATAATTATCGGCGTTAATTTAAAGCGTCGATAAAAAGTGAAGCCAAGTTCACATTTTTAATGAAATAGCATAGACACAATCCTATTTTTCTTGTTATAGCAAAGACATACACCTATTTTTTCTTGTTTGCCTTAATAAATTTTGACACCAACCAAAGTGATGCCAAGTACATTTTGTTAAACGTGGATGCGTTTTTGGTTAAACGGTTAATGTTAACATATATACGGTTATGCGAAAACAGGGCTTATATGATGTTTACATATGAGAAGAAAGGTGTTTAACCTTATAAAAATTCTGCTTCGTTAATTTTTTTTTATGAAAATGTGTAAACTTTGTGGGGTATTTATGTAAAGACATAC
Source organism: Pegoplata infirma (assembly GCA_963921195.1). NCBI lineage: Eukaryota > Metazoa > Arthropoda > Insecta > Diptera > Anthomyiidae > Pegoplata > Pegoplata infirma. The sequence goes on from OY992536.1 coordinate 123,704,248, forward strand.
GAAATAATCTTTATTAAATTTAAGTCGACACGTATTTTTGCTCTAGACGGAATTCTTATCAGTTCGGGAGTTATCGAAATTTCCCCAAAGGTCCACATTGTTACTTAAGGGGACAACCAAGAACAATATATGTAGCACCAGATTTATAAAAGATGATGTTTATTTCCCAAAATTTAAAAAAACCTGAAAAATATTCTAAAATTCAAAATGACAAAATTTAAAAGTAAACAATATTTAAAAATCAAATTCCTCAATATAAAATAGATTAGAACACTAAAGGGTCTCCGTAGAACACTATCCACACGGCCAATCCTGATAAAAAATCGGACCCCGATTGCATTTTTCAATTTTAGCGTTTGATCTTTTGTCCGGCTTTCCAATACTTATCTTCGCTTTCTTTCTTCCAGTCTTATCAACTGCATTATTTAGTTTATTCCTTTTAAAATTATTCTTGTTCGTCTCTGCAATCGTTAAATCTTGTTCGTATTCAAAATGTTTTAACGAGACTTTCCCACTCATTTACTATTCCACGCTTACTAACTTTATGCTTTTTTCCCAAATCCCCCACTCTCTCACATCGTTTAAATTCTTTGGTTTTTCGAAATGTTTTAATATTTTTCTTTACGACACTGTTATTCACTCCAATATTACAATTTAAAGATTGTACTATCTTCTTCAGCGATACCTTTCCACCAATTCTACCAAGCTTAACATATTTAAAGACATCTCTTACATTATAATCTTCTTTATTGACTTGAATGGCTGTCTCAAGCACACCATTTAGAACAACTTTCTCTTGGCCTCTCCCAATAAATACCTTGGTTGAATTTTCATAATTTGGACAACTCATTGCAGGACAAACATTATTGCTAACCACATTTACTAAATTTCCCGTATCTACTAAAGCATCCAAACATTTATTACCAACTTGAACATTTGCATCTGGGATAAAATTTGTTTTAGTAACCACTTTTACTTCCTTGTCAGAGTTGAAAAGGAGAGGACAGTGTTTCGCAATGTGTCCAAATAAATTGCATTTAAAGCACTTCATACCAAGAGCGGAGCTTGGACATTTATTAGAACTATGCCCCCTCTTCCCACAATTGAAGCATCCCACCAATTTAAACGATAAATCTTTAGATCTTGCTGCTTTAATACGCCCATATTCTTTAAATTTTACCTTCAACTGATCCAAAGTTGTGCTTCCATACAATACTAATTTATCCGTTGATTGATCTTGACCACCACACACAATGTATTCAATGGTTGATATTTCATCTAAATTTATTGATGAAGCTATTTTTCGCATTTCATAAAAATATGTTCTCCATGATTGTGTTGGTAACATTTTCTTGGAACGCAACTTTTCATGGACATCTTTGCTGTTAAACTCATCATGAAATTCACTACGTAATTTGTTTTTAAAAGATCTCCATGAAAAAATGTTACGTTGTGCAGACATAAAAATCTTTGCAGGACCACGAAGCAGTTTCCTGGAGTTTATTATAGCTTCTTCATCACACCACTTTAGCATCTTTATTATTTCGTCTACCGTAGACAACCAATACTCTACCGACATATACGGGTTCTCTCCATCAAAAAATTCTAGTACTCCTTCAAGGTCATTAACACTTATGATGCGACAAATGCGTTTCCCTTCACTATTTATTTCAATACTCTCGTTATCTCCCATCTCGTTTTTTTTTTTAAATCTCCGTTTAAATTTATTCTCGTCTTGTTCTCCGTCTTTAACTTCGTCTTTAGTTTTTGGTTGAGCCCCCAAATGTAGCACCAGATTTATAAAAGATGATGTTTATTTCCCAAAATTTAAAAAAACCTGAAAAATATTCTAAAATTCAAAATGACAAAATTTAAAAGTAAACAATATTTAAAAATCAAATTCCTCAATATAAAATAGATTAGAACACTAAAGGGTCTCCGTAGAACACTATCCACATATATGTAAGAGGATATTCAATGTTCTGACGCCAAAATAAGTTTGGCGTCTTGGCGTCTTGGCGTTTCTTACATAGGCCGAAATGAAAGGGTGTCAGGTGTTTTTTGCGTTTTGGCGTCTGGGCATTAGTTGCTTAGGCAAAAACTAAGTAATATTTGAATTCAAAAGGTAAATTCAGGAAAAAGGTAATTAAAATAAAAAAATATTAATAAAAAGATTTAATTAATTAAAATTAAAAAAAAAAATAAGAAAAAAAATAAAAATTAAAAAAAAAAAAATAAGAAAATAATAAAAATTAAAAAAAAAAAATATTTAAAATTAAAAAAAAAAAAAATAAGAAAAAAATAAAAATTAAAAAAAAAAAATAAGAAAAAAATAAAAATTAAAAAAAAAAATATTTTTTATTTGTTCTTGTTGTTTTGCCGGTTTTTGAATTTAAAGAGTAAATTCAGAAAAATTGTAATTATATTTTAACCATTTGCCGTCATGTGAACGAAATAGCCTAGGAGGTAGAGGCTGTGGCTGTCAGTCGTAAGATCCTGAGTTCGAGCCCCGCGCCTGGACGGGATAAAAATTGTTTTTCTTTTTTTTTTAATTTGTTCTTGTTTTTGTATTTTTTTTTTTAATTTTTATTTTTTTCTTATTTTTTTTTTTAATTTAAAATATTTTTTTTTTTTTAATTTTTATTTTTTTCTTATTTTTTTTTTTTAATTTTAATTTTTTTCTTATTTTTTTTTTAATTGTTATTTTTTTCTTATTTTTTTTTTTTTTAATTTTTATTTTTTTTCTTATTTTTTTTTTAATTTTAATTAATTAAATCTTTTTATTAATATTTTTTTATTTTAATTACCTTTTTCCTGAATTTACCTTTTGAATTCAAATATTACTTAGTTTTTGCCTAAGCAACTAATGCCCAGACGCCAAAACGCAAAAAACACCTGACACCCTTTCATTTCGGCCTATGTAAGAGACGCCAAGACGCCAAACTTTTTTTGGCGTCAGAACATTGAATATCCCCTTACATATATTGTTCTTGGGGACAACGAAATGTGTAAACACTGATATGGCCGATAAGCCGAGACACCCAACCTTAGAATCGTCTCTTTTTTATATAATTTTAAGTTTCAGGCAAATCGGTCCATAAGGGTTGAGATACTTTCCTCGTAAGTTAAGTTTTTATTCCTTATTTTAAAATCAGCAATCGTTGAAGACTCTAAAATGTATTTTATAGGATAATTAACTGCATATCTAGAAATATGCTTAGATTAAAATGTAACTTTGCAAAACACAATATCAACATCAATGGGTTTGACCCGATATCTCCGTTGTCCTAATATATATCAACTTTTAAAGTACCCTAGTAAAAAAAGAAAAAAAGTTCATGACTAATTATATCCCAAATATGGCGGATTCAATTACTTTAATAACACTGTACAACACAAAAAAAAATTACAAGGTCAGACCAAAAAATTTTGATAGAAGAGACAAAAAAAAAAATACACGTGTATCGGCGTTTTGAAAGTTTACATCTGGGTTTCATTTTAGGGGGAGGTGAAGTTTCCCCCAAATGCAAATGTTGTATTGTAAATCGTCTTTGAATATCGAGTGAAGCTTACGTTTAAAGTATATGGTGTGTTCAGCAAATTTATATAAAATGATACGGAGAACATTTTTGTGGAATATATTAACCCCCTAGCTCCTCACGATAAGGGTCTTTTTTGTCCTTCTTTTCAAAAAGAGCAAAAAACACCATTAAAACAGGGATTTAAGGGGTTTAAATGTTCCAAAAAAATATTCGCCGTAAAATTTTACTATAAGTCCTTGAATACACCAAAACGGAAAACTCAACCAGAAAGTCAGAAATAAGACACAACAAAAGAGATCTTAGGGTTAATTTCGCATTTATTAAGAAAATCGAGTAAACCTTACGTTTAAAGTATATGGTGTGCTCAGCAAATTTATGTAAAATGTTACGGAGAACATTTTTGTAGAATATGTTAACCCTCTAACTCCTCAAGATAAGGGTCTTTTTTGTCCTTCTTTTCAAAAAGAGCAAAAAACACCCTTAAAACAGGGATTTAAGGGGTTTTAGTGGTCCGCAAAAATATCCGCCGTAAAATTTTACTATAAGTCCCTGAACACACCAAAACAGAAAACTCAACAAGAAAGTCAGATATAAGACACAACAATAGAGAGCTTAGGGTTAATTTCGCATTTATTAAGAAAATCGAGTTAAGCTTACGTTTAAAGTATATGGTGTGTAAAGCAATTTTATGTAAAATGTTATGGAGAACATTTTTGTAGAATATGTTAACCCTCTAGTTCCTCAAGGTAAGGGTCTTTTTTGTCCTTCTTTTGAAAAAGAGCTAAAACACCATTAAAACAGCTATTTAAAGGGTTAAAATGGTCCGCAAAAATATTTGTCGTGAAAGGGACTTATAGTAAAATTTCACGGCGAATATTTTTGCGGAACATTTTAACCCCTTAAATCCCTGTTTTAGTAGCGTTCTTTGCTCTTTTTTAAAAGAAGGACAAAAAAGACCCTTATCTTGAGGAGTTAGAGGGTTAACATATTCTACAAAAATGTTCTCCGTAATATTTTAGATAAATTTGCTGAACACACCATACACTTTAAACTTAAGCTTTACCCGATTTTCTTAATGAATGCGAAATTAACCCTAAGCTCTCTATTGTTGTGTCTTATATTTGACTTTCTTGTTGAGTTTTCTGTTTTGGTGTGTTCAGGGACTTATAGTAAAATTTTACGGCGGATATTTTTGCGGAACATTAAAACCCCTTAAATCCCTGTTTTAATGGTGTTTTTTGCTCTTTTTGAAAAGAAGGACAAAAAAGACCCTTATCTTGAGGAGTTAGAGGGTTAACATATTCTACAAAAATGTTCTCCGTAACATTTTACATAAATTTGCTGAACACACCATATACTTTAAACGTAAGGTTCACTCGATATTCAAAGACGATTGGCAATACAACATCTGCATTTGGGGGAAACTTTACCTCCCCCTAAAATGAAACCCAGATGTAAACTTTCAAAACGCCGATACACGTGTATTTTTTTTTGTCTCTTCTATCAAAATTTTTTGGTCTGACCTTGTAATTTTGGAAAAAATTTGGTTTTGTTGTGCAGTGTAATTATCTACGGGTATATTTTATGATCCAGCGGGATAACCTTATATATAATGTGATACGTGAAATGGGTCTATAAAATTATATCAGTTGGAGAAAACTGATACGATTAAATATAATTTAAAACCATTATGACTGATCACTTATTATATACGTATTGCTCCTTATAACGTCATATAAGTTGGATAACATTATATATATTCATATGCACTTTATATAACGTTATATACAAATATATGTTCTTTATGTAGAGCAATATCTAACCATATATATTTATGTCTTATAGTCTCACTTTATTTTATATTGTATCAATCCGGATCAAACTGATAAAACCAGATAGACCCATTTTCCGTATCATATTATATATAAGACTATCTGTTCAGATCTAGTAGGATAACCGAAGATAATATTTGAAACAATTGTGTCCACCATATTTGGGATCTAATTTGTCACGGCTATATATAACTCTTTTTTACTCGGGTAGCGAAGATTGTGTCGATAATAATGCTTGAGATATTTACAAGCACAAAATGTTTAAATCTTTTAAACCAGATTTGGTATTTGAATTTAAAGCTTAAAAATGCTCTCCTGAAAAGTAGTATAACAACACTTAAGCACTTATTCCTTTTTGCCACAGAGATAAATAATTAGAGAAATCAAAGTGGTCGTGTCTGAAAATGTGTGATTTGGCATGGAATGCTCAACATACTTTATGGGATCCTTGACCAATACTTCGATGCGTTACATACGGAATGACAAACTTATATATACCCTCTATCAATAGAGTGGAGGGTATAAAAAATATCGAGGGCCTATATTCAAAACCCTCTATCTAAAAAAACACAACTTTTCAGGAGAGCTAAAAACCTGTTTATTTCGCGTAATGTTAGAGTAATTTAAATTCAATATTCTACAATATTTTTTTATATCAACTACTGAATCTCACTGATTCAGTTTTTAAAATTTTGCACTATAGGGGATTTTAGAGGTTAAATAGAGGGTTTTGTTTCTCAAAAATATTAAGTACATGAATGAAAATGATCAGATAGAGGATTTTGCATTTTAATAAAAATGAATTTACGACATCGGTAAATTTTAACGTAATTTATTATTGATAACGGCTTATAAATAATTCCGAAATCGCGGTTTTGGTCCACAGGTTTCGGATTTTTAAGACAAAAATATTTTTTTTGCCAAATTCGTCTCAAAAGTTGATAAACTGTTGAGTATGTTATGTAAAAAATAGTAAAAGAATTAAAAACGCGATTTTGGTCCACAAATGCTGATCAGCATCGGGTTTTTTAAGATTACAATTTTTGTTTCATAATGTACACAAGACATCCAAATTTTGAGCCATCTTTTTCAAAAAAGTCAAATAAGAATTTTCACAAAAAAATAACATCAGTGGACCAAAATCGTGGTTCTGGAATTTTGTTGACAAATTCATGCACACAGCATGCAAAAATTAGTATGAAAACATGTAATGCATGATGAAATTATTAAAAAAAATATTTATAAATTACTTATTTGAAAAGATAGAGGGTTTTGCATTCAGAAAAATTAATTGTGTAAGAGATAGAAAAAACCAAAACTGCAAATAAAAAAGCAAAAAAAAATATTTTTGTTCTGAATTTTACACGATAGATGAGGTCCGTTTTACTAATAATTTTGCCATCAAAAAGTAATTTTCGTGAAAATGGAAGATAGAGGGTTTTGAATATTGGCCCTCGATATGTTTTTAGCACACATTGAAAGTAAAAATTTAATAATACAAATTATATTTCGTATTTTACTTTTAGGTTTTCAACAACGGCAGATGGCATCAAGAACATTCCGTGCAAGAAGTCTACGAAGAAGGCTGTGGTGAAGTTAAAGAAAATACAATGGCTGCTTCGTTAAAAACCCATTGCTATTGCCGGGGAAATTTGTGCAATTCAACAAACCGAATATTTAGAACGTATTCAATGGCTGTGATAGTGTTAATAGGTGCTTTCATATCTTTTAATTACTATTATTAAAAATCATTGTTGATTAATGATTTAAGAGAATGGAAACACTATAGTTTGTTGTCCCCAAGTAAAAATTATTATTTTATTAAACACTCAAAATAGATAAACGATCAAATGTAATCAATTTTGATATTATTTTTAGAAAAATTTTTGATATATTTATATAATTTTAAACCAACAAATTTTGGTCATCCATTTTATTAAATAAACTCGAATTGATGCAATTACAACAACAACAAAAATTAAATTTGGGAACGCTTTGAAGGTGATATAAGTAAACTTCTCAACTTTCTTGTAAGATATTTAAAAACTAAAGAAATTTTTGAAAACTAAAAAAAAACAATTTTTTTTTAATACCACTACTTGTTAGTTGTTTTTAAATTAAAATTTATTAGTTGTTTTTAACTACAATTAAAGTTTTTTTTTAATGGATCGTCGGTGAAGGAAATTTATAAATTTTAATCAAATTCAACTTTATATTTTAATAGAAGGTCATAAGACTATTGCGTTTTCGCAACGCCCACTTTTAAAATATAAAAGAATTTTTATAATAATGGAATTCACGTCAGAAATTTTAGTCTTGCAAAATTGCGCAATGTCAAAATTGCAACTTTTTTTGCTTGTTTCTTTGTGAATAAAAGCAATTGTGTTTATATTAAAATAAATTGCAAACATTTTCTTGCAACTACGCATCATATAAAAGGTAATAGAAAAATAAAAATTTTATTAAAATTATTTTTAAAAAAAAAAGTTGCAATATTGCACTGTTGCAAGGGTCAAAAAATTCTGAAGTGAATACCCTGAATATGTTTCTAATCATTTCGAAAACAAACAAAAAAAAATTAATTTATCGTTAGATAAAACGCAAAACGCACTAACTAAAAAAATTGCGTTTCTATTGATTTAAGCGTATGATTTGCAAAATCCTCAATGAACGTAACTAGACAAACATTTTTGACTGAATATTATCAAAATGTACTTTCTTACACTCAGAAAATTATGTAAGTTACTACATGTTAGTTGTTTGTATATTTACAGTAGTTAGTTGTTTTCAAGTACAAATTCAGTTGTTTTTGTACAAAAAAATATCAAATAACTATTTCTGTTAGGTACTTGAAGTCGTTTTTTTGAACAACTAACAAAAAGTACTGCAATGTAGTAACAGTTATTTAAAGTAGTAAGTAGTAGTATTTTTTTTTTTTTTTATCTCTGAAAAAATTTCAGTTTTTTTCAAAAAAATAAAAATTTTCGTTTTTTTTATTTTTTACAACTTTAAAAAAATGTTGGTCTTTAATTTTTTTCTGAAAAATTAAAAAAAATATATATATGTATTGATTATTTTATTTAGTTGTTTTGACTACAAATTTAATTATTTTTTACTACATAAGTCAGTTGTTTTTTGTCAGTTAAAATAACGAACATTGCTGATTTAACTGAAAAAGGAGTTGACCCCACAACAACTTACAAAGTAGTTATTTTAAATGACATTTTCAGTTGATTTTACTAACATAATTTTTTGAGTGTACAGGATTATAGCATAGTTCAATCAAAAACAAAAAAGTTATTAACAAATTCAAAATATTATTAATTTTTTTTTTGATTCATCAGCGTCGAACCTGAATCAAATTACGTCGCGTAAGGCGCAACGCCCAATAATTTTTCGTTTTTAATATTTAAATGTCAGTAACCTAAATCAAACGGACGTAAAAATTTAAAATTTGATGTGTTTGTTTTTGTTTTTTTTACGTCTATCTTACGGCTTTTTGCGTTTTGTTTTTTTGAAGAAGTTTTTTAAAACTCCCATTACTTGATACAAAAAAGGTGAAAAAAATATTTTCATTATTGTCCTAAAGATAAATCCTTAAACTAACTTGAGAAAGATTGAAAAATCCGAATCCATTAGTTTAAAATTAGTTGTATATATGTATGTATAATCACTTTTACTCAGATCTATATTCAAATTGTATGTATTGATATGTATTTAATAAAATTTATCAAAGTTTGTTAATTTGTTTATATAATTAATTATTGTGTTCTTACAAAGACTTGTATATGTATTTTTTTATTTGCTTTCATTATTTATACCAATATATATATTTAACTATCTAATAACAAAGTATTGTGATAATAAATTTTACAAGTGAATACAATAACTTTCGTTTTAATATTTATACTCTATATAAAACAATTCTTTTAAGTAACAAGTAGAATAGTTAAATTCGACTTGGTCGAATCTATGAATACCCTTTTTAAAGGATAGTACATTTTTTAACGCGAAAAAAGGAACAATTTTGATTAGAAATATTTTATTTTGAGTTAAAAAACTTTTTTTTGTCATTTTGGTAAAAAAAAAAAGAAAAATTGCAATTTTTTTTTTAGTGTAAAATTTTTTTAGGCCTCTGTTCTGTGAAAGACAAACTTTTCAATTCACGTGAAAATTTCCGAATCACATGAAATCAAGTTTAGTGTTTTTTTGATCACGTTTTCATTCGTAGTTAAAATCGAATAATTGAAATTTTAAAAATTTAAGGGGAAAAAGTGCATTCGTTTTACTTTAAAAAAATTTTATTTATGTGAAACAAAACGAAAAAGAAATTCGGATGTGAACACCAAAAAAATTCGGAAATTTTAATTTTCACATTTTTTGTGTGAATTACTTTTTTTTGGAACAGCGGCCTTAGTGTAAAAATATTTCCGAGTGACAAAAATACTTTGTAAAGTAATTTTGTCGTTTCTTGATTTTTTTCCTTTATTTTAGACACTAAAGAAAAAATAAATTAATTAATATAAAAGCTTGAACAGTAATTTTTCAATTTCTAGGGAAGTTTATCATCTATAATTTTTCTGCTTGCAGTTTTGTCAACTTTAATAACCTCGACTTCTGTGATAAATAAAACACCGTACTTGTTGAATATCTATATCAGAATGACAACCATATTTTATTCTCAACTTTCTTATACACTATTCTTATTACCAATAAGAGTTGCCATATGACATCTCTCCTACACTAAATAAAAGCACATATATTCTAATTCATCTCAAAATAAAAGCATAACTCCAATATGTACTTTAAACAAAAACTAAATAAAAAATCAATCTCATACATCCAGTTCACAATTCCAATTCATAGTCGGCAAAATGCCTCGGAATTTTGCGAGATCGTATTGGTCTCGAAGATTCAGTGTTGACGACAACCGTTGAATCACTAGCCACCTTCGGGGAATATTCAGTTGTCAAAGTGTTGTCGTACAAAATATTGCGTTGTAGGGGAGAACCGCTGTGTGTTGGAGTCTGTAGTACATTTGTATTCACAACTTTTTCGTGTCCGTTATCGGCCTCGCTATCCACATGTGTTGGTACTACTTGGCCGTTTCCGACACTGCTGTTCCGCTGATCATATTCTGGTTGGTTAATGTTTATTTGCCTCGGTGGTTGGATATTGGTTACATCCACCCAAGTCCGATTGTTCAATGAACCCATACCAACTGCTCGCATTTGATCGACGTGTCTTCGCCATATACGGCCATCCTCTAAACGAACGTTGTAATGTAAATCACCCATTCTTCTCTCTACAACTCCAAATTTCCATTTAGATTTACTCATGTAGTCTCGCACTGATACACTTTCACCAACAGCAAACATTTTTTTTGTAGATTCGCGTTCTTCAATATCACCCTTGTTCTTGGGAATCAAGAGATCCAATCGAGTTTGAACCTGTCGGCCAAACATTACCATCGCTGGCGATTTATTTGTCGCCGGGTGTGTAGCTCTTCTGTAAGCTAATAACATCTTATTCAAATTATGTTGGATTTTCGCCGATTCGCACTTCATGGCCTTAAGTTTGTTTTTAAAAGTTTGAACAAAACGTTCAGCCTGCCCATTCGTGGCAGGATGGTATGGTGCTCCTAATTTGTGTACAATTCCGTTCTGTTGCAAAAATTTTTCAAACTCTCTAGATTTGAACTGCGTGCCATGGTCACTTACCAGAACATTAGGTAAGCCAAAAGTGCTAAAAATGGATTCACACACTTTAATAGTAGTCATTGCAGTCATGTCTGGAACAATATGCACCTCAGGCCATTTGCTAAAAGCGTCAACCAAAACGAAAAAGTATTTTCCCATAAATGGACCTGCATAATCCACGTGTACTCTTTCGAATACCTTCATAGGTGTTACCCAACAGTGTACCGGTTCATGTTTGGGTTCCGGACGAGTGATTTGGCATGCACGACAATTTGAAACCAATTTTTCTATTTCGCTGTCCAACCCCTTCCACCAACAATAAGCACGAGCCAGCGATTTCATCTTTGAAATACCAAAATGACCTGTATGTAATTCGTCCAAAACTTTCTGCCTTAATGATTGTGGAACGAACACCCGTATGCCCCTTAGTAAACACCCCTGTTGTAAAGAAAATTCTGACTGGTCAATACCAAAACGATCATTCGCCTCACAAGTACGGCCAAATTTCAAACTGTCTATCAAGTTTCTCATTTCCTTATCCTTTTTCGTGGCGTCACTTAATTCTCTTACAGTAATGGGTAAATTTTCAATCAAATTCATTTCAAGCTGGTCAACCTCAAATATTGAACTTTTTTTTCTTGCCATTGGCAAGCGTGACAGAGCATCCGCATTAGCATTGTCCGCCGATTTACGAAAACGAATGTCATAATTAAATGACTGCAAATAAATCGCATAATGTTGCATGCGCGTTGCCGATAACGTTGGTAAACCCTTTTGCGGGGAAAAAATTTGCGAAATCGCTTTGTTGTCGGTAATCAATGTAAATTTTCGCCCATATAAGTACTGGTAGAACTTTTTTACCCCAAACACTATGGCATACGCTTCCCTGTCTATCTGGCTATAACGACGCTGTACATCATTCAATGACTGTGATGCGAATTGAATAGGCTTTTTCTTGCCGTCCTTATAAATGTGGCTCAATACTGCTCCCACCCCTGTAGGGCTTGCATCGACAGTTAAAGTTACCGGTGTTTTGGGATCGTAGTGAGTTAATACGATGCCTGACTGCATTTGTCTCTTAACTTCCTCAAATGCAAATTTACACTTTGCATCAAATCTGAACTTGACATCTTTATGTAACAATCTATTCAGAGGTTCCACCAACGAACTTAGGTCTCTTATAAAACGTCCGTAATAATTTACCAGTCCTAAAAATGAGCGAACCTCATCTCTGTTCATCGGAATTTTCATATTAGCTATAGCTTCCATTTTTGACTTCATCTTTCCTATACCATTTCTGTCAATAATATAACCGCAGTATTCGATGCTATTCTTTAAAAATTCAGATTTCAATAAGTTTATACGCATATTGTGTTTGCTGAGTCTACACAAAACCTCTTCCAGACGCTTTAAATGTAATTCATCATTTTCAGCTGTGATTTTAATATCGTCGAGAAAAACCTTGACACCAGGGATATCCCCCAAAAGCTGTTCCATAAATCTTTGCCACTTTGCTGGCGCGCATGCTATACCAAACATCAATCTTGATGGTTGATACAACCCCTTGTGGGTACTCAAAGTCAGTAAATGACGGTCGTCCGGATGGACTTCTAACTGTAGATATGCCCTTGACAGATCAATTTTCGAAAACTTATCACCACCGGACATGGTACTAAATAACTCGCCAATAGCAGGCAGAGGGTGTTCATCAACTACTATGGAAGGGTTTACAGTGACCTTATAGTCACCACACATGCGTACCTTACCATCCTTCTTCGGTACCACCACTACCGGTGTCGCCCACTCACTACTATCAACCTTTTCCAATACACCCTCACTCACCTGATTATCAATTTCGTCTTCAACAGCCTTCAACAATGAAAACGCAACTCTTCTCGCTTTAAAACACTTGGGAACTGCGTTTTCTTTCAGATATAAGCGAGCTTGATAACCAGTCATTTTCCCCGTCGTAGACGAAAACAGCAAAGGGTATTTTTCCAAAACCTGTTTTACCTTACCTTCCCGTTGAATGTCGGCTTGTATTTGGTTTACATATGCATCACGTTTTGTAGTATTCAACATTTTCGACCAGTCCAACTGAATCGACATTAACCATTCTCTACCAAGTAAAGGTTTACGATCAGAACGCACAACATAAATCTTCTCCTTAGTAATTTTCTGGCCTTTGACTGAAACCCACATAAACCCCACACAGTCTATAGGTGTCTTGCAATAACTGTACAGTTCAAGGTCTGATTTATGTATCTTCATTTTCGGTGAAAAACATTTCTTAGCATCCGCTACGCTCATAATTGTGACTGGAGCACCTGTGTCAACTTCAAATTTAATATTCTTATCATTTACCAATAAGTTGTGGATCAATTTCTTACGAAAAGTAGATTTAGAAGAATTATCATCAATTTGTAAAACATCCTGTAATTCATCGCCGCTTGAACTTTCGCCAACACTTTCATTTTCCGAAATTTGATTTAACATTCTCTTGGCCTTAAAACACATTTTCCGTAAATGACCTTTTTTCCGGCAGTAACCACACACAGTTTCCAAATGCTTACACTTGTATGACACGTGATCTGCACTACCACATCTTAAACACCCGTTTTGTTTACCCTTTTCGTGCGCTGGTGCCCTCTGTGGTCTTTTTGTCGTATTACTCTTCTTCTCCTTTACTTTATCTACACTCTCCTTCATTACGTTGTTGCTAATTTCTTCAAATCCCTTTTCAGCTGTTTCGTATGCTGCCGCCATATTTATTGCATCATCCAGCGTTAGCTTCTCCTTCTTCAACAATCGGCTTTACAATTTCTTATTAGAGATTCCGTACACAAATTGATTTCTTAACGCTTTATCCACATATTCTCCGAAATCACAACCAACTGCCAAATAGCGCAGAGCAAAAGAAACACATCTAAATATAAAAAACAAAAACAGCAAAAAATTAATTTCGCGATTTGTCGCGATCTAAAGAAGATAGGATTTTGATGTTTACCGTTTTGTGACCTTTAAATAAGTACAATTAAAACTGGGGGTCTACTGCGTAATTCGAATCGAAAGAAAGCGTTCGAATTCAGAAATTTTTAACCCTTTAAAAACAACACAACCGTCTATGTAAATTTTTATATTTTTCTCTTATTACATTGTCTGGAGAAGCGCTTACAAGTTCCAAGTAATTTTTCTTGAATAAAAATATTTTTTATTACATTATTTTAGAAATAAAAATTCTGTTCGAATCGATTTGAGTTACGCAGTAGACCCCCTGTATACTCAGTTTTTGAAAATATTTAAAAAACTTCAATGTCAAAATTTTAAAAAATACAAAAACACTAATTTCGCGTTATCTTGCGAATGCGAGCAGCTACGATTTCGCTGTTAACAGTTTTATGACATTTAATCTTGTAGAAATCGAACTGCGCTTACACTTTTGGTCGATACTAAAGTTCAACCTGAACATCGCTGAGGCTCACCGTGTAGGGTAAAGTATTTTTTAGATTTTTCGGAAAAGGTTTTAAGGTCGCGCAAATCGATTTTTTGCTGAAAAACCGCTTTGCCGACTATTTTTTTTAACTTTGTTAATAAAATCGTCAATAACAACGAGTTTCTTCACTACTGAGGTAATATTTTTAAAGAAAATTGTCCAAACTTTATTTTTGTGTGCATAAACTAAAAGTTTTGGCAACACTTTTGCTCATTTGGGTACCCTACATTAGATTTTTTCGTAAATTTTCATATATTTTGAAAATAACGCTTTGTAACTTTTAAAATTTCTATGAAAGTCAAAAAAAAGTAATAATGCAGTTTGAAAGATAAATTGATTCTTTATAATTTAGAAACAATAATTTTTGAATTCGCTCTTACCGTTCCAGAGTAATGCCATTTTAAAGCTTTCTACCCATTGTATAAAACTAATAATAAAATAAAATATTGAATTTAAAAAAGATATTATCTTCCACTTAGGATAAAAACTTGTACATAGACTATATATGATGGGTTTAAAAGCTGCACTCAAAATAATTCTACAGTAAAAGGTTTAGTAAGTGGTTTTGTACCAAAATCTACTAATAATTTACTAATTTTAGTAACTTCAAAGTACTAAAATTGGTAATTTTTACTGGTTTTCAAGAATTTTAGTAAAAAAATTTAGTATTGGTTACCAATTTCTGCACTAGGTCCTTTTGGACTAAAATTTAGTTAAATTTTTAGTATTAAATACCCACGTTTTTTTTTTTGGGTGTGAATATCGGGAATATGAGATGCAGCTTTCAGAAACAACAAAGAAGAGTGTTAAATTCGGTTGTGCAGAATATTTTATGCCCTGCAATATGTAAAAAAATTAAAAAAAATATATATAAAAAGATTTTTTGAAAAGGCCGTCTTGGAGGCCCCAAGCGGCGACCGTAAGGGAAGACCTTCCCCCTCGCGATAAATATTTACAATACATTCATTGTGCTTTTTTCACTGAAGTAATAAAATTTTATCATTATTTGAAAAAATCCGCGCCCACAAAATGGGGCGGGCCAAAAATAAGCATTTTCTTATTCCCTGGGCGCAGATACAGGACTTTATAAATCTTCTTATATAAAAAAGTTCTATTTTTTTAACAAAAATACAAAATCTAATGTAAAAATTACATTATTTGTTGATTCTTCAAGGGGCATCTTTTTTCCCCCTTGACCGATTTTTCCCATTTGTGAAGTTAACCTTCCTATGACCATAAGACATGTTCGTGCCTAATTTCTGGAGTCTATCTCTTTTATTTTTGACTGCATGGTGTCTTTTACAGCCGGACGGACGGACATTTTGACCTACTGAGCTTAATTACTATCAAACGTGACTTGTTAGGGAGTTGCTGAAAGCAGTTTTGTATTCAGCATAAAAAAATCTTAAGTATCCACCATCTCACATTTCTGTTACTGACCAAAACTCGAATTTTGCAGCACTTTGTAAGAAGTTTATTATTTTACTATTAGTTTTATATAATGGATAGAAGGCTTTAAAATAGTATTACTCCGGAACGGTAAGAGCAAATTCAAAAATTATTTTTTTCAAATTACTTAGAATTATTTTATCTATCAAACTGCATTGTTACTTTTTTGACTTTCGTAGAAATTTTAAAAGTTACAAGACGTTATTTTCAAAATTTGTGGAAAATTTACGAAAAAATTTAATGTAGGGTACCCAAATGAGTAAAAGCAAATCCAAAACATTTTATTTATGCAAAATAAAGTTTGGACATTTTTCTTTAAAAATATTACCTCAATAGTAAATAATCTCGTGTTTATTTACGAATTTATAAAGAAAGTTAAAAAAACGGTCGTCAAAGCCGATTTTTAGCAAAAAATCGATTTGCGCGACCTTAAAAACTTTTCCGAAAAATCTGAAAAAAATCTCAAAAATACTTTACCCTATAAGCTTTCAGATTATGCTTGAGCACCGAAGAAAATCGAATAAAGGTTTTTTTTTGGGACGCCCTAATGTAAATAGCTGACATTTTAAATTCGAATTAAGAACAACATATCTTATACCTTGCCCAAATGTTGGACCTACAAATACAGTGGTTGGCCAAATAATTATGGACGTCCCAAACGTATCAAACATGTCTTCATATAAACAGCAAAATTGTAATATCCGAATTAAGAATAATATAACAGATCTCCCTTTAAAACGTTGGACACACAAACATAGTGGTTGACCAACTAAACATGGACGTATCAAACAAAATATAAATAAAAAACTGCACATAAAAGGTATCATGCAAAAAAACTATCACTCTTCACATACCATGTAATTAATATTAAATTTCAATCCTTTTTCAAACCAAATTCATTTGACTTGAGCATAACAACCATTTTTTTTTCACCCAATACTAATTCAGAAGGGTTTGGAAATAAACAAACATCCATAATGTTAGCAATATTTAAACAGCTAAAAAAATAAATTCGCAATATTTTTTTAATTCTGTTTTTTTTTTTTTTTTTCTTTGAAAGATTAACTATGCATCTTAATACTTTTTTAAATTTTATAACACAAAATTTGGTCAACTTAAATTGCCAGGGTTGTCAGTTATTGTGGGATCCTTTTTTTAAAGGATAAATTCGTCTGCAGTTTTAAAGCAAAAACTACTGAACCAATCTTTATTAAATTTTTTTTTAATGTAGATTGTTTAATTTTTTAGTACTTATCGTAGCTATTTTTTGAAATTTGAACTAATTATTTCATTAATTAAAGGGCTTACTGCAAGAACTTGATAAGCAATATTTTATTTTTTTGTGTTTTTCGCCTTCTTCTGATGTTCCATTGACAGATTTTAGGCAGAAGTCTTGCTTTAACGCTACGTACAAGTATATTGAGAATTTCTGCAAAAGTTATATTTTCTACATTATTTTAAAAGTTTTAAGGCAAAAACCACCATAAAATGAAATGTTGCTTATCGAGTTTTTACAATAACCCAGCAAAAACTTGCATTACCAAGTAATGAATGTGTAATGGGAAATTCAAAAGTTATAACTACCCAGCTAGAAATTGCCAGCGGTACAAAAAATATAGTACTGGCAAAGTACCTTTTTTTGGAAAATAATGTACTGTTCCAGTGTTAAAAATAACTAGTGTCCGACCAAATACACCTTTTTTGGCCGAAGCCGAATATTCGAATAATGTTAAAAAATGTTTTTAGTTGCAAAAACACTTATTAAAATGTTTTTGTGGCTTACTAATGTGATTCAATGTTACCCAGCAAAACTTAGATTACCAAATAAGGTATAAAATAAGGTATATGATCTCTTATTTTATACATTGCAGCATTGATGATTTTAACAGGCGATGAGACTCAAAGTAATGCATCCACATTATCACATAGAATACTAGTAAGGTATAAAATAAGTCATAAATTTATAACGAAGAATACCAGTAAGGTGTAAAATATATGATATTTTATAGGTTACGAGTAAGGTATATAATATAGCATACCAGAACGTAATATATAAGGTGTTACGAGTACTGAAAATGTAATTTTGTATTAAATTTACTCACGTGATTGTAAGTGAGTGTAAGTAGATATAATATGCTAGTGAGTGTGTGTCGTTAGAAATTTCTTGTCGTGAGCCCATCTCTAGTTTAAACTTATGCATTTTTTATAAAATAATTATTTTTTATGTTATTGTAATGCATTATGCATTTAATTATAAATAATGCATTATTTCAAACTTTCAAATAATACATAATGTAACCAAATATAAATCATCCATGATATAATGTTTAGAAATAATAAATATGAAATACATTTTTCCAATAACCATGCATTACGTAGCAAATTATTAGTAATGCATTATTTTTCACTTTAAAATAATACGTTGTGGAACAAATGTTTGGTAAGACATCCTAAAATAATGCTACAAATAAGGTATATACATTACCTGGTAATGTGTTATATAATCACTACCCATTACCAAAGTTTTGCTGGGTAGTTTAGTATGTTTTTCAACACGTGAGCACAAATATTATACAATTATTCGGTATTCGGCCTATTCGGCCAAAATTGACGCCGAAGCCGAATAGTGGCCGAATAGTGCCTTTTGGCCGAAGCCGAGGCCGAATATTCGGTCGGACACTAAAAATAACAACCCAAAAAGTGCTTTACCAGTACTTTTTTACAAAAAAATGGAACCGTTTATTATTGTTAGGCGTATTTTGTTGGCATAATTATCAGTGTTCTGCCATACAAAGTTCATGTTAGTGTTAACGCTCAAAATTCTAGAAGTTAAAAATTAACTTGCATACATTGTGAATGATTCTCTTATTGTTAATGGCTCTCTTTGGTATTAATAAAAAATATAAATGTTTTTGTGTTGCTTTCTAGTTAAATTGCATTTAATAAGCTAATTTTATCAATATTTTATCGAAAATGTGTAATATTTTACAAAACTATTCCAAACGACGCTAAATAAAATTGATTACTTTATGCAAGTTAGGCCTCTGTTCTGTCTTTCACAACTTTTCAATTCACATGAAAATTTCCGAATCACATGAAATCAAGTTTAGTGTTTTTTTGATCACGTTTTTATTTAAAGTTGAAATCGAATAAATAAAATTTAAAAAATTATAAGAAAAAAGTGCTTTCGTTTTACTTTCACCAAATTTTATTTATGTGAAACAAAACGAAAAAGAAATTCGGATGTGAAATCTAGAACACCAAAAAAAATCGGAAATTTTCATTTTCACATTTTTTATGTGAATTACTTTTTTTGGAACAGCGGCCTTAACGTTTCGTTTTTTTCGTTTTGATGCATGCTAACAATTTAAGTTTGCCAACAAAAAAGGCCTGTTATTGTTTTTTATTTTTACATTTTTGGTGTGAATTATAACTATATATAGTTTTCCTTTTTTATGTAAAATTCTGCAAGATGTACCTATATAAAATCAAAAAATGCTGATACTGATAATTTTGCAATACGTTTTTCAAAACGATAGCACTACTATATAACAAAAAACATTCTGTAGCTTTCCAGTTTGTTAAAACCGTTAAATCGAATGTTTTTCTCTGAAATTCACATTTGCTTATTCCAAGATAAAGCATATTCACAATATCCAATAGTGCGCTGTCTTTTTTTGATAAATGATGTATTTGGTTTAGTTTTTCTCTAAACGACTGCATAGTACGTTCTTCGCAGGTAATTTCCTTAAAAACTCGAGTGCTGTTAATAGTTTCACCTTTAACGGTGCACCTTTTACACGAAAAAACACTGTAATTTTTGTATTACTACTGTGGAAATACAGATATTTTTGTTTTTGAAGTACTGGATTTTTGGTTTTTACAGTGCTTTTACGATGCTGTTTGAACGTCTGGGCCAACCGTAGATCAGAGTTATCATTTGGGTAACCGGGTCAGTACTGAAATACCAAAAAAACTACGTCCCGTCAATACTTGTACTACCGTTAGCGTTACTGGGCCAGTATTGGCCCGTTTGTATTTTTCTGCCTGGGTACTTCTGATTCGAATTACCTTTCCCATTACATTTACAAGCAATTGTGCCAAATGTAATGATTATCAAACCAGTATTAATAACTAATTACATATATACTTATAGGTAATGAAAAAATTATTTAAAAAAAAAAATTAAAAAAATAAAAAAATATTTAATTTTATTTTTATTCAAAATAATGTACAGTGAGTCAATAAGTGAAAATCTAGTTCTGAAATTTTTTTATTTTATTATAATGACTTATGTAAGTCATTATTAATAAGTCCTTATTTTACATTTCAAAATAATGCTAAAGGTAATTTTCTGTCATTACTAAGTAATTCGAATGGTAATGATGTGTCATTACCAAGTTTTTACTGGGAAGCCCTTCAATTAAAGAAGAAATGTAAAATTTTCCATTTTTTTAAGTTCACGTTAGCATAACTTCAACAAAAATCAATATTTTTCAAAAAACTCGTCACGTTAGGCACTAGACAATTTAATAATCTATAAACCAAAAAAAAATCATCAAAATCGGTTCAGTCGTTTTTGCTGTAAAACTGCAGCCGGATTTGTTCTTTAAAAAAAGCATCACACAATTGATTGGCACCCCTAAAAATTCTAGCTGACCAAATTTTATATTATAAAATTTTAAAAATATACAGCCTTACCACAAGAAAATAAAATAAATTAAAAATTAGCTTTTAATTTTATTTCCATACAAATTGTTTTTGTTTTTAAAATCGACTTTCAAAAAATGTATTGAAAATTTGAAATTTAAAATAAAACTTTTGTTAAAATAGACTTTTTATTTTCTTGTGGTAAGGGCCATAGTATTTATGTTTTTAAAAATTGTTTAAACTGTTTAAAAATTGCTGACATAAAGGCTGTTTTTTATTCCAACTAGGGTTGCCAGACGTCCCGCATTTGGTGGAATTGTCCCGCTTTTCATAACCGATTCCCGCGTCCCGCGCGGGATTCCATATTCCCGCTTATTTATATTTTTTTTTTAAAAACAACTATTTTTATACCCTCCAACCACAGTATGGGGGTATACTCACTTTGTCATTCAGTTTGTAACGCATCAAAATATCGGTCGGGGACCCCATAAAGTATATACATTATTGATCCATGATCGATTCTAAGACATTCTGTGAATGTCCGTCCGTCTGTCTGTAGATGGCACGATACAGTCCAAAATAAAAGAGCTAGCCTCCTGCAATTTGGCATGAATATGTCTTATGGTCCTAGGTACACTCAAAAAAGTATGTCGGTAAAATCTACTACAAAAGACAGTTGTTTTGACTACATTTTGTCGTTGAAAAGGCGTCCACTACATATAACGGTAAAAACAACTGAACATGTTGTTGTTTTTAACTATTGATTTTCAACTACAAAATGTAGTAAAAACTACTACAAAACTGTTTAATACAGTTGTTTTTTCTACAATTGCCTGAAATTTTATTTAAAAAATTTCTTAAACGTTTAAATGATTGATATTTATTTATTTAAAAAGCAATACATTTCAGTTGGTTGTATAGAATTTCGACGATGATGACAATTTTTTGGTGTATTTATCTGAAATTATAGAAGAAAAAATATATATTAATAAAATGTTAAACAAAATAAATTAATTGTATTTACCTTTGTTTTTTTAATACTTTATTTCAAATTATCACCGCTACTGATCAAAATTTGTCTGGAATAAAAAAAAAAGAAATGCTTTGGTAAAATTGATTTATAAAAAAAAGAATTAATTTACAATGTTTCAAAAAAGTATGTATGTACCTGGTCTGTTGTGTATACAAAGAAAAGAAAGATGGCGCGCTCATAAGAAAACAAAACACTGCATACATTTTATTTTGGTATTTTCCGATTGGTTTTTACGCACGCTTATGTGAGCGCTATATTATACACACTTGTTATCTCATTTATCCACTTATTTTCTTTCGCTCAAGAATATTTTTCCAAAAACATATTTTTTGTTATAATTAAATTTAATAAATTGTAATTTAATTTATTTAGATATTATTTATTTGGTATAAAAATAATTCCTTCCGCATCCCGCACGACCAACTCGCTCGACACATTCGTTTGCAATAAAAATTTCTAGAAAAAAACGAGTTTTAGAAAAAAAACTAAAAACAACTACATAAATCAACTATTGCTACAGTGTAGTATATTTTTTGTAGTTATTTTTTGAAACTACTACAAAAAAAGTTGTTTGAGATTTTTTCATACAAAAACGACCGAAATTGTTGTTAAAAACAACAGCTACTACTTACTACACAAACGACCGTCATGTAGTAACTGCAATAATTTTCTGAGTGTAGGTAATGTTCGTAAATGGGCAAAATCGGCTCAGGGGGAAAAAGTTCCCCTTGAAGAACTGAACCAACCTCTGAAATAATACACTTTTTTACATGTTTTTTTGAATTTTTGTTAAATAAATGAAACACTTGTTATATTTATCGGGATAGGAAGGTGCTCTCAACGTCCCCCACTGACCCCCATCACCCCCCCCCCCAAAAAAAACAAACGCCCCTGAATTTTTTTTTACATTTTGGAGGGTATAAAAGATTTGGCACAGCCGAATTTAACACTCTCACTTGTTTTTATTACGTTTAGAAAATATTAAAAAAAAACTTATTCCAAATATAGTGTTTTAATCCATATTACTTTACTTCTAATACCAAATTCGCATTAATTTTTTTTAAACATGTTTAACCACTTAAACATGTTTAAATTTAAACTTGTTAAGGTACATAAACATGTTTAAGTGCTTAAACTAGTTTAAAAATATGAATGTGAATGTGGCATTATCGACATATTTGGATGTTATTTTAAACAACTTTTTTTGCAACAAAAAATATTCACTAATTGCTACTTTTGATGTAGTTTAGAACTACTTCGATTTTTTTTTTGCTGGGAACTTTTTTATTTGTAAATTAGGTGGTACCTGTGAATGTATATAAGTAAAAGTGTAATTGTGCAAAGGCACAGCCCAAAAGGTCTCATTAGTTCATAGTAAGGAATGTTCAAAGTTGAGAAATGTAAAAAACTCGCTTGATACACTCACGAAATTTTTCGTCTAAAGTTTCATATTGTTGGGTGCGTTAAAGCTATTGCTCCAAAATTAAAATCGCTTAATCAGTACACTTTTGCAATTATTTGGTGTAGGTTCAGTGGATGTGCCATCAATAAGTAAAAAGTTACATGGACTTAAATCTTTGATACAAATTTTTTTAAATTTTTAGAGGTTTTTTGATTGTATCTTTTGGTGCAAACTGTAATTTCAAAATTCAAATACACATGGTAAAGACCCTTGTAAATACGCACATTCTGAGCTTGATTCAAGTTATGTGTTCGCAATGGTTACGAAGCTGCAGCTCTCCAAACATGGGAAGAAAAAACGTGAATTTTTGAAAAAGTCCATTTTTTGCGAGGCACACTCCCAGTTTTATTACGAATGGTTCCGAATGCATTGTGAACTTTATAATTTACCGTTTCCCACTTGATTTACAAATGCACCCGAAAAATAATTAATTGCAAACATTTCATGAGCTTTTTAAATATTTTTTTGTTGTAAAATTACGATATTTTAGTACTGCATTATTTGACAGCAAAATGTGCATGGCTGAAAGTTGAACATGTAGAAACAACTATAATAAATCATGGAAAGCAACTTTAATCAAAAGTTAATATTAGCGAATTCCGTGGCGTTTTTCTGTTTTCACTTTTTTGTAAGGTACATCCATGCCGCTTATAGAAATTGGTTGGTGAAAAGCGCATATCTTCAATTAATTCGCACCCAAAAAAATTTAACGTTTAAGCGGTTTTTCGGTGGTTTTAAAATTTTGATACTTATAAATTTAATGGTTATATAAAATCCTAAATTACTTTAAAAATTAGAAAAAAAAATTATTTTGATGCTATGTTTAGACCAAACAAAAACTAACTTGTTTTTGGCAAAAACTCTTTTTGGAAAACCAAACTGTTTATACTGAATAAAGAGTTTTTGTTTGTCAAACCACATTAAATATTTTCTAACAGAGACCATAACAGTTATGAGATTTATTGAAAAAAATCAAATTTAACTGTTCAAAAATATTTTTTCAAATAAAAATTAAAAATAACAGTTTGAAATGATTTATATAAATATCTGTTCAAAATAACAGAAACAAAAAACTTTTATTTTTTATAACTGTTATTAAAAACTCTTTGAGCCTTTAAAAACTCGAGTTATTAAAATAAAACAACAATAAACACATGCAGAAGAATCCTATCGATATCTAATTTTAGATTAGATTAAAGAGGCCCTATGCACTCCGACCAGAAAGATCTATTGTGCAGCCTAAAAAAGGGTGCCCTTAATGTTCAGGCTTTTAATAAAGCCGAGAATCCTATTTGGCAGAGAGTTCCACACGTCGGTCGGAGATATTAAGTGTCCCCCTAGATGTTGAAGTCTTCTACCAGTCAGTCTTGGGCATGTACAAAGTATATGTTCTGCTGTTTCCTCCTCTATCTCGCAGAATCTGCACGTGTCCGTGTCAGATAGATTTTTCTAAGTTGGTAACGTAGGTTACAATGTCCAGTTAGGTAGGACGTTAGGATTCGAAGATCCTTTTTGTCTAAAGACAGTAATCGTTTAGATACAGTGTTGGATGGAATTATGAATCTTTTTGCCTGCCGCTGCCCAGTGCAATAGTTCCAATGTTCCATGAACTTAGATTCACTCCATATTTTGAGTTTTTCCCTAACATGTCCCGATGGCAAACCAAAGAATGGTTCAGGGCCAATAAAGGGTCGCCTGGCACCACAATTTGCCAAACAGTCAGCGCGTTCGTTTCCTGTGTGACCCTCATGTCCCGGAATCCATACGAGTGTCAGGTCGTTATGTCGTCCTAGTTCGTTAAGTGACTCAATGCAGTTCATGACCAGTACGGATGTCACCTCATAAGCTATGAGAGCTTTTAGTGCAGCCTGACTGTCAGACATTATGTATATATGGGAACCATTTGTTTTCCTACGAAGACATTCGGTTACACATACATGAATGGCATATAGTTCTGCCTGAAATATTGATGGTGATTTCCCCATGGATAGAGCGCGTTGGAAATTTGGTTCGAATATCCCCGCCCCTGTATCCTTATTGGTTTGCTTGGACCCGTCCGTATACCATATTATGGAATTTGGTTCTGGGTCCCAGGTCATGTTTGACCACACGTCCCGTTCAAGGATTTTAGTGTCAAAGTTTCTAATAAATACTTGTATCGGTAAAATTCTGTCCATGACCTTCAAAATAGGGTCATGAATGAAGAATTTTGCAATTCTCAAATGTCCCCGTAATTCACCTTCCTTCATATTACCAAGTTCCGTCAGCCTTAGGGCGCTTTTTAATGCATTCTCCATTACAGAAATGTGTAATGGTGGAATGTTAAGTAGGGCCCCGATGGCATAAGTTGGGCATGTTTTGCCAGCACCGGTAATGCCAATGCAGACGAGTCTGTAGACTTTATCTAATATAGTTCTGGCTGTACTTTGTTCCACCTTGGGCCACCATACTAAAGCAGCGTATGTTAGCATAGGTTTTACAATAGTGTTGAAAGACCAGAAAATCATGTGCGGTTTCAGTCCCCATGTTTCCCAAAAAGTCTCTGACAGGCATAGGTAGCTCTTGTGGCCTTTATGGTTAAATTATTTAGATGTTGGTTCCATAACAAGGATTTATCCAATGTATTCCCAAGGTATTGATATCTAATACTTCAATCATTGATTTAAAGATATACTGAGCTATTCATAATGAGTAAATTAAATCTAATGTAGGTTTATTTGACTGATATTGCATGAATATTTGACAAATAAACCTACTTTAAGTACACTTTAAGTATTATGAATAAAGGCCATAAACTTTGATTGATTTTTTTTTTTTTAAATAACTGTTATAACAGTTATTTACTCAAATAAATATAAAATAAAAGTTATTTTAGACTGTTTGAACAAAAAGTTTTTAATAACTGTTATTTTTTACTGTTATTGAAAAAATCAAAAAAATAAATGTTATTGCAAATTTTAACACGGCCGTCTCTAGAAGTCTTTTCATATATAAAATACTAAGTTTGGACAACATTCGTTTCATGATTTTTTTAAAACAAAAAGACACATATCGTCGGTGCGCCGACCAGAACACCTATGTGTAATTTTTTTATTTTTTTTTTATTGGCCCATTAGGAAGCCTATCAGGTAATGCACTAATCCCCCAGAGCGTTTCCCGTTATCTCAAATGGTTTCAAAGTTAGCTTAAACTCCTATGTGTTACCTATAATAGAAATTCTCCGGCAAAAACACCTATGTGTTATTAGTACACATAACTGTTTTTGATTTAAACGTAAAAACATTGCGTCTGCCTTTGGTTTTTTTATAAATTGATATTTTAAAAGTTTTCTGAACATTTTTTTTGTAATATTCCGAAACTTTATTGCATAACACTGTGCAACACGATTTAAAAAAAAAAATAATTTCCAAATTTTTTTTAAATGCGTTTTGAACAATCTAAAAAAAGTATAAAGTATAATTCTGAGGTAAATAATATCAAAAGATGTCCTTAGTGAAATTTTAAGGCGGTTCGTTTCTAAGAACATACATTTACATATATTAACCCTGTGTGTCCCATTTGTACGTGTCGTTTTGGTACTTTTTTTAAATATCCTCGTTGAACGCCATTAAAACGTGCGGTTAAAGGATTAAAATGTTCTACAAAAAAATTTGTTTTACATCAAATTTTACTAGGGGTTGTCACAGGTCAAAATTTGGTGCGAAAAGTGCAAAATGCTTAAATAAATTTAATTGTAAATTATCACAAACTGTTAAATTGTTTTTCACCAAAGTCGTGTAAAATAAGTAAAAAAAAAAAATATAAATCTTTGTCTGAGCTAAATGATGATGTCTTTAGTGAAATTTGATGGCGGTTCTTTTCTTGGAACACATTATCTTCCATTTTTGGGAGTAATCTTGGTCCTTTTGCCAAATACTCTCATAGAACTTCACTTAAACGTGCGTTAAAAGGGTTAAAATGTTCTACAAAAAATTTTACAGCAAATTTTACCAGGGGTTCTCAAAGGCCAAAAGTTCGTGCGAAAAGTGCTTAAAAAAGTAAAATTGTAAAGTATCTTGGTAAGACACAATTTAACAAATTATGATAATTTAAAATTTTCCTTTTTTAAACCTTTTGCTTACATCGCACGAACTTTTGCCTTTGACAACCCCTAGTAAAATTTGATGCAGAAAATGTTTGTAAAATTGTTTAACCCTTTATACGTATGCCTTAGTAGTGGACTATGATAATATTTAAAAAAAGCACCAAAATGAGGATAAAGGGTTAACATGTTCTAAGAAAAGAACCGCCATCAATTTTCACTGAATTATCTCTTAACTTTATTTAGTTCAAAAGCAGATTTATATTTTTTTTCGACTTATTTCACTCGACTTTTGCAAAAAAAAAGTTTAACAGTATTTGATAACACCGCTCAACAAATCGAAGGTTTTTGGCTCCGGTTTGAAGTTTGATATAAAATTTTTAAAGATTTTGACTCGCTGATTCCAAATTCGTGCTCCAAATTTTTCCATCACGTCTAGAATTTTAATTATTCGCGGTTGAAAATGAGAAAAAACGCGATTATTGCCTTTTTTAAAAGCCTGCACAGCAGCCGCTGGGTGGAATAAAAATCTGGTATAAAGCGTGAGAGTAGAATTGAACTATGATCTCAAAAATATGATCAAAAAAATTTGAAGTTGTTGCACTATTATTGGCCAAACATGCATTTTAAGAAAACACTGTCAAAAAAATTAGAAAAAGCACAATTTTTAAAAGGCTCTAATACAATAACCAGATGATCAATCTTTACTGTGATTAGCTCAAAATTTAGGCAAAAGTTCATTCTATCTTATAGACTTTTAAACCCATTAAATATAGCTTCCGGTGGATACGAAAAATAACACAGAAATCTTAAATTTGTAAAATATTTATTTTTTTTAGTTTTTCTTTGAAAAATATCAAAAAAAACTAAGGTATCTACCTTACCTTTTTTACAAAAATGGAAATTTTAACAGTATCATTTTAAAACGCAAGTAAAGTCCAACCAAACGTAATAATTTGAAAAAAATTGTGTTCTATGTTGGAGACCATAGACAAATTATACTTTTGCGCTTTATACCAGATTTGTATTTCACTGAATGGCTGCTGTGCAGGCTTTCAACTAATGCAAAAATCGTAATTTTTCGCATTTTCAACCGTGAATAACTAAAAATCTGGACGTGATGGGAAAATTTGGAGAACAGATTTGGAATCAGGAGATCAAAGTCTGCTAAAATTTATCATCAGAATTCAAACCGGAAAATGAGTGTTGAGCGGTGTAATTTACAATTTTACTTTTTTAACCATTTTGCACTTTGCAGGAACTTTTGGACTTTGACAACCCCTAGTAAAATTTGATGCAGAAAATCTTTGTAGAAGATTTTAACCCGTTAATGTACGTTTTTGTGGTGTAGGTGGTGTTGTATGAGGATATTTAAAAAAAGGACAAAAATGACCCCTAAAAATGGCAGATATAGGGTTAATATGTTCTACGAAAAGATTCGCCATTTCATTTCACTGAAGATACGTTTTGCCATTTTTTGCATCAGAATTATATTTAATACTTTTTTTGACTTATTACTTATTATTATTTTGGTTTTCCTGATAATCACTTTCTGCATTGGTAAAGTTTTTCCGTCTCTTTGTGATAACAAAATTCACATCAGAAGTTTTCAGCCTTGCAAAGTACGAAATGAAAAACTTTTTACAACAAACACATGGGATGAAAAAAAACACCAAAATAATTTTACGTGTGTTTTTTGTAGTAAATGTTGCATTTCGCACATTGCAAGGATAAAAATTCTAACGTGAATACGATCAATATTTCGCTACAAGTCCATGCGGATATATAACTTGCAAAATTTTTACTTTTGAACAACAAATAAAAATTTATTTAAAATAAATTTAAGAAGAAAAACACCTATGTGTATTATATATTTTTTATAAACATGTAAAAAGTCCGAAACAAAATCACCTATGTGTAGTTTTTTGTTAAAATCTTTAACCACTTCAGATTAAAAAAAGATTTTGTATGTTTTTCAACGCGTAATATTTTTAAATGGGTTTAGGAAAAATAAAAAAAATTTACTTTAAAAAAATGTTGCGAATTGGCAAAATAAAACGGTTTTTTTGCTCTCCTGAACAATTCATAAAAAACACATAGGTGTTCTGGTCGGCGCACCGACGATATAACTGTTATATTTGGTCTCTGTTTTCTAAACTTACTAAAAAAACACAAAATAACGAAGGCCACACACACTTTCTTAAAAAAATTAAATTACAAATTTATTAACTTTTTTAAACGATTTAGTGCGGTTAACACAATAACCAGTTAAATCAAAGTTAACGTAACCTCCGGTTAGTCCCATACAAATTTGACATCAGAACTTCGAACGAATTAATTCTATTGAGAATTAATTCACCAAAAGTTTAATTCTGTTTTAATAAGTTTTGAATTATCATTCCTTACACTCAAAAAATTTCATGCATAAAAATACGAAGTATTATTTCGTAAAACTTTTTTCGTACATATTACGAAATTTTTGTACATATTACGCAATTTTTGTAATTTTACGAAAACTTGGAATTTCGTAAAAATACAAATTTCGTTTATTTTACGAAGTACATTTCGTAGCCAAAAAAATACGAAATACTTCGTATCTTAACGAAATATTTCGTAATTTAACAAAATATTTTTCGGAAAAAAAATCACAAAATCAAGGGGTTTGATTTATTTATCTGAATTACTAGATTTAACAGATTTAACTATTAAAAAAATGGAATAACAAAAATTTGTTCCTTCTCTTTTTAATTTTTGTTTACGGTTTCTAATTTTAAATTATTTTCAGCATAATACGGCGTTCACACTTGCTGTTTTGAAGTGTTCAAGAGTGAGATGTTTAAAAAAGTCTTTGTTCTGTGTCCATTACGTTTTTATTCTGCTACTGGTGTTTTGTTAAACAACTTGTTTAAGGTCGCTAGTGTGAATGCCGTATAACACAAAGTCAAATCACCCAAGATATATTTTTCAATGCAGTCTGTTAGGTGTTGCGACATTAGTGAAAAGTTATACGGGCATGTCACCGAGTCAATTACAAAATATTTCGTATTTATACAAAATATTTCGTAACTTTACGAAATATTTTCGTTAAACTAAACATAATTCGTATTTACAAAAAAAATCTTCGTAATATGTACAAAAATATTTTGTATTTTTACAAAATATTTCGTAATTATACAAAATATTTCATAACTTTACGAAATATTTACAGAAAAAAACTTCGTAATATGTACGAAAATATTTAGTATTTTTACGAAATATTTCGTAGTTATACTAAATATTTCGTAAATTTACGAAATATTTTCGTATTTATTTCGTAAATATCACAAAAAAAAACTTCGTAATATTTACGAAATGCCATAGGTAAATATTACGAAATATTTCGTTCCGGCAAAACCACGAAATATTTCGTACAATGTACGAAGTATTTCGTTCATTTTACCTATGAAATTTTTTGAGTGTAAGTGTTTGAGTTGCGCTGAATCCGAAACTGATTTCAGAATTTGCCTATCACATCAGGTCAGGCGCGGATCCAGGAATTTCATTTGGGGGGGGGAGATTTTTTTTTTATCAAAAAATCGGAAAGCAATAAAGTTTGTTTTGAAGGGGCGGGGGGGGGGGGGGGGGATGGTGTTCATTTTTTTTAATATTTTTAATAAAATTAATAACCAAGAAAAATATTTTTTTTTCAAGAATTTGGATTTGGGGGAACTTTTTACTCAAACAATTTTTTTCACAAGGGGACCCTGTCAGTCGTATTTACTTCCAAAATAGGACCATTTTAACGTCTTACAAACGTGCTTATTCGCAGTTATGACTGACTATGCCTTTTATAAGCCAATGTTTATGATTGAACAGTCATAACATCAAATATTTTTCTAAACAAAAAAATTAAAAAATTTTAAATTTCATTTGCAAATTTTAAGATTGATATTATGACTTTTTAGTCATAAAAATTGGCTTATGACAGTCAAAGCTAGTCACAACCTCGTAAAATTTTATATAAAAATTCTTAATTTTCGAAAACATAATTAACATTAAGCATTAACATTCCGAAAAAAAATTAATAAAGTATTAGATTTGTACGCATGTACCCTTCACAAAATATCTCAGATGTTGAAACAATTTTACTACAGAAAAACTCTAATGGTGATTTCTTTTCTGAAAAAAAATGTTTGCCTTTTTATGGTATACATTTTTAAAATGTTTAACTCACACCTTCAAAAACTTGCATTTTATTTGACTGGAATAGAACACAAAATCCAGAAATACTCTGCCCTGTATTTTTTAACAGCTGTTTTGAGAAAATAACATAGAAAAAGTCAGCTTTTGTATAAGGCAATTTCAACCCCGTGATTTTTTACGGGGTAAAAAGTGCAATTTTTTTGCACTTTATAGGGCAGACATTTTTAGAAAAGAACACGATATTCTTTATAAGGGTAGACATTTTTTAGAAAAGAACACAAAAACATAATTTTTGGGGCGAAATGCAAAAAAAAGGCACATTTTTTGCCAGAAAAGAAAACACCATAAGATTCTTAAATATTTTTCATATAAAAAAATTACCCTTTCAGAAAATGGTTCAGATTCTGAAAACCTTTCTTATAGATTATGTCTCAGATTTTTAAAATTTTCTATAGAAATAATCTAAGATTTTGAGACATTCTTTCTATAAAAAAAAATCCAAATTCTGATATATTTTTCTTATAAAAAACCTCTGAAATAATTCTCATATTTCAAAGTTATTCTCATATTCTAAGAACTTTTTCGTATACACACTCTAAATAATAACTCTATAAAATACTTTGTAAAATGACTGTTATCTCAATTCAACAGATATTTGACAGAGTTTTCTGTCAAAATACAGATTTAAAGAAAATACTTTGTATTTTGTTGTGACAAAAAACAAAGTTTCCTCTGTTATATTACTTTTTACTTTGTAATCTTAATTTTACAGATAATTAACAGAGTTTTCTGCTAAAATACACATATAATCAAAATACTTCGAATTTTTTTTATAACCAAAAAAAATTCTGTTTTGAGTAGTTTTTGTTACCAAACATCAAAATCTGTATATTTTTTTTTTGAGAAAAAGTTGAAAAAGTAGCAAAAAAAGTTATAAAAAGCAAATCTTTTTAGAAATCTTAGAAAAATTTTACAAAATAACATGCATTTAACTAAACCCTGTAAATTTACAGAGTTCTTTCTGTAATTTTTTGCATCAAACGCATTTTACAAATAAATGTAAATTTACAAAGTTTTCTTTGCTAAATGGTGGTTTATTTAACCAAAATTTTACTAGAAACTCTGTAAATTAACAGTTTTTTTTTGTCCAAATCATTTTACAGAGTTTTAAAGTAAAATTACAGAATTTTCTCTGTCAAAAAGCCTTTATATTTAACCAATATTTTACTATAAACTCTGTAAATTAACAGTTTTTTTGTTAAAATTATTTTGTTGTTAGCTGGAAAAGTATGGTGTACTCTGTTAAATAAGCTGAGTTTTTCTAAAATTTAACAGAGTTATTATTTTGAGTGCAAAAATTCTCAGATCCTGAAACATAATTTGTAAAAGAAAATTATCAGATACTAAAAATTATCAGTTTTTAAAACATTTTTATGAAAAAATTTTGAATCAATTTTCTAAAATTACGAAAAATGTTACGGTTTTAATGCCATCTAGATTCTGAAACATTTTCATATAGAAAAAATTTTATTATTAGACACATTTCAAAAGAAAAATTTACATATTCAGACTATAAGACGTTTTTCCGTTAGAAATGTTATTCGATTCTGAGAAATTTTTTGCTGAAAAAATCTTGGTATATTCTGAAACATTCTTTCAAAGGAAAAATTGTCAGTTTCTGTGGAATTTTTTCTATAGAAAAGTTTTAAGACATTTTTCCTAAAATTTAAGATAGTTTTACAATAAAAAAAATTTACATTTAGAGTCAAATAAGTATCAAAACAGTTTCTAAAAATAAAGTCTGGAATTTCGAAACATTTTTCTATAAAAATATTCAGATAATATTTTTTTCTTAGAGAATGATAACTCTATTGCCATTTAACTCTATTGTCATTTAAGTTTTTCAATGCAATTTCTTTCATTCTGAAGCATTTTAAGGATTTAAAAAAAATTTACTTCAGTACAAATAGCCTCTTTTTGTTTACATCCTGGTCATTTTCCTTCTATCTTTGTTCCTCTCCCTTTTTCCTTTTTCGTTTCCTATCTTCTCTTTTTTTCAAACTAAAACGAAATACCCTTACTGTCGCCAAAGCAAATCGAAGATGGAAGGAACTTGGGACAAGTCGTATAAGCAGAATTTTATGGCCACGCTATGATTTAGGAAGAACTAAATTCTTACTTACACTTACGAGAATAGAATGTCGTATGTTGACAGGTTTAATAACGGGACACTGTCTTGTCGGAAAACATGCCAAGAACATGAATCTTATTACGGACGCAAGCTGTAAAAGGTGCGAGACACCAGACGTCGAAGAGACCATTGAACACATCCTGTGTCACTGCCCGGCTTTGGCACGAACTCGACTATCAATTATAGGAAGTTCACAGTTCGAGACTTTGGAGGAAATTACGAGGATAGACCTGAAGAGCATGAAACAATTCGCAATGAAGGTCAATGTATTTAGTTTACATCGATAAGCGGAAAAAGTTTTGTGGTATCGCTATGGACCAATTGGTCTATGCGGAGTGCCCATCTGGCACCGCCACCCTAACCTAACCTAACATTCTCTTTTTTTTTCTTTTTTTTCCTTTCTTTTTTCCTTTCCTTTCCTTTTTTTTTTTTTTTGGAAATCATTTTGGGGGGGGGAGAAATCCCATTCCACCTTTATTTATAAAACCTGATATGTCGTCTAAAAGTCCCACATATTACATTTAAAATGGAGGTTTAACCTTTGAAATATCTTGCTCTATCTCTGAGATATTAAAACATGAAGTTTGAAAATCCCGGGTTTTTGTTATATTCATGGTAGTTTTAATATAAACGCAAACTTAATAGAATTTTTGCTACATTTTTCTAATATTCTACAACAAGAGTCTTGAATTCATAATTTATTCCAGTAAAATGCTTTTTTTAATTGTTTAGATATCTCTTCTATTTGATAAGTGCGCAGGACATTTTCGAATTTGCATTTATAGCAAAAATACCATGAATATACCGAAAACCCGACTTTTTTAAACTTCATGTGAATTTATTTCAAAGATGGAACAATATATTACAAAGGTTAAACAACCATTTTGCAGGTAATTTGTGGGACTTTCAGATTACATTACAGGTTTTATTAATAAAGGTGGATTCGCGCAGTTATAACGTCTAGAATACATATGACGAAAAACAAGGTTTTTTCAACTTTAAACTAAGATATCCCAAAAACATGATGTAATGGAGAAATTCTGAGTACAGATTTGTATTCAGCGCAACTCAAACACTTAGGAAAGTATGTATACTCTTATCCCGGGATTTCGATTTTTTTTTCAAATTATGTCGGCCTGTGGTAGATCTACACTCATTGAGCATCAGAAGGAGAAAAATTATATCGTCTCTTAGTTTGACACGAACATCGAAACACGTGGCGTATAAGGCGGGATTACTCAATGCTCCGTTTTAAAATAACTCGCCGTTAAATTTAACTTTTTCATACAAATTTTGACATAAGGCTTACTTTCATTGAGTAATCCGCCGTAAGTCGTTCAAAAAATTGCCAACATAAAAATATTTTAAACAGAAAAATAATTTTCTTAAAAATTATTCTATGTGAATATCATAATTGCAATTAGCAAAAACAATGACCCTACTCAAAATTGCAATTGATCTTTTTCGAATTACAATTGATCTTTTTTGAATTACAATAGTTCTTTGAGTTATAATTGATATTTTTTGAATTACAATTGATCTTTTTCGAATTATAATTGATATTTTTCGAATAACAATTTTAAGTTTTAAATTAAATACGGAAACTACAAGTAGAATCTTTGAATTACAATAGATATTTTTCAAATAACATCTGTAAATAGTAAAGATCAAAAGTTATCAGGGAAAACGTAAATTTCACATATTTTTGGAAAATTAAGATGAAATCAGAAATATAATTTTGATAAATTCTGAAAAAAAAAAATAATAGGAAAAATTCACAAAAATATGATAAATTCAGGAAAACTAAAAAAAAATCTGTTAGGAAAACTCAAACAATTAACAATAAAGTGTAGAAAATTCAGAAAAGCATAGCAAATTCAGGAAACCTCGATGGAATAACAAAAATTTGTTCCTTCTCTTTTTAATTTTTGTTTACGGTTTCTAATTTTAAATTATTTTCAGCATAATACGGCGTTCACACTTGCTGTTTTGAAGTGTTCAAGAGTGAGATGTTTAAAAAAGTCTTTGTTCTGTGTCCATTACGTTTTTATTCTGCTACTGGTGTTTTGTTAAACAACTTGTTTAAGGTCGCTAGTGTGAATGCCGTATAACACAAAGTCAAATCACCCAAGATATATTTTTCAATGCAGTCTGTTAGGTGTTGCGACATTAGTGAAAAGTTATACGGGCATGTCACCGAGTCAATTACAAAATATTTCGTATTTATACAAAATATTTCGTAACTTTACGAAATATTTTCGTTAAACTAAACATAATTCGTATTTACAAAAAAAAATCTTCGTAATATGTACAAAAATATTTTGTATTTTTACAAAATATTTCGTAATTATACAAAATATTTCATAACTTTACGAAATATTTACAGAAAAAAACTTCGTAATATGTACGAAAATATTTAGTATTTTTACGAAATATTTCGTAGTTATACTAAATATTTCGTAAATTTACAAAATATTTTCGTATTTATTTCGTAAATATCACAAAAAAAAACTTCGTAATATTTACGAAATGCCATAGGTAAATATTACGAAATATTTCGTTCCGGCAAAACCACGAAATATTTCGTACAATGTACGAAGTATTTCGTTCATTTTACCTATGAAATTTTTTGAGTGTACCAGCATTCAACACGAATTAATTCAAAGGCTTAATTCTCAAAGCTTAAATCAAATTGAATTAATTCCCAAGAGAATTAATTCCTTGCAAGCAATCATTCGATTGAATGATCAAAATTTTTCATCATTCAAATCTATTACAAATTGAATGATGATTTTTTTATTTCATTCCCTTTGTATTTTAAAAAATGTGTTGCTTGTGTGCATTTTAAGCTTCTTCGTGTGTAAACGATCGGTTGTTGTTTTGTTGACGTCTCGTCTGTTGCTTCCCACACAAGCATAAATGTGTGTGTATGTGTTGCGCTTCACTGTTTTAAATTGAATGATAAGAAAATTTCACCATTCAATTTGTAGTAGATTGATTTGGATAAAAAAATAGTTCATTCCTTAAGAATGATCATTCTTAAGGAATGAATTCTTGAAAGAATTAATTCAATGATTATGAAAGTTGAATGATTTTAAGGAATGCCAAATTCTATTTTTTTAATTCGAATTAGGAAATTGAATTAAAGAATTAATTCTTTCCAACCTTTGTTTGACATCTATAACCTCCGGTTAGCACTAAACCTAATTTATCTTCCGGATAGTTCGTTTGTGTTATCGGAAAAACAATTTTTTTTTGTTGACAATTGTTTTACCAAAACAAAATTGAAAAAAAACATTCACAATGAATTAATAGTAGCTTTGACCAGAACCTAAATTCTACACCATTTACAGATGTAATTCGAAAAAGATCAATTGTAATTCGAAGATTATACTTGTAATTCGAAGATTCCATTTGTAATTCGAAGATTCCATTTGTTATTCGAAAATTCCATTTGTAATTCGAAGATTATACTTGTAATTCGAAGATTCTATTTGTAATTCGAAGATTCCATTTGTAATTCGAAGATTCCAATTGTAATTCGAAAAATATCAATGGAAATTCAGTTGATATTTTTCGAATTACAATTGGAATCTTCGAATTACAAATGGAATCTTCGAATTACAAATAGAATCTTCGAATTACAAATAGAATCTTCGAATTACAAGTAGAATTTTCGAATTACAAATGGAATCTTCGAATTACAAATGGAATCTTCGAATTACAAGTAGAATCTTCGAATTACAATTGATCTTTTTCGAATTACATCTGTAAATGGTGTAGTTTTTGTCCAGTTGTAGTTGGCAACGCAGTTTTTAAATTGTATGGAAAACTAATGTAGTTTTTGCCAAAAACCAAAAAAATATTCAAAAACAAGTTGTTTTCGTTGGTGTAAATACCATATGATAGATTTTGACATATCTAATTCGAATAAGATTTCAAAATTACTCCATTGATTTTTGTAGTCACGAAAATTGCTAAAAATTTTAAGAACCTTGATAAAATTTGTAATAACGCATAGTACCCAAAATCGCGATTAATTCAGATAGTTTTAGAATATTATATTTAAATTTAGTACTTTTTTTGATTCCACTATTACGTATTTTTACATTGGACTTAATTTTTTAAAAAAATAACGTTGTGATTCTAAATCGCATTTTAAAACTAAAATATCTCAACTGTCATCCTTATAGACCGTCATCTCTTAATTCCAAATCTGCGATCAACAAATTTCTAGCACCATAGTTTTTTGTATTTTTTGTGTATTGAAAAAGCAAAATTTCTTGAAAAGGGCAATAAAAAAATGTGTTGTTGTTGGGCCGACAAGATATTACCCTGGATATGTGCATGTTCTTAAAAATATTTTTGTTTAAACCATAAGCATAAGGGTGGGTATAAGCTTACTTTTTGTAACTGTGCACCGAAAGACATTTCAGAACAAGTTCTAAAAATTTTTAATTTTGCGGAAAAAATTCAATTAATTAAGGAATTGGGTTAGTTTTGTGTTTAAAATATTCTTATGAAAAAACGTTATACTTCTCTTCCAAAAATTGAGT
Source organism: Pegoplata infirma (assembly GCA_963921195.1). Taxonomy (NCBI): domain Eukaryota; kingdom Metazoa; phylum Arthropoda; class Insecta; order Diptera; family Anthomyiidae; genus Pegoplata; species Pegoplata infirma. Next base: position 123,742,418 of record OY992536.1, read on the forward strand.
TGTGCCTTGTTAGGTTATTTTATATTAATGGTGAACACCCTGATGAAAACCTCACGGCACGTCCCTGACACATGGTCATTCACAGAATGTCTTAAAATCGATCGGTGATCAATAATATACACTTTATGGGGTCCTAGACCCATATTTCGATACGTTACATACGGAATGACAAAGTGAGTATACGCCCACACTGTAGTTGGAGGGTATAAACACGCATATAATGGTCTTGTTTAATAAATGATACCCAGACTTTTTCCACAAAAATGGGAATAATAAAAAAGGGCCGGGCATTGTCTGGACTTTTTTTCTTTTAAATAAAAGTTGATATCCTATACTTTTTTAAAATCCACAAAACTAAATCCAACTATTACTAACTTAATATTTGTGGCACATTAAATGTGGAAAATATCCCAATTTCGGACCCTTTTTAAAAAAAAATATTAAAAATATTAGGACACAATTTTTGTAAACAAAAAAAATTTCAATTTAGTTTAATAATATCCATTATAAAAGATTTTCTTTTAAAAGTTTTAATACTACTAATAATCGGTTGAATTTTAAAAATTCCGATTTTTTAATTTTTTTCAAAGACTGCAATAATTTGCTAATTTTGACAGCTCACCGAAAAAAAAAGTAAACAACTTAGTCGATTGATTTTGATAACTAGTGTTGCAGAATTTTATCTACTTTTACCCCATACCAAATTTTATAAAAAAAACTTCATTTATAAATTTCAATTAATCGCCACTTTGGTATCAATTAGTAGAGTCCGACCGAAACCAGTTTTCGAGGCCGAACCGAAACCGAACCGAATATTCGGCCGAAAAAGTAATATTCGGCCGAAACCGAACCGAAACCGAAACTTACAAAAAATTACCGCCTGGCATGAATAAAATTATTAAAAAGTTGTTAAAGATTAATATACAGCATATAATGCTTTTAATCCATAGGAATTGTTGTATTTTTGAAAAAAAAAAATATGTTTTTTAAAAAACTTACAAAAAAATTGTATATTTCATTTGCAGATTAGGAGAAAATAATTTTTGAACTGAAACATTTTTACATTTATTGCATAAACTTGTAACATTTTCTTCAATTGAACACAAGCAAGTGTAATGAAATACGAAATCAAAAAATTCAGCGATATTTTTACATATTTTTTAAAATACCAAAAAGTTTCGGTTTCGGCTAATATTCGGCCAAAATTTTGCCGAATACCGAATAGAGGCCGAAACCCCATTATTCGGCCGAAACCGAGACCGAAACCGAATATTCGGTCGGACTCTATCAATTAGTACCCAATGTGTAACGTTAAAATATTTCGTAATAACCTTAATATTGATTATTATTAATCATCCTTCCCATTTTTCTAAAAAAAATAGACCGCTGGGACCATTTATATTTCCAAAATATTGGAAAATGTCCCGAAACAAATTGGTTTAATGCAAATATCTCGATATTTAGCTGTTTTAGCTCTAGGTAAGCATAACACAAAATGGTAAGTTTGGTAAACTTCGGAAAAAATTTAATTTTGACAATTTTTTGGAAAATGTTAACTTTAAACCGCCATAGTTTTGGGTGCGATCGTTCAAATGTATGCACGTGGGCGGATTTGAATTACTAACCTACAAAGACTTATCAATGTGCCACGAAAAAAATCGCAATTTTTTTTTTTTTTTCTTAAATATTAAAAGTTAATGACAATTGTCCATGTATACTTTATGGGGTCCTAGATCGATATTTCGATACTGTAGTTGGAGGGTATAAAAAAACAATGTTCGATTAATTGACATAAATTAATCGATTTATTCGTTATTCGAAAATCGTCATTTTTAAATTAATCGAACAAGAGTTTGGTTTTGTTTGATCGATTAATCGAATTATTCTTCATCGGTTGACAACTCTAATATATATTTAAATACAAAATCAGGATTTATTAACATTATCCACTTTAAAAATGTAGGCCCTTAATCATATTGAAATTAACAAACTTATAACAGTTTTATAAAACGAATTTCTAATGGAAATCTGTTTTATAAACCTGTTATAAAGTGTTCAAATTTGAATATGAATAAGGGGCGAGTATATAATTTCCATAATAATGGTAGAGCTTTAAATGCGAATAATTGTCGAATAAAAATTAATAAAACAAATTAACATAACTCGACTTATGCACGTCTTCCTTTTTGCCACAGAATTAACCTCATGCCAAAAAAAAAACTTAAAGCTACAATAAAAAGATATTAAAGGTGAACAAAATTCAAGTTGATGGCTTTCTGAAAAAAAAAAATGGGAATCCTGGCACAGTGTAGTTGTAAAACTGCGTAAACTATGGAATTTTTAAGTTTTCGATCGAATTTCCGATGGCAACTCATTGTAAAGGAGTTTTATTTTTTTTTGTGTTTTGGAGCGAAAGCTTGTCAAACAAGTTTTCAATATCAGATTGAATGTACTAAAAGTTTATTAATGAACAATTGAAATAATACAAAAACATTAGTTGCAAAATGAAATTAAAAATTTTCCATCATTTATTAACTTTTTATTAATATGATAACCTACTGTAGGTATGTTACATTAGGGTTATAACTTTTTTTTACTTAAAATACCATAGCACCTCGTAGGCAATACTAAGAAATAATAAATCAATTTGCTAGAGAAAATTTCTTAAAAGATTTTTAGGGAACTGACATAAAAACTAAACAAACTCCAGTGAAATACATATATAGCAATCTCAAAAAAGTACTGACACATTTCTCAATATTTTTTTAATGCCCTACACGGCTAAACGAAGGTATTTTTGATATTTGCAAAAATGTTATTACCCTAATGTACATTTGTAAATATATATATAGCATATACAAATATACACATGTACGTATGTAGTAAGTTAGATTATTTAATTGTATTAAATAAAAATAAAATATATGTTTATTAAAAACCAAAACAACAAAATATGAAGGCCGTCGTTCATTTTTATATCTCTTATTTTTTTAAAGATATAAAACGCTGATAACATCTGGTATGTGACCACGTAAAATGAGAGTCGACTAAATTCACATTTTCTAAGAATTCCTTTGTCTGTCGTCAATCATTTTCATTTTATATGATCATAGCCCAGAATTCATTGCCAAATTTTTATGGTAATGTGTTTTTTGTTTGCCTAAATTGAGTTTTCTTAAAATTATTCAACATTTTAAATATTGTAGGATTTCTATAAATCATACATAAATTAACATGTACTTAAATAAATTATTTATCATTACAAAAACTTTTTAACATGTTTAAGGAATGCACAGAGCGGTAAGCTTCATTTGTTTGAGCGTTAAAACAATACGTAACTTTAAAATATGGCTGAAATAAAACAATGGTCATCAATCTCGCCTAAACGCATGCTGATATTGTCGTCTACTGCAAGTTTCCGTTTACACCCTGTAAAACATCGAAGCATACGCCACATACACGCACTGGTTTATTAATGCCAAACTTCAGTATGGGTACATCGTTATTGGAACATTTCGAGCATACTACACGTCCACAATGACGACTAGAAAATAAAATAAAAAAAATATATATTTAAATTATTAAATGCAGTATTAAGTAAAACCGAGTATAATTTATTGTATTTATTGAATCACCATGTAATTACAAATCATATACATAAGGACTAACTTAAGAGTCATTTCATGCCAAATCAATCATGAATTTTCTTGACCCACTCCGATTTCGATATAATTTGGTTTAGTTATTATACTAACAAGGGAAGAACCCTACCGTTATACATCAATTTGCTGGAAACTTTAAATATCATCAATTCCATGAGAAATCATTAAAAAATGAGCATTTTCTGACCGGGGGTCTTCTGACTTTTTTTTCTTTATATTCGGCACACCGAAGCTCTATGGCGCCGTTTAAATATTTCATTTATCAGATCCAAAAAATAAAAATAAATTGACGATTTTATACGCGATTTTCATTTTTTTAAAAACCAAAAAATCCAAAATCTTTGTAATTTTAAACAGCTATATTTTTGTAAGTACTTACTGTATCTTTATGAAATAAAGCGCAAAGTGATGATACAAAGGTCTATTTTTATATTTAAAAATATGGAAAAAGTTGGTGGTTTAAAAGTGCATTTTAAATGCAAATGCAGTTTTTAAGTGCATTTTGCAAAACTTTTATCCCTTTTAATGTTATTTAAAAGGGATAAAAGTTTTGCAAAATTATTTTCTTCATAATTTTTACTACAAAAAAATGTCCTCCGAACTTTGTGCAATACACAAACGACTGTCATGTAGTAACTGCAATAATTTACTGACAAGGGAAGTATCTCAACCCTTATGAACCAATTTGTCTGAAACTTTAAATATATATAAATGAGACGAATTTAAGGTTGGGGTGTCTCGGCTTTTCGGCCATATCAGTGTTTCAAAATTTTGTTGTCCCCTTATGAAACCATATGGACCTCCGGGAAAACTTCGATAACTCACGAACTAACAGGAATATCCTCTAGAGAAAAAATACGTGTCGACTTAAATTTAATAAAGATTATTTCGAATTCATATGGACATCGTAGCTCTATGTCTTCATATAAATACACCCAAAATTTTCACATTTTCATGAAAAAAGTATTTAACGAAGCCAAACTTTTACAAGGTTATGCCACCGTTGGATAGGCATTAAAAAAACCTTTCTTCTCATATGTAAACATCATATAGTTTCTTAGAAAGAAATGGCTGAAAAATCCAAAAAACGATTTTTTCGCCATTTTTTGACCCATGTTTTGAACCCTTAAATCCCCGATATGGCCGATAAGCCGAGACACCCTAACCTTAGAATTGTCTCTTTTATATATATTTTACGTTTTATGCAAATCGGTTCATAAGGGTTGAGATACTTCCCTTGTGAGTGTAGTATAAGCTCAAGAATATTCTTAAGCTGTTATTAAGACATGCGCTCCCTAGGAGTCAGTAGCAGAAACAAATTTGTCTTATCTCTATATTATAGAGTCTCTGCGGATAACGACCATTAAGGGGTTTTATTTCAACGTCACTATTATATAGTAACCCAGTCAGAAATTGCCAACCGTACAAAAAATATTATACTGGCAGAGCGCTGGCTTTAATGGAAATGCCAATGCTTATCCAACGTTGGCAATTACAATAAGAAATATACACTGCTAGTACAATTTGTTCAACATTAGCGACAATTTTTTACATAACTTGATAAAGCGGTTTGATTTTAAATTAAAGTTTTTTATTTGACCTTTGTTAAAAACAAGAAAATTATAGTCGGCCAAGACTGACCATACACCAATGTTTTCGGGAAAATGGTTCCCAAGTCAAAACATCAATCCGATTGGAACTTTCTCTTTTAAGATCTTGATTTTGTTGGCAGTAGACCGACTTAACTGCAGTTTCATGAATATCGGGCGAAAATTTTATATTTCGACTTACAAGGAAAGTATCTCAACCCTTATGAATCGATTTGCCTGAAACTTAAAATATATATAAAAGAGACGATTTTAAGGTTGGGGTGTCTCGGCTTATCGGCCATATCAGTGTTTCAAAATTTCGTTGTCCCCTTATGAAACAATGTGGACCTCCGGGAAAATTTCGATAACTCCCGAACTAACAGGAATATCCTCTAGAGCAAAAATACGTGTCGACTTAATTTTTTCCAATTTCATTTGTCTTTGGAACAGTTTCAAATTTCAGACAAATCGGGTAATAATTGGGAACTGTATCGTGTGTACAATGTTTACATGTATGGACAGACAAACAGTTGGACATAGCTTATTAGACTTTAAAAGTTATTCTGAGTCGATTAGTATGATTGAAGGTGGGTCTAGGACGAATATTTTTAAACAAATGTGTTAGTTCGTTTTCAAATGTTTTCTTTGGATTTGTTGACATCATATCAATAAAATAATGGAGTAGTTTTTTTTTTTTTTAAATTCCAACAACTTTCGGTTTAAAACTCCTGCGGAGCGAAAACGGCTTCAATTATTGCAAATTTTATTTCACCATTCGATTGCAAATTTTGGAAGCTTCCAAAAAGTGTCAAAAAAGCACAGAAAAAATCGAAATTTAAAAAAAAAAAAGATACACGTAATGGAAGAAAATGTGATTTTTGTACCATTTATTTTGCCAACATCAGAAAAACATATCGGCCAAGCAATAGTTGGTGTTCTCATTCTGGCTTTGGCACTGAACAGTAAAACATAAAAATTAAATACTGGGAATGCACAGTATTTTTTGTTTTGCCAACAGTGTACCAACTTCAGAAAAACATATTGGCCAAGACACTGTTTGGTGTTATCGTTTTGGCTTTGTTACTGTACAGTATTTTTGGTAAATCGGGTATTTTGCCAATGTTGGCAACACCTTTGCCAACGTTTTGCCAACCTTGGCCCGTTTGTTTTTTTTCTGACTGGGAATACACATTTTTCTTTTTGAATATCAACTAATACAAAATGCTGATGCATGTTAAATTAAATTGTACTTACCAATGATGCTTACGCATTGTAAGCGAAAATTTCGTATTACATTCTTGACATAGGTCTGATTCTGACCAGGGCGATTCTTGCGGTAATTGATCAAGAAGTTTGTGCAACAATTGATCCGTGGCCAATTTGAAGTTAAATATACTGATGCCTTCGCGATTTTCAGAACCAAGACAGGCACCGTTTTTCACAAGCACTTTGCAAAGTGGTGCCTGTCCTCGCATAAACGCCAATAGTAACGGCGTATTACCATCCATGTCCGGAGCGTTGATTGGATACTTTGGCATACATTCAATGAACAGATCACAAATGGAAGCTGCATTGTTGTCTTCACCTGTGCGACATAATTCGTGGAGGGGATTTCGTCCTTTATGATTAACTGCTTCCGCATTTACGCTAGATTCAGTTAAGAGTTCTCTAACAATAGACAAATGGCCACCACGAACAGCAATATGTAAGGCATTATTTCCCTCACCATCAACAGCATCGTAGTCAGAACCATTTTGTAGAAGAGCAGACACTGCTGGTAAGTTGCCTCGTTCAGCGGCTATATGCAGCGGAGTCTTCTGAACAGCGTCTCGTTCGTTAATGCGAGCCTCAGCCAAGATCAGGTTTCGTGTTATCATTTCGTTACGGGAAGTTGCCGCCAAATGCAGTGGTGTTGATTGGCTGGCATCGTGAACTCGCGAATTAACGTCAACTTGTATGGCCAACAAGAAAAGAACGCTTTCAAGGTCGTCTTTCATAATGGCTAAATGCAAAAAGTTTCTGCCTCTCGAATCCATTTGTTCAGCTGCATTTGGCAATCGATCCAGAATTCGTTGCGCTGCCCGATGGTTACGAATTGTAAGAGCCGCCGCAAATGGTGTATTTCCACACTTATCGCGAACTTTCAAATCTATGCCTGGATGACACAACAATACGGAAATTATTTCTTCGTGCTGGTTTTCAATGGCTACATGCAAGGGAGTTTTATTTTCGGCATCCAATGCATTCACATTCGCACCGTGATCAATTAAAGTTTGCAGAACTTTAGTTTGGCCCCACTGAGCACACAAATGTAAAGGAGATGCCTTGTCTTTGGCTTCGTCTCCACCCTCGCCGTTTATTCCTGGCTGTCGAGGTGAGTCTAGGTCGCATTGACTGCGTATGAGGAAAATGGCGGCAGCCTCTTTGTTTTCATCAATTGCTCGATGCAGCAAAGTCTGTTGACAACCTTCCGGTCCCGGCCCCCAACAATCAGTGTCGACTCCGTGTCGCACCAAAACTTGGGCAACATCTTCGTACTCCAGTTCAAGCGCAGTCCAAAGTGGTGCATCACCCTTGTTATTTGGTGCACTTAAAGCCACTCCTCGGGTACATAATGCATCAACCACTTGGGGCATGTGGCAATGAATTGCCAACTGTAGTGGGGATTCTTGATCACCCGTTAAAGCGTTCATATCAGCGCCCTGCTGTAGTAAAAACACTGCCGTCTCAGAGTCATGATTTAATATGGCCTGATGCAGCAGTGTCATATCTTGCCCATTGCGTGCATTTACATCAGCTCCTCCTCGTATCAGTATGGGCACTAGCTCAGTACGATTTAAAAGTAGACTAAGGCTTAAGGGGGAGTCGCCATTGGCGTTTTTAAAATTAAAATTTGGTGCCTCTGGACTGCCTTCGATGGCAGTGCTATTGCCATTGCCACTTACCACAAAGTTTGCGAAAACTTCAATGACATCTGCAGCATTGGATTCAACTGCTATATGTAAAGCAGATTTTAAATCGGCGACACTTGATTGTATGTTTGGTGAGGCACCTGCCCTAAGTAATTTTTCAGTCAGTCGACTAAGATTTTTTTCTGCTGCTATATGAAGCGCCGTTAAACCACGACTATTTATGTGATTCAAATTTGCATGATCTGCTAGGAAAACTGCAGGCTCCTCAAGACCACTAATGGCCAACACTTGCAGGAGATTGTCATGCGTTTCCGATTTTAAGGGATTCGCTCTGGCACCCAATTTAATTAGCTTTCCAGCCAGTTCTGTGCCATTACTATTATCTGCTGTATGCATGAGACTCAACTCCAAAGGACACTTTTCGTCGTTTGTACGAAGATTAATATCGATGTTTGGTACACCTAAGAGCAAATTTACCATATCACTGTTGTGTGACTCTATGGCCAAATGTAACGGCGCCTGACCCTGACGATTTTGTAAATTAACGTTGGGTTTCATGCTTAGTATTTGTTTACCAATATAGATCATATCAGAAAATGTCTCTGCGTCTGTATCTTTTGGATTGTAGGCACATAAAATATGCAAAGCTGTATCGGCAGTTGATCTTTAAATAAAAAGAAAGTTTGGAATATATTAAATATAAATTTACAATATAAATGGGGCATTCCAAGCCAAATCACTCACTTTTAGACCCGACCCCTTTCGATTTATTTTATTTTTGGATATGTTTTAGTACTTATTAAATGCAAATTGGACACCAATTTTCAGCCTTTTATTTCAAGATGGTGTTGATTAATCAATTTTTCAAAATGGCGATTTTCTCAAAAAAATTAAGAAATTGAAATTTTTAATTAATTTTGACCATTAAAAAATATAGATATTTTAAAAAAAGTTGGACAACGTTTTGTTGGTATTTAAATGTAGTTTTAGAAAAAAAATATGAAAAAATTATTCGAAGTAATTATCACTTATTTTTTGACGTTTAAAAATTAAGATCGACTTTTTGAAAAAGTCCGAAACCTTCGATTTTTCTGTAAAAAACTATAAAAATTCTACTCTAAATTACGCAACTTTTAAGCCATAATTCGAGATGTGATCACAATTCTTTCTATTTTTTTTTTAATTTTAAAAATTGCACCTTTTATTTTTTGGCTCTGATTTATTTTATATGGGGCTCCAAAAAAAATAAATTGGTAGATATTGACCCTAACTTACCCTAGATATATTCATTTCGAGGTAAGAATACGTCTCACAAAAATTTAGAAAGATCGGAAATGGGTAAAGCGTTTAGCATGGTCCTTGAAGTTTAAAAAACGGATTACAAGAAAAAATATGAATTTTTTTCTGTTTTCGCAATATTTTTGGTATTTTAAATTAAGTTTTATTTCAAGCAATCACAGAATTGTGATGTAGAGTAAAATGCCTTTCTAATAAGGTACTAAAAACTTAAATCGGTTGAAAATCAGCCAAGCTATTACAACTTCCCCAGGCATCTAACGTGTGGCAGACAACTTGATTAAGCAATACAATCCGATTTTTTAAATTCATTGAAATTTTCTTCTGTAATAACATTTTTTTATTCTTCAAGTTCAAATGTAATAAGATTAAAAGTATTTTTCATATTGTGTTTTGCTAACATGTTTTAAATTAATGCTAAAAATGCCTGCATTTTAAACACCCATTTGAAATCTCTATTTAAAAAAAAAAAAATTTTTTTTTTTGTTTTAAAATTTGGAAAAACCAAAAAAATATTACACTGAAACATGAATAATGAAAAAATGTTATTACAGTAGAAAATTTCAATAAATTTAAAAAAAGGGACTCGTATTCTTTAATCAAGCGGTATGACACACGCTAGATGCCTGGGGAAGTTGTACTAACTTGGCTGATTTTCAACCGATTTAAGTTTTTAGTACCTTATTAGAAAGGTATTTTACTCTACATCACAATTCTGTGATTGCTTGAAATAAAACTTAACTTAAAATACCAAAAATATTGCGAAAACAGAAAAAAATTCATATTTTTCCTTGTAATCCCTTTTTTAAACTTCAAGGACATTGCTAGACGCCTTACCCATTTCCGATCGTTCTAAATTTTTGTGAGACGTATTTTTACCTCGAAATGAATATATCTAGGGTAAGTTAGGGTCAATATCTACCAATTTATTTTTTTTGGAGCACCATATAAAATAAATCAGAGCCAAAAAATAAAAGGTGCAATTTTTAAAATTTAAAAAAAAATAGAAAGAATTGTGATCACATCTCGAATTATGGCTTAAAAGTTGCGTAATTTAGAGTAGAATTTTTAAAGTTTTTTACAAAAAAATCGAAGGTTTCGGACTTTTTCAAAAAGTCGATTTTAATTTTTAAACGTCAAAAAATAAGTGATAATTACTTCGAATAATTTTTTCATATTTTTTTTCTAAAACTTCATTTAGATACCAACAAAACGTTGTCCAACTTTTTTTAAAATATCTATATTTTTCAATGGTCAAAATTAATTAAAAATTTCAATTTTTAAATTTTTTTGAGAAAATCGCCATTTTGAAAAATTGATTACTCAACACCATCTTGAAGTAAAAGGCTGAAAATTGATGTCCAAGTTGCATTTAATAAGTACTAAAACATATACAAAAATAAAATTAATCGTAAGGGGTCGGGTCTAAAAGTGAGTGATTTGGCTTGGAATGCCCCAAATACACTCCCGGTCACTTATGGTTTAGGTACCTGGATGTAAAATCTAATTGACAATTATGTTCTAATAAAAATTCAGCAGCAAATTTGTCACCTCTCTTTACTGAATCAATAAGAATAGTCGAACCCTGTAAAAATCAATTAATAGATGAATATTGTAAATACCGCATTCACTTGAATATCAAACCTCTGAGTCGTAGGCGTTAATATTGGCAGATCCATTTTTAACAAGAGTTTGAGCAATTGGTAAATTTTTCGCCATTAATGCCATTTGAAGTGGTAAAAGGCCCTGTTCCGAGACGCTGTTAACTAATTCAGAAAGCTTAAAGAAAACAAAATACATATGCATTAATTTTAACCCTTTTCGCAGTTACGTTATAAAATATTTGTATACCCTCCAACTATAGTATGGGAGTATATCGGTATATATCGTGGAACTATATTCAATTTGAGCTATCTGCTCGGTTGACGAAAATGAGTTTTTGATGGCAAAATGTTCGCTGGCATAAGTGTCATCTATGGTATTAATTTCAGAACAAAAAAATTATTTTAAGACTATTTTATTCCAAAAATAGCATGAGCTATGTGAAACCATGTTTTTTTATAAATAAAAATTTGAGCTATCTACAGTTTAGTTTACTAGGGTAAACTTTTAAATTTAAATTTTTTTATATTATCACTTTTTATACGGTGTTTCCATCAATAAAAATAATGGCAGTTTTTTTTTTTGAAAGTTTCAACTCCTTTCCGCGGTTAAAAACGCGGTTTTTGAACCATATTTCGATGCGGAGCAAAATCGGTTGAACTTTTTGCATATTTTATTTGTCCATTCGATTGTACAGCAAACACAAGTGTTATGACATTTTTCGCAAGCTTCATGAAGGTTCCAAATAATGGCGATAAAGCGCGAAAAAATCGATGATTTAAAAAAAATTAAAAAGTATTTTTTTAACACCTGTAACGGAAGGGCTTTAAAAACTGAGAAATATGGTACCAAATTCACATTTTTATCATAATCCGTTAAAAAGTTATAAAGCTTTAAAGTCTATATTTAATGAGCTATTTGCTTAGGTTGATTAATTTCAAATAAAAAAGGTTGAGCTATCTGCTGTAACTCAGCGAATTATACGAATTTTTACAAACAAAGCAGGTGTAAAATTTAAGAGTAATTATTAATTAATATTGTAAAAGATCGGCCGACAAAAAGTTTAAAAATACGCGAATGCGACGGTTTTTTTGCTCTCCTGAAAAGTAATGTTTTTTTAGATAGCTCAAATTGAATATAGTTTAACGATATATTTATTTTTTATGATTTCGATCATTTATGAGCAAATGAGATTTTGTCTGGCATTGGCCGGACTTAAAATTAAGTTATATTAGTTTTAAGATTTGAATACTTATTGTTAGTTCACATAATGGAGATTTAATAAAATAAATGAATGAAAAAAAAAGTGAGAGTGTTACATTCGGCTGTGCCGAATCTTTTATACCCTCCAAAATGTAAAAAAAAAACAATAAAAAAAATCCAGGGGTGTCTTTTTTTTTGGGGGGGGGGGTTGGTTGGAGACGTTAGGACGCTGGTAGAGTACTAAACTGTGATGCTTCCCAGCACACAAGCGACCATAAAAGGAACTTTGCCAGCGCTCTCCCGTTTGTATTTTTCTGCCTGGGTACGTTCGCTAGAAAAACACTCCGATAACGGCGCAAAAGTTATCGCGGTTCAAAGTTTTGATTAATTGATTAACAAAAATCTTAAAACTACGATTATAATTAGAGTTTAAAAAAATTAACGTAAATTAGTTTTGCACACTAGCATAAATAAAATCCAGTTAAATTATGTCCATTAATGTGGATACAAGAGATGAGATGTTCACGTTAAAAGTTTCCCAGCAAAAAATAAACGAAGTGGTTCAAAAAGAATTAGTAGTTTCACTACATACAAAGTAGCGATAGGTGCCGAAATTTATATTCCGTAGGAAGTACTTTTAAAATCACTCCCAAAAATGTTATAAAATAACAATAAAAACATCTTTTACCAGTTCTTTGCTTAATGATTTTGAAGTACCTGTTTCATATGTTCTTAGGAATCAAATCAGAACAACATATGAATTTCTTTTTCAACTGAAACAATTAGAATGAGGTTGATACACGAAGTATGCAATTTTTTATACGTCCAGCTTCAAATAGATTTAGGTTTTGCAAAAATGGTGACAGAATTTGGTAATGGCATTTCATTTCTCTTTATTTAGAGCTTAAAAAATCGCAAAGACGAAAATCGATTATTGATAAATTTTTCAAATTTCATATCTTATATCAAAAAATGTTGGTCCTAAATTAAATAAATACATTTACGAACTAAAGCGGATGTTGCTGCATCACATTATTAAAGATTGTTTAAGCTTTTTAGGAAATTGAGGTATAGGCTTGTGGTCAAAACATACTTGTGAATCAATTCGTCGTGAATTTTTATAGTTTTGTGATCTCTATAATTACTCCTTTTTTTATTTAGAAGTATATATGTTAGATTATCAATGAAATTAATTTTTCTATTACGTAAGGTTTTTAAGATATTCGCGTTTTAATATTGAAATATTTCGGTCTCCTCTGTAACGTATTCTTAAGTTGCTCAAACACAATAGAACTCGATTTAGTAAAAATAAGGCATCTTTATTCCAAATCTGGCATCCAAATTTTTCTATCGTGTACTGTCTTTGAAATATTGGCGTTTGAAAAACTCAAATTCTACTATTACGCACTTATATTCTTTATAAATCACACTAAAATTTTCAAACGCGATTATCTCAGAAACAGAACATGCTTGAAAATTGTGGATTGCAGTTTTGGAATCAGGAGGTCCATTTTATATGAAATCAATTCCTATTTCGTGGAAGCAACGTAAGAATACGTGACAGTGGACCCCTAAAAGTGCTTTTTTACTTTTTAACAGCGAATATTTCAAAAACGGTACGTGCTAGAAAAATTTGGACGGTAGATTTGGAAGCAGGAGACCAAATTAGAAATTTCACTGGGAGGTTTTTGCTGTCGAACAGTGTTCTTAGTGTAAATATTACAAAAAAATACTCTTTCAATCAATCTTACAAAAATAAGTGAAAAAAGAACTTCTAATTTAGAAGTTCTAAATCACCAAATAAAAATGACATAATCACACCCAAAATGCCAAGAAATATGTACTTCTAAAGAAGTGATGAAAAAAGTGCTTCCAAAAGGTCAAGTTATAATAACATCCGGATCACTACTTCAGAAGTTGTGATATAAACACTAGTGATATATGTTATACTTAAGTGTCAATCTTTCGCCACTGAAAAGTGGCGATAAAAAGAACATACTTTGTGTGTCACGCCCATATTAAATTCATCAATGTTTCAGTTGAAGAAGAAGTACATCTGGTTCATAAGTTGTGGTGAATTTTGTTGTGAATGGTAAGTTCTTTTTTTGCTGGGTTGTTTTAAAAAATTGTTCTTTTAAAGTTGAAATTGTAATTTAAGAGAAATTTAAAAATGATTTATCAAACTAAGGACCGTGTTCGGGTTTAGCACCTTCAAATTAGTTAAGAAACTTGTGCATTATGCATAATTGTGAATTTTAAAATTTGACGCAATTTCTAATTAATAACATTTTTAAAGATACACAAAATTCTCATTCTTAAAATTTTTAATCGCCGACCAGTATTGGGATAAAGCTTTATAAGTACTAGAAATCCCAAGTAAAAAAATATATAATTTAGTATGGGTTCTTGTCTATTTTGATATAATCTTATACGAAAAATTGTTTCATAAGATTTGATCGAATTTTTATATAATAATATCAGTTTTCATAACTTTATATCGAACTTGATACGAGTTTTGGTCTAATGTAAATACCAGACTAAAAAAGTTATATAGAAAAGTTATACAGTGTTGGCTACTGTTACCCTTTCAATGCCGTTACCGATTAAAAACCCTTTGATATTGACTACCGTTACCGTTACCAATACCGAAATAAAAAATTTTAAATACCGTTACCTTTATTCGGATATTTACCGGTATTATATCGGGTTTGTTTCGGTTGTCTTAATATAATATATAATATATGGGACATTCCATGTCAAATCGGACACTTTGAAAAATTTTTTTTTTAGATTTTCCCAATTTGTTAACAGTTTTTAGTACCCTTCGAAAACTCCTTCGTGGTAAATTTTCAGATTTTTTTGATGACCCGTTCAAAAGATATCGAATTTTTAAAAATTGGTTCCTTTACTCAAACTTCTTTTACTCAAAACTTCTTCAATAATGGTCCAAATTAAAAAAAAAATTTTCAAAATTTTTGTTTTTTACGTACTTTTTAAAAAAAAATCCCAAAAAATTCTTAAAAGCGATCTAGTATGCGATTTTTAAGCTTTAAAATTGAAATCTCATTTTTGAAAATGTTTGTACTCTTCGATTTTTTGAAATTTTTTTGTGTAAAACATCTATCGATTCTACAAATTTTTTGCCCAGGAGGATCGTGGGATAACGATTATTACTACTACTATTTTTTTAAAAAATTTTCAAGTCTTAAAATCATTTCTACTGCTCCAATGGTGCGTCATAGAGGGGTCCTTTATAAGACCGACCCCCATTAATTTTTACGTCTTAACATTTCTTTGGAACAAACTAATTCCCTATCTCCAATTTCTAAGGGGGATCCCACACAAAATGACATTTTTTAAAATTTGCTCCAACCGCTCTAACTGCACTAATAGCAGACATGGGCGTTTATGATTACAATTGTGTAATTGATTACAGTTTCAATTACAATTACATGTAATTAGTAATTGAGTTTTTTCAATTACAATTACAATTACAAGTAAAATTGAAAATTTTCAATTACTAATTACATCTAATTGTAATTGAAACTGTAATCAATTACATAATGTAATCATTAACGCCCATGTCTGTAACTTACCCTAAAGTGCCCCTAGGGGAGCCAAATGTATGACCGACCTTTCATGTAATTGTAATTGAAACTGTAATCAATTACACAACGTAATCATTAACGCCCATGTCTGACTAATAGTGCCCTTAGAGCAACACAATGTATGACCGACCCACAATATTTTTTTAGTCCAAACCATTTCTCTCAACACACCTACCCTCTATCTCTAATTGTTAAGGTGGTCCCCATACAATTTTTTTATTTTTTGTAAATTTGTTTTATTTAATCAGCTTCTACCGCACAGTGGGGCAAAATGGACTTTTTTTGTCCGATTTTGCCTACAGGTCGCAATTCTTAACCGATTTTAGTTTTTCTTTATTTGAATTTTAGCTAATAAAATTCCTCATCGGTCTGTCATGGTGGATTTCTAAAAATCGTTTTTGTTTTATTTGAATTTTTTTTAAAGTTCAGAAAATATTAATTTTTTTAGAATTTTTGCTCTAAAAAATTTAATAGGCAGGGGACGAATAAGCTGTATGGACAAAATTAAAGGTATTTGAACCCCTTATAAATAACATTAATAGAATTTGTTAATTTATTATTATTTTGGTTTTAATAAACATATGAAAACTTAAAAATGTTCACTTTTAAGTACCAATATCATTTTAAATAATGTACCAATTTCAATGAAATTTTTTTTAGATTAAAGCTTATCATTTTCTTAACCATTACACTGTGCAACAAATTTTGGGTCATCGCATTGAGCCTCAATGCCTTCAACGCCATATAAAAGTAGACCATCAAGTGGACAAAATCACCAAAGGGTTTTGCAAAGTCAGTTCGGATTTCTTTTTTATAGCCCACTGAAGTTTTCATTTTTTTATCAAAGGTGTTTGGAAAACGTCAAAAATACTATAATAAGAACACATCTGAGCTTCAAAATATGATTTGATATCTTCAGTGAAATTTGGAGGTTCTTTTCTTAGAACATTTTAACCCTCTAACTGCCATTTTAAGGGGTCATTTTAGTCCTTTTTCAAAAACTAAATACAGAACTCTAATAAAACGTCCATTTAGGGGGTTAAAATGTTCTACAAATATTTTCCTCATAAAATTTCACTGGGGGTTGTCAAATGGCAAAAGTTTGTGCGACATGCGCAAAGTGCTTAAAAAGGGTCAAGTATAAATAATCAATGTTTGTTATTTTTTTTTACCAAAGCAGTGTTAAACAATATTGACAAAAAACTGTGCAAATATACTTTTGAGCTAAAAATGATGTTCTGATGTGTTTTATAAAATTTTATGATGATTCTTTTCTTTGACCAAATTAACCCTCTATCTCCCGTTTTAAAGGGTCATTTTTGTCCTTTTTTAAAAGAAATACAAAAAAAGTCTATAAAAAAGGCAGTTAGAGGGTTAAAATGATTTACAAATTTTTGGCATCAAATTTTACTAGGGCACGTCTAAGACAGAAAGTTCGTCCAGCATATAGAAAATACTTAAACATTTTAAAGTATTAACATTTTTTTTTTTATTTTTTTGGGCCGAAATAAAAAAAAACAAATAAAAAAGTTAAATTCGACTTTGTCGAATGTATTGATACCCTCCACAATGTAAAAAAGTTTACTTGCTAAAAAACAAAACAAACATTAAAAAAAATCGACTAAAAAAATTTTATGGTAAAAAAAAAAATTCGACGAAAATATTTTTTTTTTGTAAAAAAATATGTTTGTACTTGTTCAAATACCATTCGGTGATCAGTTCTGTTCACATGTGTCAACCAGCAGCCGAATAAAAGCATTTTGTGTTTTTAGGTTATGTTGAATGTACCACAATTTTCGAGGTGTTCTTACATTTTTGTTTATAACTTTTAAACCGCTGAACCGATTTTGCTTAAATGAAATACCAAACTGCTTAGTTTGTTTTGGTGTTGGTATACTTTGGCCGTGATCACCATATCAGATATCTTGGGAAAAAGTCGCGTGATGCCGTTCTAGCGGAAATTTGTTGGTGCAGCAAAAATATATATGAGGCGAAGAAGAATTAGGTGGGGAAAACACCTAAGCTTTCGTTTGAGTCAAAAAAAAGGTCCCGATTTGACAAAAAAGTCAAACAAGTTTTGGATTTAAAAAAAAAAAATCAAACTATTTTTTTTATTTTTTTATAATTTTGTTCGCAAGATTGAAGAAATAGCTATCTAAACTTTTTGGGACACATTTTGCTAAAAGCAATTGGTAAGAAGTTATATGGATGAGAATAAACACCTCCTTGGCCAAAATGTCAAATTTCGACCCCCTCTAACTCAGAGAGTCCTTGACAGATCTTGTTGAAAAATTGTGTCTGCACTGCTATCCAATAGGATAGTAGATCGGGATCAAAAGTTGTGTCAGTTGACACGAAAACCCCCATATATATTATTGATCAGTGATCGATTTTTAGACATTCTAGCGATGCCTGTACGTCTGTGGAAATGGTGATCACGGCCGAAGTATTTAGCAGATATAACTAAGACTTAGCATATTTACTTGTTCTTGCCCTAGATAGTTTGGTATTGCATTTGAGCGAAATCGGTTAAACGGTTCAAAAGTTATGAACGAAAATATAAAAATACCTCGAAAATTGTGGTACATTCAACATAACCTAAAAACACAAAATGCTTTAATTCGGGTGCTGGTTGACACATGTGAACAGAATTGATTACCGAATGGTATTTAAACAAGTACAAACATATTTAAAAAAAAAAAAACATTTTCGTCGAATTTTTTTTTTGTATCAAAAATTTTTTTTCGCGGATTTTTTTTTAAATTTTTTTTTTTGTTTTTTTTGCAAATAAACTTTTTTACATCGTGGAGGGTATTAATATATTCGACAAAGTCGAATTTAACTTTGTAACTTGTTTTTTTTATATTTCGGGCCAAAAAAAATATAAAAAAAAATTTAATACTTTAAAATTTTTAAGCATTTTCTATATGCTGGGCGAGCTTTCTGTCATAGACGTGCCCTAGTAAAATTTGATGCAGAAAATATATGTAAAACATTTTAACCCTCTAACTGCCTTTTTTATAGACTTTTTTGTATTTCTTTAAAAAAAGGACAAAAATGACCCTTTAAAACGGGAGCTAGAGGGTTAATATGGTCAAAGAAAAGAATCATCATAAAATTTTATAAAACACATCAGAACATCATTTTTAGCTCAAAAGTATATTTGCACTGTTTTTTGTCGATTTTTTTTTAACACTGCTTTGGTAAAAAAAAAATAACAAACATTGATTATTTCTGTGGACGTTTGAAAAAAGCACTTATTTTTTTTAAAAAATATTTTTAGAGCTTTTTTTAAGAGTCTGTAATGTTAAGAACTGGACGATTTTCTCCACATTTTCCAAGAGATCTGATAACATTATATTTCAAATTGTTGAGATTTAAAAAAAAAAATCATGGAAAAAGTGTTTGTTGTAGCCGAAAAAGTCCATTTTAATATATTTTTGACAAAAGAACTTAAATCGAATTAAATGCTTTTGTCAAATCTCCACAGATTTATACTTGACATTTTTTAAGCACTTTGCGCATGTCGCACAAACTTTTACCATTTGACAACCCCTAGTGAAATTTTATGAGGAAAATATTTGTAGAACATTTTAACCCTCTAAATGGACGTTTTATTAGAGTTCTGTTTTTAGTTTTTGAAAAAGGACTAAAATGACCCCTTTAAATGGCAGTTAGAGGGTTAAAATGTTCTAAGAAAAGAACCGCCATAAAATTTTACTGAAGACATCAAATCATACTTTGAAGCTCAGATGTGTTCTTATTATAGTATTTTTGACGATTTCCAAACGCCTTTGATAAAAAAATAAAAACTTCAGTGGGCTATAAAAAAGTAATCCGAACTGACTTTGCAAAACCCTTTGGTGATTTTGTCCATTTGATGGTCTACTTTCATATGGCGTTGAAGCCATTGAGGCTCATTTTTCTTGTTGCACAGTGTTATTGGTAAATAAAGTATTTTTGCAAAATTGTTTAACTCCTTTTTTCGAATTTACAATGTAACAACTTTTTTCAAAAATCCACTATGACAGATCGATGCGGAATTTTATTAGCTAAAATATAAAAAAAGAAAAACCAAAATTGGTTAAGAATTGCGACCTGTAGGCAAAATTGGACAAAAAAAGTCAATTTTTCCCCACTGTGTACCGGTCCAATGGTGCGTCCGAGAGGGGTCATTAGTGAGACCGACCCCCATCTATTTTAACCCTACAACATTTTTTTTAAATATACCTACGCCCTATCTCCACTTCCTAAGTAGGCTCCCATACAAAATTAAATTTTTATAAAATTTGCTCCAACTGTTATTTGCATGGGAGCCTACTTAGGGAGTGGAGATAGGGCGTAGATATATTTTAAAAAAATGTTGTAGGGTAAAAATAAATGGTGGTCGGTCTCACTAACCAATGACCACATCCGCAATAAACAAAATTTTGGCAAAGTAAATGTGGAAATCGGTCTAACCAATGATCACATTCGCAATTCACTTAAAAAGTTCCAAAGAGAAATGTGAGTGCCACTTATTGTAAACATTCTACAGTGGGAAGAGACAAACCTGAATTGTGGCAAATCGCTAAAGTGTTTCTGGCGGTGTCATCCATGCAGCTAAGCAAGCGTGGAGAAATGTTTTTATGGAGTTAAATACATAATGAGCCCTACTCGTACACTCAGAAAAAAAAATCTGTCGAAAAATCTGTAAAACAACTTTCAGTTTGAATTAGAAATTTTTTAGCAGATTTTAAAATGGACATTTTACCTAAATTCTGTCTTTCAGTTTTAGAGAATAACACATTTTTTCTGTATTTTTACCGACTCTGTTTGCTGAATTTGTTATAATTATTTATTTTTGTTAAAATTTCAGCAGATTATTTTGCAATTTTACAAAAAATTTTTGTTAAAATTTTTTTTTAAAAAAGTTTTAAAATTTTTTTTAAATTCAAATTTAACGATTGAAACTAAACATTGTTCAAATATAAAAAAATCAGCTGATTAGGTGTCCGTCCGACACCAGCCGCCCTACCCCTTAAAAAAACATCCTTGCCATGTTTTTTTATCCTGCCGATTTTTTTTATCAACGTACCACTCAATTTCGATATTCATGCTGTTTATTTAAAATCAGCCGATTTTTCTGCTTTCCTGACGGTTTTTTCTGCAGATTCTACCTAGATTATCCAGACATAAATTTAGCAAACCACGTCAGCTATAATTAGCAGATGTCTCAAATGGCTTAAAATGCAGATCTCTCATATTGCTCCAAAAGCATGTTTTTTTGCTTGTTGTACAAAGGTGTCTCTACGATCATGAGTTCATATTTGTTGAATTACAATATTGCGTGAATTTTTAAATTAAATTCTGAGTTAATTCAAAGTATTTAATACTATGAATTCTATACATAATATTATTATGTATAGAAAATATAATAAATTATTGTTTCTGTAAAGACAGTCGAGCTCAGGCTCTAATTATAATTATGTATTATAATTTTTCGATTTGTTATATATGGTTTTGAATTGAGAAAAGTGTGAAAGAAAAATTTAATTTTTCTAAAAATTTAAGACATCCTGGTTTGTTTCTTACTAGTTTCATATTATCCAGTTATAATAATCTTCAGAAAAACTTTTAATGTCAAATTTATTTAGTTAATAGTCAATAGAACTCTATATGTGAAAATTATTTACAGATCGCAGCCGCCGAGGATTGAACCCATCATCATCTGTAATACTTTGCTATTAACTGCTTGTAACGTACAATCACTCTAGACCGATACGCCACGAAGGCTGTTAAGCAAGTATCAACTAAATCTGATTTTTTCAATTCGAGTGGTATTGTTGCTGTAGTTTTTTCTTACAGAAGTGTTGTTATTGCTATTTTATGTAAATAAACTTTAATTTTTTAGTAATCATTATTCTTCTTCCTCTCCTTCATCAATTCTGATCTAAGTACTTATTTTTGCAAACGTTGCCAGACATGGTCTATATTTTTTTAGACACAAATGTTAGGTGCTGCCAATTTTCCAAAGATACTGATATTGCCACTTAGGGCGACTTATAGTCGTTATTTTTAAATTATTGTTTCTGTAAAGACGGTCGAAAATATAATAAGTTTAACAGTTTTTTTTTAATATTTTTTAAATGTTTTTAACAAATTTGTGACTTGTTATTAACAAACAAGTTGTTAACAATTTATTCATAATACCGGTACGTACCGGTATTGGTGTTTCGGTAATCGTTAAAAAAAACCGAAAAAATCGAAAATACCGTTACCTTTACCGTTACCGATAAAAAGTATGTGATACCAATACCGTTAGGTTAGGTTAGGTAGGTAGTAGGGTATTCAAATAATCGGGTTTCTGGTTTAATCGGTTAATCGAGCAAATAATTAATCCGGGTGGAAATTTAATCGGTTAATAATCGGTTAAATTTAAATTATTCGGAATAATAACAATAAAATTTAAATTGAAAATAAAACCACGAATTTTGCGTGATTTTAAATATATTATTAATAATAATAATATACAAGTATGAAATCTATATTCCGATATGCCGATTTATTTAATACGCTTCAAAATTTTAACCCAACTAAGGATTTTTTTAAATACCTAGTAGGGTTTCTATTCGGGAAAAATTTCCCGGGAATTCCCGGGAAATATTTTTCGTAAAATCCCGGGAATTTTTCTTCGGGAATTTTCGGGAATTCGTCGCTAATTTTTTTAATAAAAATATATTTAATTTACACATTTTTAACACAATCTAAATGATTTATTAAAAATTACATTAACACTTTGAAAGAATTAAAATATTTAAAGAAAAACTAGTAACCCAAGTAAAAATGTGAAGAATCAGTACTGATCCGAAAAATGGATCGCTAAGATTAGATCAGTTTTAATCGGACGGATACAATATCATCCGAAAAATGGGTTTATCTAATTATATAAACCCATTTTTCGGATAACATTGTATCCCCCCGATTAAAACTGATCTAATCTTAGCGATCCATTTTTCGGATCAGTACCGATCTTTCAAATTTCGGATCAGTACTGATCCGAGTAAGATCTTTTAAATCTCGGATAAGACGTGATATATAAAAATATATCTAAACATTTTTACTCGGGAAGGATATGCTTCAGCTGGCATATTATTAAGGCCTTATAATTATTTTCTTTAATCGATTGTGTGACAAAATACGGAATCAAACTAAATTTCACTTTAATATTTGGTTGCAAATTGGCAAAAGTTTTCTTAATCTAAAATTCCAATGATTTCTTGTTTTCGAAATTTAGTATTTCATATTCAGAACAAAAACTTAAACAAAAAATATCAATATTTTTAAGAATATATAACAAGCCTCGTTTTCAGCTTAAAATTTCATATATGAAGTAAAAGCCTGATATCTATCGGTCGTGAAAAATAAATATTTTGTAACGAACCTTGGCCGCCACCAAGTACAATGTAGTACATTGGTGTTCTCATTTTGGCAGGAATGCCTTAAACCGATTAATTTTAATAATACGAAAGTTTAATTAAATATCTTCAAGATAAAATTTTCTTACGGTTAGCGTAGTAAAAATTAGAAAAATTGACAAAAAAGTTATTACAATCGCATTTGACGCAAAATCGGATAGTTATACATATTTTCCGAATTGTGAACAAATCTGTATGGAGTGGAAATACGTCAATGCAAATACTAAAACTATGATAAGGTCCAATATTTCTACAAAAAAAAAGGTTTTGTGAACTTTCTACGTATATTTTAGAGGTTAATAAAACTATTTTACAAAGGAAGACATCTAAAATGGATTTAAATTGGAAAATACGACCATAATTGTTAATATAATAATTTTTATATGATAAAATTCAAAATTTGTTTTAATTAAAAAATTCCCGGGAATTCCCGGGAATACGATTTTTTTAAACCGATTTCCCGGGAATTGAAAAAGTCCGGGAATTTAGAAACCCTAATACCTAGGTACACTAAAATGCTATCTCACTAATTTTAAGGATAGATGGACTAAGTCTAAAGTCAGAGACAAACTCAGTGTGACAAAAGATTTAACATAAATTATATTTGGTTGCTTGCTCTGAAAATATTGGCGTTTTGAGAACACAAAAACTGACAACTTTTTTCTTTTATTGGAATAAGAAAGAATCAAAGTTACAAAGAAAATGACCAGGATGTAAAAATATCCTCAGAAGAGTTATGATTTACGTCAGCACACATAGCCTCTATCCTAAGAAAAAGTATCATCTCAAATATTTGTTGTAGAAAAATGTCTCAGAATTCTAGACTTTATATATAGAGAAATGTTTGATACTTTTTTGACTCTGAATGAAAGAATTTTTTTATGAAAAAATTACCTCAAATTTTAGGAAAAATGTCTAATAACTTTTCTATAGAAAAAATACCACAGCAGCTGAGAATTTTTTCTTAGGAAAAATGTTTCAGAATCTGCCAAAAAAATTTCTGCAAAAAAATTTCTCCAAAAAAAAATTACAGAATCGGATAACATTTCTACAAAAACCCTCTCAGAATCTGAGTTTTCTATGGAGAAACATATTTCCGAATCTTAAATTTTTTTATGGACAATTTTTTAAGAATATGATAGTTTCTCTGTTTGAAAAATCCTTTAGAATCTGCTAATTTTAATATGTAAATTTTTCCCTTGTCCAATAATATTTTTTCTATATGAAAAATGTTTCAGAATCTAAGAAGTTGCTTTAGAAAACATTAGGTGGCATAAAAACGTAAAATCAGTTCAGTAGTGACTTTCATTCGAACAAGTCGTTTTTTCTTTCTTTCTTTCTTTCTAGTGCAGTTAAATACCTACTGTGGTAGTTGCTGTAAAACAGTCGGAAGTGTTTTTGTAAAATGCCAAATATGTAAGTAGTAGTCAATTTCATAAACTGTGTTCCAGTGTCGATGATGAAAATGTGTATGAGCTGTTAAAATACAATAAAAATTATGCATATAATTGCAATAATTGTGCTAATACTTTTAAAGATTTAAATTCTGTAGTATCAATGCTGTCTAATGAAATAAGAGAATTAAAAACTCTGTTCAATGCATATATAGCCAACAACAATGCTGTTGAGAGTGTTTCGTCAAAAAATAAAAAAACACTAGCTAAAACAATCAAAAAATCGAATACTGACTTACAAGCAAGAGGTCGTTCAACTTTACGTAATTCCTTTTCGTCTATTTCTTCTGTGAATGTTTCTGATGTTTATCGAAATAATTATAATGCTGTTGTTGTTCCTGCAAATCGTAATGCAGTTGTTGTTGCTGCTGAACTAAAGGTACCTACAGACGACGCAATATTATGTACAATATTCAATTATATTGATGGTGTGTGGGTAAGATTGACCATTGTACAATCGTCAATATTACCCACACACCTTCAATATAATTGAATATTGTACATAATATTGCGTCGTCTGTAGGTACCTTAAGTGATGTTTGCAAAAAGAGCCTTAATGAAGATCATAATAATGCTGATCGTAATGCAACAGATGATCGCAATGTTAATGTTTGGAGTTCTACTTGTTCCCGTACAAGAAGAGAGAGTATTTGTGAAAATACAAGTGTTGCTGCAGTAAATACAGTAGCTGAGAGTCATATCCCAGTTAACAATTTTAGTTGGGTTAACGTCAACAGAAAAATTCGTAAACGGAACATTGTTGGAGATAATAAAAACAATGATTTGGAAGTTGTTGCAAATATGAAATGGATACATCTGTCTTCGTTCAAGCCTAGTGTCACCGCTGAAAACATTATGGACTACATAGTGAAATATTCAAAAATCGATAAAAATCATTTAAAATGCTACAAATTAGTAAAACTGAACACTGATGTTAGTACTCTTCGCAGAATTTCATTCAAGCTTGGTATCACCACTGGACTGTATAAGGAGATCTTCAAGCCTTCTTTGTGGCCGGCTGATGTGAACGTGCGCCCTTTTCAATTTTTTAAATAAATTTGTATATTAAAATTTTAATGTACTTTTTTTATCTTAGTCTGTAAGGAATTTTGTTCCATTGACTAATAAACAAATAATAATAATAATATTTCTATTGAAAAATGCTATACAATTTAAGATTTTGTTTTTAGAAAAGTGTATCAATTTTTTTTTATAAAATGTTTTAGAAACTGATACTTTTGTAGTATTTGACAATTTTCTCTTACGAAATATGTTTTAGGATCTGAGAATTTTTGTATTGGAAAAATTTCTTAGAAGTAATTAAAACGAAAAATATTTCAGAGATTTTTTATAAGAAAATTTTATCAGAATTTAAAAAAAAAAAAATTATAGGAAGAATCTCTCAGAATCTCCGATTATATCTATAAAATAAAGTTTAAAAATCTGAGACATTTTCTATAAAAAAAGTTCGATCTGATGATTTTTTTTTATCAAAGGGTTTTAAAATCTGAACGTTTTGATATCTTAAAAATGGGTTGTTTTTCTTAATAAAAAATATTTTAGAATCTAAGAATTTTTCTGTACTAAAAATGTTTCAACATCCGAGATATTTTGTGAAGGAAAAATACATAAAAATCTTATTCTTATTAAAAAGTTTTTTCGGAATATTAAACTTTTAGTATGAAAATAAATGACTTTTAATGTAGAATTGTATGGGTCTATTCACAGTTGTGAGTGGATATGACTGTCATAAGCCGGTTTTTGTGACTGAAAAGTCATTATATCAATATTTTTCTATACAAACCTACATACAACAAATTTCAAAAATTTTAGATTTTATTTGTCAATTTTATAATCGTCTCGAAAGCAGGTCTTAAAATTTGCAAATAAAATTTAAAATTTTTTAATGTTTTTTGGTGGTTTGTATAGAAAAAATTTGATGTTATGACTGTTCAATCATAAAAATTGGTTTATGACAGACATAGTCATAACTGTATGAAGTAAATCGTAAAAAAATGTTGAGCAAAAAAGCTTTTAGAAAAAAACTAATTTTTTGGATTTCAATTTGTAACTCAACATTAAAAATATTAACAAAAATTCACACAACACCCCCCCCCCTTCTTTCCAACCAACCATTAATTTTTTTTTATAAAAAAAAAATCTACCCCCCCCCCCCCCCCCCCCAAATGAAATTCCTGGATCCGCGCCTGGTCATACCACAATGAGGTCTAACCGTGATTTTGAATTAAAACTGAAAAATTTATACTTAAAAAATTTGTTAAAGTATTAAAAAAAAGGGGATTTCGGTTAATCGGTTAATCGACACAAACCCAGCAAAAAATAAACGAAGTGGTTCAAAAAGATTAGTGGTTACACTACATACAAAGTAGTGTGACGACAAGTTTATAGTCAAACTTATTGTCACACCCTGTTTGAGTACATGCACACTCAATCATACAAATAGTCACGCATAGTCAACGTACAAAAGAATTAAGATCAAAAATTCGTTTACTGCTTGTACTAAGCCAAGAATGTACATACAAACAGACATACATACAAACACACACAATATTTCTATGCACATTTGAACACAACAACAAAATGCATTGTCTTGTGCGTTTGAATTAGCAACAGAAAAAGTATAAAAGCAGAGGAAATTACAAAGCAAGGATCAGTCTTGGAATATCATCGAAGGAGATAACAGCAACGTAAGTCAGAGTTTCCCAATCAGTGATTTACTAGTCACAAACAACGTAAGGCAGAGTTTCCCAACATATTTTTTTAAAGTGATTTACTAGTCACTAACAATTTAACTTTTATATATATAAACCCGTAGATCGTTAGATTCCCAAGTGATTCAACTAGTCACGACGGAATAACCTCTCCCGTAGTACACTAGATTCCCAAGTGATTCAACTAGTCACGACGGAATAACCTATCCCGTAGATCGTTCGATTCCCAAGTGATTCAACTAGTCACGGCGGAATAACCTATCCCGTAGATCGTTAGATTCCCAAGTGATTCAACTAGTCACGACGGAATAACCTATCCCGTAGATCGTTCGATTCCCAAGTGATTCAACTAGTCACGACGGAATAACCTATCCCGTAGATCGTTCGATTCCCAAGTGATTCAACTAGTCACGGCGGAATAACCTATCCCGTAGATCGTTCGATTCCCAAGTGATTCAACTAGTCACGGCGGAATAACCTATCCCATAGATCGTTAGATTCCCAAGTGATTCAACTAGTCACGACGGAAGAACCTATCCCGTAGATCATTAGTTTTTCCTAAGTGATTTATCGAGTCACGAAGGAATCATTTCCTAGTAACCCCTATAACTTACTTAGTGATTAACAAGTCACGAAGACAATAGTCCCTAGTGATTACACTAGTCACGAAGGAGTGATATTTTTAATACTCAGTAAAGATAGTTCATATGTAGCTTAGCCCGGGAGTGATCTTCAAGTCACGAGCCAAATCAAATTATTTAGTGGGTAGACACTGGAAGCGAGTCACGACCGGAGTAAATATCAAGTCACGAGCGAATTATTATACTCACGTAATCTGGCAGCAAACAACGGTGGTATTATTCACTTTAACCCGATCATTCCCATTGGAAGCCGTAGATAGCAGGAAAACACTGGACGAGGAACAAATGAACAACACAGCACCTATATATGTACTTACATAAATTATACATTAAACTTTGTAAATAAAAGAATAAAAAAATAAACATACTCTGTTCAAACAACTGATTTATATTAAAAAGAAAAATATCCGTGTAATTATTTCTTGTAACGAACCCCTGGACTTAGGCTGAGTATACCCCGGCAGAAAAGGTCGTTACAAGTGGCGCCCGAGCAAATTCTATAACAAGAAAGTAACACGAAGTATCAATTGAAAAATAAAAATGGTGAAAACAAATTGGGTATATAGCTTACGTAAAGAAGATCTGGTAGCTTACGTGCAGGAATTTTGTACTGAAGCTAGTGGGACAGTGGACGAACTTAGAAAGCAGCTGGTAGAATTCATCAAATACGATGAACACTCAAGCGAAATACTAAGCCGATTACAACTTCTTGAACAGAAATATGGAAAAGTGGCATCACCTGCTAAACAAGAAGAGTCAACTTCAATAGGTGCAACAAACACACTTCCCCAAACAAGCACACTCGGTTCTAAATTACCAAATATCGTGCTAAGCGACACCTCTACTATATATCCAAGTTCCAAGCAAGATAACATGGAAATAAATAATAAATTGCGTACAAATCTGTTGTTTGCACCAGGCTTGCCAAAAACACCGACCGAACAAGAGGACACCAGTACACAGGCCAAAGATCATGAACACGCTATCGAAAAAGTAAGAAAATGGTCATTCCGATACGATGGAAGTAAAGACCCATTAGAGTTTTTAGAGCGGGTTGAAGAATTGGCAGAAGCATACAGGATTAACAAAAATTGTTTACCACATACAATGCCAGAATTACTAAAAGATTTAGCGCTCTCGTGGTTCCGTAATAACAATGGTCATTGGACAACTTGGGCAACATTTAAAGAAGAATTTTTGGCTTATTTTCTTCCAACGGGATACTTTAAAAAAATAGAAGATAAAATAAGAACTAGACTTCAACAACCCAATGAAGTATTTAAAGTCTATATGGTGGCACTACAAAATATTATGCGACAAGCTGGCTATAGTGAAGAAAAGAAACTTGAAAGACTGTACGAAAATATAAACCCTACGTACAGATGGTATATAAAAAGAAGTGAGTTTAAAAATCTACGAGAATTAACCAAGCTTGCCGAAGACTTTGAAGACATACAAATGGCGGTACTACCAACTCGGATGGTACCAGTTCGCAACACACCAGCTTTACCAACTCATTTGACACCAATACTACCAGCTTATACGACACCAATACTACCAGCTTATACGGCACCAATACCAACACCACAAGCACAAATAACACAAAATAATACTAATCCCCAGAGTAATTTTAACACAATGGTTACCGCAATTAACCCTCGTACGGCTTGTCGGCGTTGTGGACAACAAGGCCACGGATATAGAGGCTGCCAAAACACACCGGTACTATTTTGTTGGGACTGTGGAAGACCTGGTGTACGAACAAAAGAATGCTGTAGGAGATCAGCGGGAAACGCTCAAGGGCTTCGTCAATAAGGGGTGGTGGAGTCCAATTTAAGAAACCCCTGAACACAATCGAGACTTCAGATCAGATCTTCCTTGCACAAGGTCATATGTTTGCGATGGTGATGATAGGGAACACGAAGGCTACAGCACTGATCGATACTGGCGCAACTAATAGCTTTATAAGTGTAAAATATGCAGAAAATATGCTAGCAGAAAGGTCACGAATATGTTTAGACGTCGGATTATCCTTAGCCAACGGCACCACAACAAGAGTTAAAGAGGCAGTAGTAGTAGACATTAAATTTGCCAATAAGACAGTTAATATTCCGTTATTTATTTTGTCCAATGTTCTGGATGACATGATATTGGGAATGGATTTCTTAGAAAAAATGCAAGTTTCTTTTAATTTCGATGGCCACATTTTCCAGTTGGGAAATGAGGAAACAACACCAAAAGACAAATGTTTACGATACACAGGTTCAGAAACACAAATTATAACGGAACAGTTGCTGATGGAAGAGTTTCTTAAAATCGAGCTTCCCCCATTTGAAGTAATGACTGGTACATCAAACATAGCAAAACATCGAATAATAATGAAGGATGATACACCATTTAAACAAAGGTATATGCCCACAAACCCTGCCAAACAACAGATTATCAGCGAATTGGTGGATGAGTTGTTAAAAAATCAATGTATCGAACCATCATGCAGCCCATATAGTTCCCCAATTGTGTTAGCTCCAAAGAAAAATGGCAAGTGGCGATTGTGTTGTGATTTTCGCCAGTTAAATAGTAGATCGGTTGCTGACGCTTACCCACTGCCGAGAATCAACTCAATTCTTGACCGGTTAAGAGATTCTAAATACTTCAGCACGCTTGATTTGAAAAACGGTTACTGGCAAATACCTATGGAGGAAAAAAGTAGACCATTTACCTCATTTACCGTACCAGGTCGAGGGCTTTTTCAATGGAAAGTGATGCCTTTTGGACTGCACTCAGCGCCAGCGACTTTCCAACGTGCTTTAGATCAAATCATCGGACCAGAAATGGAACCACACGCATTTGCCTATTTAGATGACATAGTAGTGATTGGAAAGACACTGGAACAACACATGTCAAATTTGCGTGAGGTTTTCTATAGGCTCAGAAAGGCTAACTTAAAAATCAACCCTGAAAAATGCTCTTTTATGCAAAAGAAAATAAAATACCTGGGACATGTTATTGGAGAAGATGGTATTCATACTGACCCCGATAAAATAGCTGCGATAAAAGAGATGCTACCTCCCAAAGATGTGAAAGGGGTAAGAAGGGTACTCGGTGTGGCTTCATGGTATCGGAGATTTGTACCTGATTTCGCAAAACTAGTGGCACCTATAACGGCTCTGTTAAAAAAAGGTAAAAGATGGAAATGGGGCGATGATCAACAACAGGCGTTCGACAAATTAAAAGAGCGATTAACCGAAGCACCGGTTTTAGCATGTCCAGATTTTAGCAAGCAATTCGTACTACAAACAGATGCGAGTGATTTCGGCCTAGGGGCAGTGCTTACACAGGATATTGATGGAAAAGAAAGAGTGATTGCCTATGCTAGCCGACGGTTAAATCATGCCGAGTGTAACTACTCGGCCACAGAAAAAGAGTGCCTGGCTATAATCTGGGGAATACGGAAAATGCGACCGTATCTAGAAGGTTATCATTTTAAAGTAATCACCGACCATTTGTCACTGAAATGGCTAAACAGCATTGAAAGTCCCACGGGGCGGGTTGCCAGGTGGGCGCTGGAATTACAACAATACTCTTTCGAAATTGAGTACAGAAGAGGGAAAAGCAATGTAGTCGCTGATGCTCTGTCAAGGGAACCTTTGAATAAAATGTGTGCAAGCTCCATTAAAAACATGAATGATAGATGTGCCTGGCTGGAAAGGAAGCGTAAAGAGGTACAAGAAAACCCAGAAAAGTTCACCGATTTTGTAATCGAGAATGACCAATTATATCGTCACATTCCGAACAAAGACGAATCCGATGGGTGTCTTCCATGGAAACTATGTGTTCCAAAGTATTTACGTGAGAGGGTCTTAAAAGAAAATCATGATGACCCAAGTGCAGGGCACCTAGGTATCAGAAAAACCATAGCACGTGTGGCAAATCGGTATTATTGGCCTGGGTTGTTCAAAGACGTTGCAAAATATGTAAGAAAATGTTTGTCATGCCAGCAATATAAAGCAAGCCAACAAAAACCTGCGGGGATGATGCTAACCCAAATACCCGAGGAACCATGGGCAATCGTCTGTTCTGATTTTGTAGGTCCATTACCACGTTCAAAACACGGAAATTCTATGTTACTTGTGTTTTTTGACAAATTTTCTAAGTGGACTGAGCTTATACCGTTAAGAAAGGCTACTAGTGAGGCGGTTAAAAAAGCATTACGTGAAAGGATTATAAGCCGTTTTGGAGTACCCAAGAAGCTTATAACCGACAATGGTTCTCAGTACACAAGCAGGTCTTTTATCAATTTTTTAAGTGAAATGGGAATTCAACACCAACTAACCGCTCCATATACGCCTCAAGAAAATCCCACCGAACGTGCCAATCGGACGATAAAAACTATGATCGCACAATATACCGGCGAAAACCAACGTACATGGGACGAATATCTGCCGGAAATAATGTTGGCAATTAATTCAAGCGTTTCGGAATCTACTGGATATACCCCAAGTTTTATAATTCAGGGTAGAGAACCACGATTGCCAAAGGCTTTATACGATGAAGTTACAGCGGGTACGGGAAATGAGGTTAAGGAACCTAGTGAGCGAGCAAAAATTTTACAAGATGTGTTTAAATTGGTCCGACATAACCTCGAAGTGGCGGCACAAGACCAGAAAAGGTATTACAATCTCCGTAGGCGATCATGGAAGCCGAAAAAAGGCGATCAAGTATTCGTAAAACAACACCATTTGTCAAAAGCTGTGGATGGATTTGCCGCAAAGTTAGCACCAAAATTCGATGGACCATACACGGTTAAAGGATTTATTTCACCAGTTATCGTGGAGCTGATCGCCGTTGATAAAAGAAAAAGGACGGCACATATAGGGGAATTGAAACCTTTTAATGTTGAGTGATGTTGTAGTTTGTTAAAGTAAATGTTTTCGTCATGTGGAAAAAAAAGTAAAAAAAAAAAAAAACAACTTTGGTTTTTCTTCTCAAAGAAGGGGGGAAGTGTGACGACAAGTTTATAGTCAAACTTATTGTCACACCCTGTTTGAGTACATGCACACTCAATCATACAAATAGTCACGCATAGTCAACGTACAAAAGAATTAAGATCAAAAATTCGTTTACTGCTTGTACTAAGCCAAGAATGTACATACAAACAGACATACATACAAACACACACAATATTTCTATGCACATTTGAACACAACAACAAAATGCATTGTCTTGTGCGTTTGAATTAGCAACAGAAAAAGTATAAAAGCAGAGGAAATTACAAAGCAAGGATCAGTCTTGGAATATCATCGAAGGAGATAACAGCAACGTAAGTCAGAGTTTCCCAATCAGTGATTTACTAGTCACAAACAACGTAAGGCAGAGTTTCCCAACATATTTTTTTAAAGTGATTTACTAGTCACTAACAATTTAACTTTTATATATATAAACCCGTAGATCGTTAGATTCCCAAGTGATTCAACTAGTCACGACGGAATAACCTCTCCCGTAGTACACTAGATTCCCAAGTGATTCAACTAGTCACGACGGAATAACCTATCCCGTAGATCGTTCGATTCCCAAGTGATTCAACTAGTCACGGCGGAATAACCTATCCCGTAGATCGTTAGATTCCCAAGTGATTCAACTAGTCACGACGGAATAACCTATCCCGTAGATCGTTCGATTCCCAAGTGATTCAACTAGTCACGACGGAATAACCTATCCCGTAGATCGTTCGATTCCCAAGTGATTCAACTAGTCACGGCGGAATAACCTATCCCGTAGATCGTTCGATTCCCAAGTGATTCAACTAGTCACGGCGGAATAACCTATCCCATAGATCGTTAGATTCCCAAGTGATTCAACTAGTCACGACGGAAGAACCTATCCCGTAGATCATTAGTTTTTCCTAAGTGATTTATCGAGTCACGAAGGAATCATTTCCTAGTAACCCCTATAACTTACTTAGTGATTAACAAGTCACGAAGACAATAGTCCCTAGTGATTACACTAGTCACGAAGGAGTGATATTTTTAATACTCAGTAAAGATAGTTCATATGTAGCTTAGCCCGGGAGTGATCTTCAAGTCACGAGCCAAATCAAATTATTTAGTGGGTAGACACTGGAAGCGAGTCACGACCGGAGTAAATATCAAGTCACGAGCGAATTATTATACTCACGTAATCTGGCAGCAAACAACGGTGGTATTATTCACTTTAACCCGATCATTCCCATTGGAAGCCGTAGATAGCAGGAAAACACTGGACGAGGAACAAATGAACAACACAGCACCTATATATGTACTTACATAAATTATACATTAAACTTTGTAAATAAAAGAATAAAAAAATAAACATACTCTGTTCAAACAACTGATTTATATTAAAAAGAAAAATATCCGTGTAATTATTTCTTGTAACGAACCCCTGGACTTAGGCTGAGTATACCCCGGCAGAAAAGGTCGTTACAGTAGCGATAGGTGCCGAACTTCATATTCCGTAGGAAGTACTTTTGAAATCACTTCCAAAAATGCTACAAAATAACAATAAAAATTTTTGTATTAGGGAGAGAGAGGGGAAATATGACTAGGGGAATCACAATGGGCCTTATGGCCTCCGAGTGAACTCGCCAAATGGCGAGCGCCCATCCAACCTAACCTAACCTAACAATAAAAACATCTTTCACCAGTTCTTTACTTAATGATTTTGAAGTACCTCTTGCATATGTTCTTAGGAATTAAATCAAATTAAATCAAATCACCAAAACATATGAACTTATTTTACAACTGAAACACTTAGAATGGGGGTGATACACGAAGTATGCAATCTTTTCTACGTCCAGCTTCGAATAGATTTAGGTTTTGCAAAAATGGTGACAAAATTTGGTAATGGCATTTCATTTCTCTTTATTTAGAGCTTAAAAAATCGAAAAGGCGAAAATCGATAATTGAAAAATTTCTTCAAATTTCATACAAGCAATTTGACGTTTATACCCAATTCACACCTGCGGTGAAATCTCCTTCGAACGAGATTTCGATCATATGGTTGTGTATAAAATGATACAGACAGAAAAATAGATACTTTAAAAGCGATTAATGCGAAGACAATTTTAAGAAAATTATTAGAAACAAACAATGAAATTTCACAAAATTTTTCACATCGCAGATGATGTAGCTAATATGGAAGCTACAATATCTCACAAGGGAAGTATCTCAACCCTTATGAACCGATTTGCCTGAAACTTAAAATATATATTAAAGAGACGATTTTAAGGTTGGGGTGTATCGGCTTATCGGCCATATCGGTGTTTAAAAATTTCGTTGTTACCTTATGAAACCATGTGGACCTTCGGGAAAATTTTGATAACTTCCGAACTAATAGGAATATCATCTAGGGCAAAAATACGGGTCGACTTAAATTTTATAAAGATTATTTCTTGTCCATATGGATATCGTAGGTCTATGTCTTCACATAAGTACCCCCCAAAATTTACACATTTTCCTGAAAAAAAAATTTAAAGAAGCCGAATTTTTACAAGGTTATGCCATTGGATAGGCATTAAAAAAACCTTTCTTCTCATATGGAAACATCATATAGTTTCTTAAAAAGGAATGGCAGAAAAATCCAAAAAACTATTTTTTCGCCATTTTTTGACCCATGTTTTGAACCCCTAAATCCCCGATATGGCCGATAAGCCGAGACACCCCAACCTTAAAATTGTCTCTTTGATATATATTTTAAGTTTCAGGCAAATCGGTTCATAAGGGTTGAGATACTTCCCTTGTCAGTTTTCTGACTTCGATTTTGAAACCAGTTTCTTAAAATCAATTGCAAATGCTTCATACAAATTCCCAAAATAAAACGACATTGGTAGTATACCCACTCTACAAGAATAGAATCCAATACAACAAAATTGGTGTTTTCTTATGGCTGCCTCTCTCCTGATAACGTATGCCTAATTTGAAATGCAAAACCTATGATTGTAAAACAAATTTTTATCACAAAGGTATCCAATATCTTCAATGAAATGAACAACATTTTATAACCCAATTTCATCAATAGAGGACAGGACATAATAGGATATAATGTTGAAAATACTTAAATACTACAATTTTTTCAAGCCAAAAACAATTTTGACAGTTCTTGTTTTTTGAATGGCAGTGAAATAAAATCATAGGTTTGGTTGAAAAGTATTCTCAAAACGCTTTTACGAATCGTTCGAAAAGCGTTATGCTTTAAAATTGAATTATTTTTGATAAGTCTTGATTTTATTTTATAACCATCATGAATTTATACTTGGGGGTGTTTTGAAAACGATTTTTCTTATTACCGTCATGAATTTTTACTTAAGAGTGCTTTAAAGACGCTTTTTTTTTTATAACCGTCATGAATTTCTACTTGGGTAACTACCATTCTATATCTTATATCGAAAAAAGTTGGTCCTAAATTAAATAAATACATTTACGAACTAAAGCGGATGTAGCTGCATCACATTATTAAAGATTGTTTAAGCTTTTTAGAAAATTGAGGCTTAGGCTTGTGGTCAGAACAAACTGGTGAATCGATTCGTCGTGAATTTTTATAGTTTTGTGATCTTTATAATGACTCCTTTTTTTAATTCGAAGTGAATACATTTGATTATCAATGAAATTAATAATTCTATCACGTACGGTTTTTAAGTTATTCGCGTTTGAATATTGAAATATTTGGGTCTCCTCTGTATCGTATTCTTAAGTTGCTCAAACACAATAGTACTCGATTTAGTAAAAATAATACATCTTTATTACAAATCTGGTATCCAAATTTTTCTATCGCGTACTGGTTTTTGAAATATTGGCGTTTGAAAAACTCAAACTCCATTGTTGCGCACTTATATTCTTTATAAATCACACTAACATTTTCAAACGCTCAAAAACAGAACACGCTTGAAAAATTTGGATTGCAGTTTTGGAATCAGGAGGTCCATTTTATATGAAATCAAGTCCTATTTGGTGGAAGCAACGTAAGAATGCGTAACAGTGGACCCCTAGAAGTGCTAAAATATTGTTTTTTTTTACTTTTTAACAGCGAATATCTCAAAAACGGTACGTGCTATAAAAATTTGGACGGTAGATTTGGAAGCAGAGACCAAAATCTATAAGGACCTGTTAGAAATTTCACTGGGAGGTTTTTGCTGTCGAACAGTGTTTTTAGTGTAAATATTATAAAAAAAAATAGTCTTTCAATTTATCTTACAAAAAGAAGTGAAAAAAACACTTCTAATTTAGAAGTTCTAAATCACCAAATAAAAATGACATAATCACACCCAAAATGCCAAGAAATATGTACTTCTAAAGAAGTGATGAAATATTAACATCCGGATTACTACTTCAGAAGTTGTGATAAAAATGTTAATATATATGTACATAATAAACACTAGTGATATATGTTATTCTCTTTTCGCCACTGAAAAGTGGCGAAAAAAAGAACTTACTTTGTGTGTCACGCCCATATTAAATTCATCAATGTTTCAATTGAAGAAGAAGTACATCTGGTTCATAAGTTGTGGTGAATTTTGTAGTGAATGGTCAGCTCTTTTTTTGCTGGGGTGCTATTCATTAGCAACCCAGAATTTTATTATAGATACCAAAAATTTCAAATCTTAAAAAAGCTTTATCAACTTTTAGTTGTTCTAAAACAATTTAATTTGAAATTTGAATTTAGACAACAAAATTTTATATGCAAAATAGCTGTATGGGTAGGTGGTTGATTTTGATATTTTGTTTTTTTGGGGGCATGGGTTCAAATATTTTTTTTTTTTGCCAATTTTTATTTTTTTTATTACAAATATTGTAATGCAGTTTTTTTAATTTTCAAATTTCGCAATTTTTAAAAGATGCAAAAAAAATTGATTTTTGCATCTTTTTTTTCTGAAATTATTATTATTGTATGGTTCTAATTGGCTCCTTCTCTTGCAAAAAAAAAAAAACATTATAATTGTCTTTAGAGGAAAAAAAATAATATTTTTTTTATAACTACACTTTTTTGCATGCAAAAAAAAAAATTCAATAATTTTTGTAATAATATGTTTCTTATTTTTGACTATAATAATGCTTTTTTGACAAACTGCGACCAAATACGGAATTTTGACGAAAACAAAATGTTGGGTTCTTGTTATAAATGAAAAAATATTGTTATAGATGACAAAATATTGTTATGTACTTTTCAGTCTATAATAAGTTTTATTATTATCTGGAAAGTTAACAATATTTTTTGTTTGCATGAAAAACTACAATTTTATCATAATTTATAAAAGCAAACAGTATAATTGCAAAAAATTCGCAATATATTAATAAAAAAAAATAATAATTAATATAATGTTTTTTTTTTGCAAAAGAAGGAGCCAATTAAAACCATTCAATAATAATAATTTCATAAAAAAGATGCAAAAATCGCATTGTTTTTGCATCTTTTAAAAATTGCGAAATATGAAAATTAAAAAAACTGCATTATAATATTTGTAATAAAAAAAAATAAAAATTGGCAAAAAAAAAAATATTTGTTAAACATTGGTGGGATTGGAACCCATGCCCAAAAAAAATAAAATATCAAAACCAACATCTTATCCATACAGCTATTATGCTTATAAAATTTTGTTGTCTAAATTCAAATTTCAAATTAAATTGTTTTAGAACAACTAAAACTTGAAAAAGTTTTTTTCAGAGTTGAAATTTTGGTATCTATAATAAAATTCTGCGTTGCTAATGAATAGCACTTATTATAATAATAAAATTTTAGAATAGCCCCATATATCTGACATTAATGAGAAAATGTTTTTTGGTCTGTAACAAATTTTTAAAACAAAAAATTTTTAAAACAAAAAAATTTTCTTCAAAAATATTTTTTTTTTTTTCAAACTAATTTCAAAATGCATAAGAGGTCAAATTAAAAAATACGATAATTAAAAATATATATCTTCTCCACACTGACAAGGGAGGTCTCCCTGGTGTCACCCGCCGATCTTTATGGAATTGCTTTTATTTTATAGAGGAGGAAAAATAAACGGGCACGTATTTTTTTAGCGGCCCAAATTCATATTTAGGGGGTGAAAATGGACTCTGAATTCATCTTGGTCTTATAATTGCTAGCCTTCCAGTTCTATACGCGTATTCGCAATTACTAATAGTGTGGTTCTATTTAATCACATCAGAACTCTAATCGTCATATTCTAAATACATGGCATGCGAGGTAAATTTTACTCAATATGTGTAAAATAATATAAATAAACCGGATAAGAATATCGAGGAATATGCGTCACCATACAACAAGACACACTAGCATATTTTAAAGTTTTGAAATCGCTACTATTGCGGCTGGCTGCTATACACTGATTACAATTTGGAAGCTTACACAAAATGTTTAAATCCAATGCTACCAGCAGTAAGCATTTACTTCTCATTAAATTTTGCTTGTTTTATACGGATGGTCTAATATATTATAAATCGAATTAGATATAATTGGAATTCAACAGGATGAATATAAAAAAAATCGTTATTATTAAAATGCTTGTGGTATTTCTGCACATGTTTGGTAAGTTCACACATCGTAAAACAATGCTGAGAGACATTGCATCTTCTAATCCTGTATCATTGATATTTAGACCAAGCATTGGGCATGCAATGTTTCAGTTGTTCTGTGACATCTGAAGCTAGTAGTATAGATAATCAGACAAGAATAACACCACCTTGTTCCAAGTTTGATGGCTCAACAGTATTTATTGTCGAATGTCCTTATTCCACCATGTGTTCACGTGTAATAACCAAAATGTATTTGCAAAACGGCAATGAGCAGAAGACAATGACTCTTGGATGTGCCCCACAAAGAGACTATAAACATGTATGCAACAAGCGTATTTTCTTTAAGACTTTAGATTTTACATATTATGTAAAAATATCTTTTCTAAATCAATTTCTTTTCTATTCAAGGTTTTAACAAAAAATAAAGTTTGGAAAATGGTGTATTCGGTAAAAGAAGTTTATACTAATGGTTGTGAAACGATGAATGACAATAACTTATTAGGTGCAACGAAGACGTACTGTTATTGCCGGGGAAGTTTATGTAATTCTGCAAATCAAAATATTATTTCAATTAAAGTCAGTCTTTTACTACTGGCATTTTTTGTTTTAATTTGATTTTTTTTTTCATATATGTATATCGAATTTTATTTTTAAAGTGTTGTATGTACCGTTAAAGCGCATATTTTGAATGTATTAATAAATCAGCCATCTAAAATATTTATTACAAATAATTAGTAAGTGATCAAAGTTTTAAGATGAGTAAAAACAAGTAAAAAAATTTAATTCGTCTTGGCCGAATCAATGAATACTCTCCGCCGTGACCTTTTTAAGTTATCGGAATAGTAATTTTTTCTAACGTAAAAAAAAATCTTTTGAAATTTTGACTAGAAATATTTTATTTTAATAAAAAATATTATATATTATATAATAAATATTTTTTTTAATAAAATTTGAGTGTTAATTTTTTTTTTGTGTAAATTTTTTTTATATACCCAGCAAACACTGAAAAAAATAGCTTCGTGAAATTAATGAAAATTGACTTAACCTTAATGAAAAATGACTCACGTTTTCAACCGAAGACAGGTTTCATTTGATTAATGAAACTGGTGTCATTAAAGTTCCTTTCAATGAAAACTTGCATATAAATAATGAAAATATTCGTAGAACTTGTTTGAAACGTTTTATGAAGTTTTTCATAAAATGTATGAAAATATCCATTGATTAAATGTGGAATAGTAGTTGGTAATGAGCGTATGATAATTGCTTTTTACAAGTAACTAGTTGCTAACTTTATTAAGGTTTTGATATGGGAATTACGATAAATTCATGTTGGTTAAAGTTATCAAAATTTCCATAGAAAGCCCCTAATCAAGTTAGGAACAAGTTACATAAAAACAGCACGTATCATACACCCATAAGTGAAAATTTGCATTAATAACAATTTTGCTAAGTCACATGTAACCATCACTGTAACCGTCACTGAAATTTTATTTAGGGGCATGTCACAGACTCAATTCCGATCGGATTTGAAAAAAAGTTGTTACTAGTAAAACGCAAAACAATTTTTTTTTCGGAGTGAAATCACTTTCAAAAATCAAAGTGGAATTGAATTGCTAAAAGTGGTTT
Organism: Pegoplata infirma; assembly: GCA_963921195.1. NCBI lineage: Eukaryota > Metazoa > Arthropoda > Insecta > Diptera > Anthomyiidae > Pegoplata > Pegoplata infirma. Next base: position 123,783,749 of record OY992536.1, read on the forward strand.
CATTCCGAAAAAAAAGTATTTGCTTTGCGTTTTACGAGTGAACCACTTATTCCACTTCCGAACGGAATTGAGTCTGTGACATGCATTGGCGTATACAGAGGGGGGGCCCAACAACAACAACAAAAAAATATTTTTTTATATGTATTGGAAAACACAAATCTCACGAAAAAAACAACAAAATTTTTGTTGTTGTTGTTGTTGGGCCCTGAAAAAACAGTCCTGCATACGCTGTTGGTGACATGACCCTTAATTGCACACTTTTTATGGTTTTCGCCTAGTTTTTACACACAACAAAATTTTACTCCAAACTTAAATTGGTCTGAATTGCCATATAAGGTAAACTGTAAAAGACAAAAACGCGATGACTTTAAAAACACGTGCTGCCAAAACGTAGCAACAACGAAGCAATGGAACAACACAAATTACCCTACATTTCATCATAAAATTTTAATGACTTAAAAAACTATTTTTCTGTTGCAAATTATATTATATTTTATAAGAAAAAGTCAAAAGAAACACTTATACGGAACTTTTCACTTGTAATTTCAATTAGATATAACCAGCATAACACACACACAAGTTTCAATAACAAAGCAAAAAAATATAAAATTATTTTATTTTATTAGAAAAACGTTAACACACATGTAAAAATTACAATTAGACTAAACACGCGTGGTGTAATAAAACGTCGTATGTTTTTGTTCTGTTTTCTTTCTCTTATTCGCAACGCAGAGTTGTATTTAGTTCTAAAAAATCTTATGATATTTTTTAATGAAATTATGAAATCCAATGAAACAAGTTTCATAAAATTTGTTCATAACATGCATGAAATTTCAATCAGCTTATGAATTCCTTCATTTAAGTAATGAAAACAAAATAATGAATCCGCTTCATTAATATCAGGAAGGTTATTTTTTTCAGTGAAAAAAAAAAAATTCGAAGTTGTTCAAAACGAATTAGTTCTAAACTATATCAAAAGTAGCAATAAGTGAATATTTTTTGTTGCAAAAAAAGTAGTTTAAAATAACACTTAAATATGTCGATAAGAAGGAAAATAAATGCAAAACACTTTTTTAAAATCGAGTCATTGATTGTGATGCATTGTATTAAAATACATATCTCCACGAAGTTTTAGTGCTTTATGGTCAAAAAATACAAGTTTTACGATCGAAATTCAAAAAATATAATATTTTTACTTTCAAACATTTGTTATGCAAAACACTTTTTCAAAATCGAGTTATTGATTAATTGAGATGCATTGTATTACAATACATATCTCCACAAAGTTTTAGTTCTTTATGGTCAAAAAATACAAGTTTTACGATCGAAATTCCAAAAAATATAATATTTTTTACTTTCAAACATTTGTTGTTACCCCTATAAAATTATCCAAATGTGATTTGATAGTTGTGATTCACTTCATTAACCGAAAATATGTCCAAAAATTCAGACCTATCTGATCAAAAATGAACAAAATTCAAAAAATGTTTCAGAACGTTTTTCGCTTCTACTGTAAAAAAAGATAAAAGTTTTGATTTTATAGTATATTGATCAATGATAGGTTAAATTCGGACCAGAGGTGTGAACAAGTTTCACCTTAATGAAGCGAACCAATCTCTAAAAAAAGCCATTTTTTACGATTTTTGTGTTTTTGTCAAGCAAATGAATCAATTTTATGTCGGATGAAGTTTAAGTCCCTGAACTTGAACCCAGGGATTAGAAAAAGCCATTTTTGGGGCACGAATATATAAAAATAGGGGGCACGAATAAACGGGGGGCCCCCGTAGGCTAGTTGGTAGCGTGCTAGCCTTTCAACGTGGGGGTCGTGGGTTCGATTCCCACTAGAACCCTTGGTTTTTTTTCGCTACAACGAGACGACGGTCATTGTTATCAGTTCTCGGTTAGGTTGAATTTATTAAAAATGAGTTGTAAATAAATAGAATATATAAAAATAGTTAAAATAATGATAAAACTGTATTTATTTAGTGCAAAAAGCATAACAAATGTATTTGTAATCATTTATCGCGAGGGCAAATGTCCCCCCCAAAAACCCAAGCGAGTGCTTTCAGTAGATCAGAATGATATCATCGATCTACGCTAGGTTAAATATTTTGTTTGTTGAATCGCAAAACACTTTTCAAACAAATTCAGTTATGAAATGTACAGTCCAACAATATATAAACACAATTACTATATACCCTAGTAAAAATCATTTCGTATATAGCCATGTATAAATTTATAAAAATATATCATTTTATACATACTGAGATCTTATTATATTTAATTATATTAAAAATCAATCAGATAAGACCAAATTTCGTATCAAATTATATAAAATTTGATATAACTCGCGATAAAATTTTATAAAATTTGATACGAATTTTGGTCTTATCTGAGAAATTTTTTATATAATTTTATATAATTAGATAATTTTATGTAAAATTAGATATATTTGTATCAATTTATACATGGATATATACAAACCCATTTTTACTAGGGTACACAAATTTCGGAACTTAGAAAAACTTTCAAAAATGTTCCTCCTTTTTTTTCTAAATCATTTTCATTTTCTTGGACTTCGAACATTTTTCAACAATCAAACACTTTGTTTTAAAACACTTTTAAGTGATTTGAAACCATTTGATTATTTGAACAATCATAAACTTAGAGATACTAGTAATGCAAAAAAAAGTACTCAAAACGCTTTTCCAATACGATTGCAAAGCTCTTAATTTATATATAATTCCTATTAAATTAGACCGAGATGCATTTTTTTGACGATATTTCCAGTTCGTGTTTTATCAGAAATTTTTTGAATGTCCATACTTTTGCATAAGGTAGCAATAAGCTTTCGAACCGTCGAGTTACATTATAGATTTCTATAATATAATTAAATTTCAAAACGATCAAACACTCACTCCATGGGATAAATAAAAATGTTTTCCGACATTCACTTAAATCGTTCTAATGGCATGAGTTTTTCTCACTCCAATTTGGTTTTTGGTATTTTCTGTGATATTTAAGAACCCAGCCATATAGATACAATTACACTACTAAACATTGAAAAAAACTTGATGCGACTGGGACGCGACCTTACACAGTTAATTGCAATTGTTTCAGTGATCACAAATCTGGTCTCCAAACTTTTTCATCACATCAGGTTTTTTATTATTTTTTATGTGAAAGCAACTTAAAAATAAGTCGAGGGTATAGCTCGAACGTTGCTCTTAAGGATGCTGAACTCATTTCGTTTTTCGCCTTAACCCTTAGGGCACCAAATGTCTTTCAATAATGTCTTATTCCATAGTATCGAAAAAAGCCTGATGTGATAGAAAAGTTTAGAGACCTGATTTTTAATCAGCAGAGCAGTTGTAATCAAGTGTAAACTATACACACAAAATCTTAAACTACGACAACAGTACGAGTACTACTTTATATGTACTTAAAAAATGTTAAAAATACTACATATTTTGCGCGACACCTCTATGTTAAATTTAATAGTGTTTCAGCTGAGTTAGAACTACTCCAGCAGCAGTTGAACTACTTTTTATTAACATTTTAGTACGTCCTTTTTTGCTGTGATATTACTAGCTGTTCTGCACCCGGCGTTGCCTGGGTTGAAAACAATATTATATAACACAGGTTGACAAAAAGTTCAACTTTTTCAATTTGCCTGACCTTTGACAACTGATTTATATGGTCTTTAGTGTGCTGATTCCGCTGTTAAAGAGTAGAAAAAGTGCGTTTTTACCAACTTTGCTTGGCTATAATTTCCAAAACTAATTTTAGAGCCTACCCAAGTAGAAATTCATGACGGTTATAAAAATAAAGCGTCTTTAAAGCACTCTTAAGTAGAAATTCATGACGGTAATAAAAGTAAAGCGTCTTTAAAGCACTCTTCAGTAGAAATTCACGACGGTAATAAGAAAAAGCGTTTTCAAAACACCCCCAAGTAGAAATTCATGATGGTTATAAAATAAAATCAAGACTTATCAAAAATAACTCAATTTTAAAGCATAACTTCATAACGCTTTTCGAACGATTCGTAAAAGGGTTTTGAGAATACTTTTTAACCAAACCTATGATTTTTTTTTTAAATAATTTTTATTTTACACAACCTGTAAAATATGGTTTTAAACGACTAAAAGCGTTTTCAAATACCGTTTTTGACGTTACAAAGAATGTTCAACATTATATCCTACTATGTATGTATGTCCTATATCTATTGATGAAATTGGGTTATAAAAATTTGTTCTTTACATTGAAGATATTGCCTATCAGATTTGTGTTTGGATCACTTTGTGATAAAAATTTTATTTACAATCATAGTTTTTGCATTTCAAATTGGGCATACGTTATCAGGATGAGAGGCAGCCATAAGAAAACACCAATTTTGTTGCATTGGATTCCATTCTATTCTTGTAGAGTGGGTATACTACCAATTGCGTTTTATTTTGAGAATTTGTATGAAGCACAATTAATTTTAAGAAACTGATTTCAAAATCAAAGTCAGAAAAATGAGATATTGTTGCTTCCATATTAGCTACATCATCTGCGATGTGAATAAGTTTGTGAAAATTCATTGTTTGTTTCTAATAAAAGATTTCCTCAGAAACTCTAAAGTTATGTCATCAGATATGTTATTAAAATTTTGTTGCAATATTACATTTTCTTGCAAACTTTAACTTTTTTTAAACTAATTTTTGCAGCCATTTCTTGACTATACCAAGATACAACATATCTCGTCCAGTACGACAAAGTTTCTACAAATTTTAAAATTGCTATATTTTTTGCTTTTTAACGCTTTAATAATGCTTTAACGAAGCGTTCTCAAATCACTATTATAAATTTTATATAAACCGTTTAACGGTGTTATCATTATGATTATCTGAAAGCGCTCTGAGGATGGTTTTCCGTATGGTCTGAAAGCATTCGTACTACCATGCAGAGCGCTTTAAAAGCGTTTTTACGGTTGTATTTTTCTACCTGGGTAGGTTTTAAGCATGAACTTAACTATATTGGATGGGAGGATTCCAAAACTGATATTAGTTTTTTCTGACAGCTTTAGTTTTCGAGTTATTAAAAAGGGCATAAATGTTCAGACAAAATTAAAAAGGACATAAATTTAAAAATTTTATTTTATTGATATCTCAAAAACTAAATATGACTCAACAAAAGTAAGAGCATTTTTGGAATCAGCATATTAAACATACCTAAAATCATCATTCACTTTTTGGATGTAAGACTAGTGTTGGTAAATATGGACTCACAAACATGCCAAAAATAGCATATTTTCAAAGTTTCCTTACGCTATATCTCGAAAACTAGAGCTGATCCAAAAAATCGATAGCCAGATTTGAAATCAGCGTACCCCAATTACCCAAAACTAGCTATCAGAACCCGGGCAAAAAAAATTGTTGCCCTGTGTAATCAAAGAAAATTTTAAATTAATTAAATTTAGAAAATTTAAAGCATTATCTTTACTTTTGAAACATTCTTCTAAATAATATAATAAAACTTGTCATTACTTGTACAAAGAAATATCTACTTATGTGTACTGTTCATTTAACTTCCAGAAGCTCAAAGAAAACAAATTTCATGCTAACGACACAGACTAATACAGACTCGACATAAGTGACAGGTGTCAAAAAAGTAGTCTTGAACCATATGGTTAATGTTTTCAAATTATTCTACGAATTAGGTTAGACAGAGACAGCTAATATAATGCGCCATTAGAAAAATGGATGCCAGATCGGTTTTTGTTGTTTCACTCACTCCTAAGTCGTAGAAAGTGTTGCCATGTTAGCGTAAAACGGACTAAAAACCGATGTGTTTTCTCCTAAAATCGCTTAGATTTTCCCCATTTTTTCTTATAAAACTCTACTGTCGAGTCTGTATTTAGTCTGTGCTAACGAGTCGAATTCAATTTTTATTTTTCATACTGCCAGTCCAGTAACAAACAGAACTTGTGCAGCGCAGTAACCAGACAATTCAGTCGTGTGTGCTGTTTTTTGTTTTTTAAAACTGAAGCTGAACTGTGTGCTGGCAAGTTTGTTGATTTCAAAAAAAAAAAAACTTTAACTGTACTGCTACTGATGAAAATTGACAATTTTTAACAGTTCAGTTATTGACTGCTGTTTTGTTTTGATAATTTTCATGATGACGAAACAGTACAAATTATGTGTTTTTTGCTGAAAATCCAGCCAGTTTTGTTAAAATCGGTTCAGTCGTTTAAGCATTATTTAGGAACAAACCTAACATAATTAAATAAAAAGTTGCGTGCTATTTTATTTTTGATTCAAATCGGTATAGTTGTTTAAGCATGATTATGGAACATGCAGGAAAAACGTTCAGTATAGTACAAAGAGGCGTCACAAAGAGGCGTGGCAATATCCGCCCTTTGCCCAAACGCGCTCTATTATAATCTATAGTTTCCGCATCGGTTAGTACTATCTTTGGTAAAAATTTCACTAAAATCGGTTCAGCCGTTTATGCGTGATTACGGAACAGGAAAAAATAACTTTCAATGTAATGCAAAGGGTCGTGGCATTTTACGCCCCCTTTTTTCGATCGCCCTCTATTGTGGCTCATAGTTTTCGCTTCGGTTAATACTATATGTGGTGAAAATGTCATGAAAATCAGCTCAGCCGTTTAAGCGTAATTGCGGAAAAGGAAGAAATAACTTTCAGTGTAATAAAAAGGGGCGTGACATTTTATGCCCCTTTTATCGATCGCCTTCTATTGTGGCTCATAGTTTCCGCCTAGGTTAGTACTATCTGTGGTAAAAATCTCAGTAAAATCTGTTAAATCGCTTTTCAGTGATTGCGGAACATGCAGACATAGTTTCTGTATAGTACAAGGGGGCGTGGCATTTTACGCCCATTTTTCCGATCGCGGATTTTTCTGGCCTATACTTCCCGCCTCGGTTAGTACAATCTGTGGTAAAAATTTCATGAAAATAGGTTCATCCGTTTTTCCGTTATTGCCGGACAGGCAGATATAGCTTTAGCATGGTACAAAGGGGCGTGGAATTTTACGCCCCTTTGTCCGATCGCGGTAGCTTATGGCCTATAGTTCCCGCCTCGGTTAGTACTATCTGTGGTGAAAATTGGAACAGAGAGATAGACAGACACAATGACAGACAGACAAACCAACAATCAGATTAAGGGGCCTATTCACAAAAAAGTCATAACTCAATCATAACTCAATTTTTTCCATGTGGTTGTTGTAAACAATCATAAAAAAAATTCAAATTTTGTTTGAAAATTTCAAAAAAATAAAGACGTGCTACCCACATCGTCTCAAAATTGACAAATAATTTTAAATTTTGAGACTTTTTATGATTTTGTTTACAACAAACACAGGGAATATAAAGTTTGAAAATAATAAAATTAGTCATAACCAGTCATAACTGTGAATAGGCCTGTTATAATATTAATAGGGATTGTATTACAAAATATATGAATTTATCAAAACTATTTTACTCGCGAAGCTTTATTAAATTAGATATTGCATATAAAATTTTATATGACCCCATGTATAGGGTGACCATTTTTTTCTGAACTCATATCAGCACGCGCAAGTTTAAGTTTTTTTTTTTTTTGTTTAAAATAACTCTCTAAAAACTCTTTTCTATCAAAAACCACTCATGATTTTTTCAATACTCAAAAAATTTCAGTTAAAGCAACAAACTTGACGTCAATTAATATTTCAGTAAAAACAACTATCATGAACTTTTGTCGTTATATTGCAGAAAATTTTGTTGACTTTATGTAACTTCATTTGAATGTTCTGATCGTTTCAGTGCAGAAAATATAACAAAAATTCACAGGTTTTGAGGATAAGAATACTTCGAGGACTTTTTCCCTTTGGACTGATTCAATTACATTATCGTTGTAATATAACAGAAAATCCATTATCCCATGAACTTTTCATTATAGAAAACCTCAAAAATTCTGTGCGCTTTTTTATATAGTAATTTATGAATTCGATTAGAGTATTTTTTATGAAGATGAAAGTGACCTTATGCCCACATACATTTTTGCGTTAGCTTATTCATAAAAAATTATCTCATTGTCAGACTTAAGTTATAAAAAACTACTCTGATGACCTGTTTTATGGAAATATAGAATTTTCGAAAAAAAAACTATTAATTATGTTGAAATGTTCAAAAATCAGTACAATCAGTACATATTAAAAAAAATCAGTACAACGTCACAGACTAATACAGACTCGACATAAGTGACAGGTGTCAAAAAAGTATTCTTTAACCATATGGTTAATATTTTCAAATTATTCTACGAATTAGGTTAGAAAGAGAAAACTGATATAACGCGCCATAAGAAAAATGGATGCCAGATCGGTTTTTGTTGTTTCATTCACTTCTAAGTCGTAGAAAGTGTTGCCATGTTAGCGTAAAACGGACTAAAAACCGCTGTGTTTTCTCCTAAAATCGCTTAGTTTTCCCCATTTTTTCTCATAAAACTCTACTGTCGAGTCTGTATTTAGTCTGTGACAACGTTTTTAAATCAGTACACGTGATCAAAAATCACTACATGTACCGATCAAATCAGTACTAATGGTCAGCCAACCCATGTATGACCTTATACAAGATTAGATATATAAATATATTTTATATGACTCCATGTATGACCACTAGGACGGGACGAACTATGATTTTTTCGAATTTTGTCGAGCAAACTATGGTTCATTTTGGTCTAAAAACCCTATGTTTTAATTTTTAGCCAAATCGGACAAGTTTTTGGTGGGATAGACCTTCCGCTTTAAAATTGACTTCGGAAAAAAAGTTTAGTGCCGCTGAGGTCCTACTCTTAAATTTTCAAAAAAAAAAATTTAGTTTTGACTTGAAAGGATTTTAGCTGAGATATTCATTTTAATGATAGATATCCGCAAAAAAATATTATTCCTATCTGTGACATCTTTATCGTGTTCTGAAATTTATCAAAGAGAATAGCAAAAAAAAATCTTTTTTTACCCTTTTTTCAAATTTTATGTATTATTACAAAAAATTACTTTTGAAGATAGCCTGACAAATTATCGTTCTTTTTTGTCTAAAAACTCTATGTTTAAATTTTTAGCCAAATCGGACAATTTTAACCCGTGCCCCGAGGGGTTAACGTTTTTTGTCGGTTTCATGACGCATCAAATTATCCAGCAACCGATTCTATTTTAAGTCTATTATTATTGTTTGAAATAGTCCCAAAAGCAATCGTTTTTTGAAGCAACCCAACAAAAAAAGAGCTTACCAATCACTACAAAATTCACCACAACCATATGTTTGTACTTATTCTTTAACTGAAACATTGACGAATTTAATATAGTCACCTAAAATGCAAAACGCCCTAACAAACATTTTATAAATTTTACAGGAGAAGCAAAAAATGTGTTTATATAAAAACTATAATAGTTTTCATTTCAAATTTCTCTACTATTAGTAAAAACACAAACAAACTAATTTCTGTTAAAAAAAAAAAAATATAAATTTTTAATATTTGAAAAGTTATGTAAGTAACGCCCTTTTGTCCTGTATGATAGGTCTAAAAATGTTATTTCTCCCAACACAAAATTGTAAAAAAATCAAAATATTTTTTTTGGGCGAAATGTCGAAATTACGACTTCTACGATTTGTTTTTTTTTGTAATAAAGGTTTTCTGAATAGCCGGCCTTCGGCCGGGCTTAGGGATTACATACTCCACGCATTAAACCCACCCCCTCTGCAAACCAAAGCAATTTTGGTTATCAGGCCTTTTTGAGGCATAACAAATTTAATAGCGTAAAGGTCTGCTACCCTAGAAAACTTTACTTTGCGGAGAGGGTGGGTTAAATGCATGGATTTTGTAATTCCTAAGCCCGGCCGAAGGGCTTAGGATTATTATTATTATTTTTTTGGGTGCTATGACATTTTATAAATTCAACATTTTGATATTTGGGTAATATGACATTTTTGATAATTTATATTCATTTACAGAAAATTGCTTTTTTTTTGCATATAAAGCACTTTAAAATTGCTTTACATACCGTTTCAAAAGTGATACATTTTTGGTTTTTGTAATGCTTTAAAAGCGCTATAACGAAGCGTTCTAAAATCATTCTTATAAATGTCTTTAAAAACGCTTCAAATAAACCGTCTAACGGTGTTATCATTAGGACAGTCTGAAAGCGCTCTGATGATGGTTTTCAGTATGGTCTGAGAGCATTCGTACTAAGTACCATACAAAGCGCTTTTAAAACGTTTTAACGGTTGTATTTTTCTACCTGGGTATTTACAAAAAATCTCGGATAATACTTTTCAAAGTACAGGGAAAGCGCTTTTAAAAGTACTTTGCCACCACTAAATGGTGTTATCATATAGCATCTTAGCAAGTACTAAAAACCCCAAAAAAATGTACTTTGCCAATATTAATACCACCTTATTAGGTACTTTGCCAGATCAGCCTGGGCTGTTTTTTTAGTGAAACAAAATTGAATATTTTAATTAAACAAAGAACTTAACAAAAGAAATATGTAATTTCAAAACAAAAAAATATATTTGGTTACTAAAACTAGCTTTTACAACTTTTTTTTCCTTGGTTAAAGTTCTTTTTCTTACGAAAATATTTTAGCATAACCCCTTTGTTTACATTTTTTATTATTTTGGGCTTGAAATGTGGTTTTTTGCGTGCCCGTACTTTTGTGGTATTGTGAGAGTTTTTTTTTATTTTCTCTCATTTTACCGAACTTTACCCGGAAAGTTCTGGAACACACCTATAGTTTTATATCTTAATTTCGTTTGTTGTTGAAATGTGTACATGTTTATCAGCTGAGTGTCAAAATAAAAACCTAAAAACCAAAATAAAACGAGTCAAATTAGGTGTGAACATTTTTTTTTTCAATTAATTGCAAAAATAAGTTTTTAGCTGTATGTGAGAACAGGGTATTAAATTTGGTATGCCAAATCTTTTATACCATCACAGCAAAAATTTTCGTTCCAAATAATCGGTTATAAAACGCATTATATTATTCTGCAACCGATTTTACTATCATTCCAGAATTAATGATTTATGTTTGAAATTGTGCCGAAAGCAATCGTTTATAATCGACACATTCGTGCCTGTCTTAAGGAGTCTACCTATATTATTTTGGACTGTATCGTGTCGATCACCGATCAATAATATACATATGTACGTTAGGGCGGGTCGATTTGTATGGATCGAAAATAACTGAAAAATCGTATAGCAAAAACAAAATCCACAACAAATTCTAAGAAACTTTTCCAAAGAAACCATTGGTCTAAAATCAAACCCTATACCGCGCCTAACAACATGAAAATTCGTCCGTCTGTCTGTCTTTCTGTCTGTGTGAAACACGCTAACTTTCATATGTTAGCGGAAGAAAGAAAAATATATACGGCAAGCTATTGAAGCGTGGCGTATATATGTGTTACTTCTGGTCAGATTAATACTAAATTTCAGCGAAATCTGTCCAGTGGTTCATAAGTTATTAGCAAAATGGGGAATTTCAGATGGGTTTTAACCCGAACTCCCGTGTTAAAAAAAACGCTAAACACGCTTTGAAAAAGAATGGCAAGCCAAAAAAAATATTTTAGAAACTATTTTTGTCACTCAAAAAACTAAAAAAAAAAAATATTACACTCAAAAAAAAAAATACACTCAAAAAAATGTGCACTCAAAAATTTTTTTTTTTTTTTACAAAAATTAAAAAAAAAATTCAAAATAAATCAAATACTGATGTAAAACAAATATTCAGTTATCAAACATTTTTATCGAACACAGCTTTTTTCCTCTCCGATATGCAACTCTCCAATTTCATCACACAAATGTTTCTATGTGTTTTTTTTTACGAAATATCTGTATGATCCTCAATTACATACTTTTATTTACTAAGAAAAATCCGCTGCACCAGCTTCCCTTTGTAATTAACATACAAAGGCTTTGGAGGGAATCGAACCCATAACCCCTGCACTTACTTTCAGAGTATCACGCTACATGTTATTATACTGCAGCCCAATATAAAATAAATAATGGGGTAAAATTATCATGAATTAACGATAAAAGCAGCGATTTATTGTTAAAATTTCTTATTATAATTTTTCATTACAAATCAATCTAATTATTTGTTTCTCCATTTCAGGGATTATGTCTAATATATTTTCCGGTCATAGTCCCAAAAATTGTTCGAATTATATCCAGCGGCAATTAGTAAAACATTGCCGCTGGATATGTTCTTGCTGCATATCGGTATATAAAACTAAGATTTCTTTACATCTGAGATGCAGGGTATGTTCAGCAACTTTGTAGAAAATATTATGGCAAATATTTTTGTGAAACATATTAACCCTCTAACTGCCGCTCATAACGGTATTTTTTGGCTCTATTCTAACAAATCGCAATAAACACCCCGAAAGAGGGGGAGGGTGGGGATGAAATGTTCTACAAAAATGTTGCCAATAAAATTTGACTATATACCTTAGAGCACACCAAAACCCAAAAATTAGCACAAACACCAAAAAAGAGTCAAGTTCTATGTTTTGCTAATGAAAAAAAGGACGGCCGTAGAAATCTTCATGTCGTTAGGCGCGGTATAGGGTTTGATTTTAGAAACATGGTTTCTGTGGGAAATGTTCTTAGAATTTCTCGTAGATTATGTTTTTGCTATACGATTTTTGACAAAAAAAATGGAATACAACTCACATGTTTGGGCGGGGGCTTCGAAAACCGCTTTGGAGCTACTTGACCGAGTTCAACGTAGGGCACAGGTCCTTATAGGCGATGACGCTTTGTCTAATTCCATAGACTCCTTGGAACACCGTCGAACTGTGGGCAGTGTGTCCCTGTTTTATCGATACTTTCACGGAAATTGTTCCGCTGAAATTAGCAACATTATCCCTGAAGTTCGTGTATTTCAACGCAGTACTCGTCTCTCTGGTAGAGCCCATCCATTTGTTTTGGAATGGTCTACTGATCGTACTACACATTACAGGGAAAACTCGTTTTTTGGCCGAACTATACGTTTATGGAACGAATTACCTCCACACGTTTTTCCTGCTACATACGATATCACAAAATTTAAATCAAATATCCACAAACACTACTCCCTCTTTCCTCCTCCACTAACCTTTATTTCCTAATATCAGCACAATGCAATGCATATATAGGGGGCATCCCCTGAGTGTTGGTTAAAAAAAAAAAAAAAAAAAAAAAAAAAAAAACGTTTTAAGTGCGGAACAAAAATATATAAAACAATTAAGAAAGTTATGACTTTGTGGAACGTTCCCCTCGTGATTAATGTTTAAATTTTTTTTTATTATTTTTGCTTTAAAGTTATACAATTTTATAGTTATTTTTTTATATATACGCCCACACCAAGGGGGCGGTTCGTAAAAATGGTATTTTCTTATTTTGTGGGTCCTATTTCAGGACTTTGAACTTTTTAAGATATAAAAATCCTTGATTTGTTTAAAAAAAAAAATGTTAAAATACGTTTTTCAGAGGTTGGTTCAGTTATTTAACTCAAACAGACTATAAACACAAGACATATTTGTGCCAAACTCACGGTCCTTGCTAAAACAAAGATTCGATTAAGTATCAACAATAATAAAGTGTGAATAATTTGTTTAAATAATGTAAATCTCAATCTAAAGAAAGTATTTTTTTGCAAATACAGTAACATCTGTATCAACGTAATGGCACTTAAAAGTTACGCAATGTCTTTGATATCCCTGCAAAAAAAGTCATTACCACTTCTCAGTGGAGTGCTTTAAAACTATAAAAAATGTAATGAAATACAACAAAAATAACAAAAAACACAAGACAAAAACACACAAACAGTTTTTTCTACTCCAGAATAGAGTAGAAACTCATTACCTATCGCGACACCTCCATACAAATGTAAGTAGATATTCAGTAGATAACAACTACTCCGTGGAAGTAGTTGGAAGTTGTTTGAAAGCTCGGAGTACTTCTTATCTACTGAATATCTACTTACTTTTGTATGGGAGTGTCGCGGAAGGTAATGAGTTAAGTGCTGAATAACAACTTTTTATGGAGTAGAAAAAACTGTTTGTGTGTTTTTTTCTTGTGTTTTTTGTTATTTTTGTTGTATTTCATTACATTTGTTATAGTTTTAAAGCACTCCAAATAGAAGTACTCCGCACTTTTTTTGCTGGGATATTACTTAACGGGAGATTTGTTTGATAAATGTTACTAATAGTATACATTAACTCTATTTATCGATATCAATTTCTTTTTCAACATCTATCATTGGTAAAACTTACCGTTCCATCGTTTTCTACGAGACACAAGAAGACAACATCTTCTCGCAATAGACGCACAGCTGCATGTAGGGGAAATTTTGTTTTACTCTTAAGCATTTTAAATAGAAGTGGTCCTGACATATGCTCAAAGTCTTGCGGCGTTAGATCATCCCAATGTGTTGATATTAAACCAGAACAATAATCCAGAAGACTTGCCGCACCTACTTCTTCGGCAACGCAATAAAAACGCACACATGAACGAACGCCAACTGATGCAACTAGTGCCCGTTCGCAAAGACCCAACAGTCCGGGCAAATGAAAACGATGTGATGCTCTTAACAAACCCAATGCTAATCGATCATGTTGCAAGTCAACTACATCCATATAAATCCAACGCAATAATGCCATCGCAATATCCTCTTCCATATCGCTCCAATCTAACTCATTTACATCTGCAAGTATTTCTTCACGCCATTCCTCGGAGCGGGCATGCAATACAAATTTATGAGCAGGCATTGTTTTAGAACTCATTTTTATCGTCAAATCTGAGTATATAGTACGTCCATATAGGGAGGCTACCGTCAAAACTAGTCGTGAAACAAAACTACTAAATTCCCCACCAACATCATTTTCACTTGAAGCCACTGCTTTGCTATATTTACGCTCCAATTCGGCGTATCCCCGCTGCAATTTGGTATATTCTTCTTTAAGCAACATTAAGTGCTTCTCCAGTTTTTGCATTGTAGCTGCATCCGTAGAACCTTAAACGGAAGTGATAAATTGAAACGAACATCAGATTTTTCCAAAACAACGCCCACAAGCATTGTCTTTATGTAGATTTCTATAATAAACATTTAGTTTATCGTTTTAGTAATCGACTTACCCATGTTCTTTATAATATATAGTTTAATTATTGAATATTATTTTTTATTTGTTGTTAACAGTATGGAGTATTTTGTATTTTTTTTTTTGTTTTTTATATATATAATTCGCCACAGATCTCAGCATTCATTCATTGCATTCATTACATACTATTTCTCAAATTAATGTCAAACACCCGTAGTTGTATAATTTAGCTACAGCATTATACAACCATTAAATGCTACTAAAAAATTTTAAAAATCAACGAGTAGAACAAGTGGAATTGAACGGAAATGAAAGTTTAAATAATTTTAACGTGTGCCAGGCAAAAACTTAAATATATAAAGACTATGCAAGAGTCAATTCCTTTAGACGTTTAAAGGTGGTGTTAGTTTTACAAATGGTATCTGGGAAAGCTGGAAATGGTGCCAGGGGCAGGGGTAACTCATGAATAGTAGTGTCCAGGGCCGGATTAGCCATGTCGGGGCCCCTAGGCAATGCATGTCTCGGGGCCCCTTCAGACTTTTTATAATTCCAAAAAATAAAAAAAACACAAATTTTCCAAGCACAATGTACATTTTTTCTAAATTACGCTGTTTTTTGTGAATAGTTTAACCCTTTCTGGAATTCTCTTTTGCCTTTTTGACCTTCTTAGAAGTAATGTTTCATTTCCTGAAAGCCTTTTTTAAGAAAAAGTATTTTAAAAAATTGCTTCTAAGAAGGTCAAAAAAGGGGTAAAACGGCAACAGTGTTCGATTCCCACCAGAGGCCTTGATCTGTTATGCTACCACGACACGAAGGTCATTTGTGCCACTTTTCGGTTAAACCAATAAATTAAACAAATAAAATAAAATAAAATAAAATAAAATAAAATAAATTAAATAAAATAAAATAAAATAAAATAAAATAAAATAAAATAAAATAAAATAAAATAAAATAAAATAAAATAAAATAAAATAAAATAAAATAAAATAAAATAAAATAAAATAAAATAAAATAAAATAAAATAAAATAAAATAAAATAAAATAAAATAAAATAAAATAAAATAAAATAAAATAAAATAAAATAAAATAAAATAAAATAAAATAAAATAAAATAAAATAAAATAAAATAAAATAAAATAAAATAAAATAAAATAAAATAAAATAAAATAAAATAAAATAAAATAAAATAAAATAAAATAAAATAAAATAAAATAAAATAAAATAAAATAAAATAAAATAAAATAAAATAAAATAAAATAAAATAAAATAAAATAAAATAAAATAAAATAAAATAAAATAAAATAAAATAAAATAAAATAAAATAAAATAAAATAAAATAAAATAAAATAAAATAAAATAAAATAAAATAAAATAAAATAAAATAAAATAAAATAAAATAAAATAAAATAAAATAAAATAAAATAATATAAAATAAAATAAAATAAAATAAAATAAAATAAAATAAAATAAAATAAAATAAAATAAAATAAAATAAAATAAAATAAAATAAAATAAAATAAAATAAAATAAAATAAAATAAAATAAAATAAAATAAAATAAAATAAAATAAAATAAAATAAAATAAAATAAAATAAAATAAAATAAAATAAAATAAAATAAAATAAAATAAAATAAAATAAAATAAAATAAAATAAAATAAAATAAAATAAAATAAAATAAAATAAAATAAAATAAAATAAAATAAAATAAAACAAAATAATATAAAACAAAATAATATAATATAATATAAAATAAAATAAAAAAAATAAAATAAGATCAAATAAAATAAAATAAAAAGCTAGGGGCCCCTAGCTTTTCTTCTCTGAAAATTGTACCAACAAAATACTCATCGCTGTGAAAGAATAATTGTTAGCATTTCACTATTTATTCTTCCATGTTTACACTGGTATTTTTTACCAAGTAATAATTTTCAGTCAAAGAAATACGTGGGCGTAATTTTTTACCAAGTAATAATAAAAAAAGCTAGGAGCCCCGTGGTCCCCTAATAATTTTGAGTCAAAGAAATACGTGAGCGCATTTTTTTACCAAGTAATAATTAAATAAAAGCTAGGGGCCCCTAGCTGTTCTTCTTTAAAAATTGTACCAACAAAATACTTATCGCTGTGAAAAGAATAATTGTTAGCATTTCACTATTTATTCTTCCATGTTTACACTGGTATTTTTTACCAAGTAAAAATTTTCAGTCAAAGAAATACGTAGGCGCATTTTTTACCAAGTAATAATTAAAACAAAAAAAAAGCTAGCGGCCCAGTTGGCCCCTAATAATTTTCAGTTAAAGAAATACGTAGGCGCATTTTTTTACCAAGTAATAATTAAAAAAAACAAGTGAGAGTGTTAAATTCGGCTGTGCCGAATCTTTGATACCCTCCAACATGTTAAAATACATATAAAAAAATTTCAGAGGCGTTTTTGGGGATAGGGCTCTGTGGGGGTGCTGGGGGATGCCTTCCCCAACGCGATAAATGTTTACTAAATTATTTATTATGCTTTTTGAACTTTAGTTATACCATTTTCTCATAATTTTTATGTTTTTTTTTTTAATCCACGCCCACAAAAGGGGGCGGGGCAAAAAAAACAATATTTTGTAGCCCCCCGGGGTCTAAGTGTATGAACTTTAACGCTCTCTGACATAAAAAGGTTTCATTTGTTTAACAAAAATGCAAAAAAGCTGTAAAAAATGGCGCTTTTATAGAGGTTTTTTTAGTTCCTTAAGGGGGAACTTTTTGCCCCTTATCCGATTTTACCCATTTCCGAACTTGACCGGCCTATGACTATGAGACACATTAGTGCCAATTTTCAGGAGTCTAGCTCTATTATTTTGGACTGAATCGTGCTTTATACAGACGGACGGACGGACGGACATTCATAGAATGACTTATAATTGATCATAGATCAATAATATATATACTTTATGGGGTCCCCGACCGATATTTCTATGCGTTACAAACGGAATGACAAAGTGAGTATACCCCCATACTACGGTTGGAGGGTATAAAAAGCTAGGGGCCCCTAGCTTTTCTTCTTTAAAAATTGTAACAACAAAATACTTATCGCTGTGAAAAGAATAATTGTTAGCATTTCACTATTTATTCTTCCATGTTTACACTGGTATTTTTTACTAAGTTATAATTTTCAGTCAAAGAAATACGTGGGCGCATTTTTTACCAAGTAATAATTTAAAAAAAAAACAGCTAGGGGCCCCGTGCTTTAACAAAAAAAAACTAGGGGCCCCTAGCTGATGCGGGGCCCCTAGGCAGTTGCCTACTTTGCCTTAAGGGTAATCCGGGCCTGGTAGTGTCAGTAATAACGAAGTCGTTATTAATAGATGGCAATCTTTTTTTGGAAAGTATTTGGGAACGATTTGGGAATAACGAAAAATAAACATTGAAAAATTTAAAAATGATGAATGAAAATTATTGTTGTGTCACTACAAAATAGAAAAATACATAATAAAATAAAGAAATTAATTTAATTAAATCAAAACAACCAGCAAAATTAAACGAAAATAAAAGGTAAACAAAATTTCCAGCTTTCCCAGATACCATTTGTAAAACTAACACCACCTTTAAACGTCAAATAGAATTGACTCTTGCATAGTCTTTATATATTTAAGTTTTTGGCCAGGGGTAACTCATGAATAGTACACGCAAAAAAAAATCGTTGTCTGAGTGAGCAAAAATCTGGCATAATTTTACCAAAAATATGCTAAAACTACAACCGACGAAGTAGTTTTCGCAATTTAGCCAAAACGCTTATGTAAAAAATTTTGAAGAAAATGCTAATGCTATTTAAGTAAAAACTTGGTAAAATATACCAAAAGAGATATGGTGAAATATACCAAAATTATTAGAAAATATGACTAAAAATAATGCTAAAAATTCCACATTTATGCTAAAATAAATTTTCAATAAATTTTTGTAAAAATTTGAATATTTGTTGAATTTAAAATTTTCACAGAATAAATCCATATTAATATAATAAATGTTGTGTAGGATTTAATTTACCACCGACCAACTGACCCTTTTTGTACAATTTTCTCCAGTGACTGCTGCCTACGCTTCTTCTTGAAGTAAAGGATCCGCTATATCTTCAATAATTTATTTAAAAGCATCCTGTAAAAATAGGAAATTATTACAAAACATAAATTTTTAATTTAAAAAATTGCTAAACCCCATTGGTCTCTTGGTAAGGAGGAACACTTACTTTGTCATTCCATTTGTAACTCATCAAAACAGGTCTGGACTCCCTTGGCTTTGGGTTTTTAGGATTTAATTTTATAACTAAAGGCAGGATTGGTGTCCACGCTCTTTATTGAAGTAAAGGATTCATAATAGCTTCAAAAATTTATTTAGCAGTACCCTGTAAAAATAGAAAATTATTACCAAACACTAATTTTTAACTAAAAATCTATTAAACCTTATTGGTGTCTTCGGAATGCGGGTATACTCACTTTATCATTCCATTTGTTATTCATCAAAACCAGTGACGGTCCGTGAAGTTGTCACTGGGTGTTCTCTAATTTCTAAAAACAGCAAATTTACGCATAAAATTTATGTTTTCCTGGGCCTTATGCGTTCCCGAGATAGATAAAGATCCGATCTTATTAGTTTTGTATATTATTGAGTAATATGCAGCCCAAATTCTATTTTATGGTCATTTTGTTGCTTCACCACATCGAAAATTAACAAAAATCATTATTTCGCAAATAAATGGAGCATAAAATTAAATTTCGGCAGCATGCAAATTAATAACCCGGGTGAAAATGACCATGTATGTTCATATATGATGCATATATGGATGTCCATACAAGTGCATATCCGTAATTTGAGGGTACATGTACATTAATGATCATATATTGTCATACATGGATTTGTATGTAAATTTTTTTTTTGTATTTTTTTCCATAAAACGTCTATATAAAAGCTATTAATTGAAATTTTTTCAAATATGTATAAAAAATTTGTATTAATTTATGATACTGTTTTTTATGAGAATTTATGAGAATTTTATAAATTGAATGCATTCATTTATTATTCATGAGACTTTTAAAAATCGAATTTATAAAAACATACGCATTCAATTTCAAAGTCGAATGGAAAAGAAATCGAATGCATTCTATATTTTAAAATCAAATGTAAAATCATTCGATAAATTGTGATTGGGGAACGCAATCATTAAAGTTTAATTCAGAACACCAAATCTAATTAAGGAATGAAACCCTTCGCAGCTCTGACAGTAATACCGTCAGAGTGTTCGCATTTTCTTCTAAATTTGGTTCCGTTTGTGCTCTGACAGTAATACCGTCAGAGAGTTCGCAATTTCTTCTAAATTTGGTTACGTTAGTGCCATTCATATTCGCCTATAGAATACAAAAATTATAATAAATTTTGATGATGTATGATCAATATTGTCCGACGGAAAGACATGAACTTCTTCCAATTTTGCAAAGTTCTGCCGAACCCAACCTTTAAAAAAAAATTGTTTTTAAGACATGTATGCTATGCAGATGCATAGCATATATGAAGGTGTGTGACATGTACCCATCCACACATAGTTGCATACATTTACATATATGGAATACTATATTACATTACTTGTGTATGTTCATATATGCTCCCATATATGGCATTTATTTCCATATATATTTCCATATATTGTTCATATACTATCATACATGTAATCATGTATGAGCATTAGAGTGTCCCTTATTTTGGAAATGTTGGAAATGTTGAGACGGTACCCCCTCATTTTTTTCCTTTTGACTAAAAAATAACTCAGGAAAAATTTTACGCCCCTACGACCACGCCTTCCCTACGCGACGGGGCCTTAAAGAACGGGGCCTTAAAAATAATTTTTCCATACAAACCAAAAATTTTTTTTTTGATTTTTAATTTTTTTGTTATTAATTATAATATTACTTGATTAGCTTATTCACGACAAAAAATTTGATTTTGGTGGGATGAGGCTTTCAGTTCTAAAAAATTTTTCGAAAAAAAAAATTTAGAGCTTTTGGGGTCCTACAGTAAAAATTTTTTAAAAAATTTTTTTTTTTAGTTTTGACAAGCAACGGTTTTAGTTGTAATGTTGCTTTTAATGGTATATATTCATAAAAAAATATTATTCATATCTGTGACATCTTGATCGTGTATCGAAAAACATCAAAAATGCATTTTTTACCCTTTTTTAGATCACGATAAAGATGTCACAGATAGGAATAATATTTTTTTATGAAAATATATCATTAAAAGCAACAATTCAACTAAAACGGTTGCTTGTCAAAACTAAAAAAAAATATTTTTTAAAAAATTTTTACTGTAGGACCCCAAAAGCTCTAAATTTTTTTTTTCGAAAAATTTTTTAGAACTGAAAGCCTCATCCCATCAAAATCAAATTTTTTGTCGTGAATAAGCTAATCAAGTAATATTATAATTAATAACAAAAAAATTAAAAATAAAAAAAAAAATTTTTTGCTTTGTATGGAAAAATGATTTTTAAGGCCCCGCTCTTTACGGCCCCGTCGCGTAGGGAAGGCGTGGTCGTAGGGGCGTAAAATTTTTCCTGAGTTATTTTTTAGTCAAAAGGAAAAAAATGAGGGGGTACCGTCTCAACATTTCCAACATTTCCAAAATAAGGGACACTCTAATGAGCATGTATGAACATACATGGTCATTTTCACCCGGGAATAGTAAAATTTATACTTTGTCTATCACGGGAACGTGTTACGTCCAGTAAAACATATAAGAGGTATTCAGAGTCTTGTTGCCACCCCTGGCAATGTAGCAAAAGAGTACTTCTTTCAAAAAATACATGTATTTTGAAAAGTAATTTTGAAAAGTGCTCTTTTACCACCAGTGCCAGGGCTGGCAAGCAAGACTCTGAATACCTCTATAGTATATACATAATTTTGATATTTTAAAGAAGTAGAGAACACCCAGTGACAACTTCACGGACCGTCACTGATCGAAACATATCTGGGACCAAAAACTTAAATATATAAAGACTATGCAAGAGTCAATTCTTTTTGACGTTTAAAGGTGGTGTTAGTTTTACAAATGGTATCTGGGAAAGCTGGAAATTTTGTTTACCTTTTATTTTTCGTTTAATTTTGCTGGTTGTTTTGATTTAATTATATGCATTTCTTTTTTTTATTATGTATTTTTTTATTTTCAAGTGACACAACAATAATTTTCATTCATAATTTTAAAATTTTTTAATGTTTATTTTTCGTTATTCCCAAATCGTTCCCAAAAAAAAGATTGCCATCTGTATATAACGACTTCGTTATTACTGACACTACTATTCATGAGTTACCCCTGTCTGGGACTCCAGTGACGGTCCGTGAAGTTGTCACTGGGTGTTCTCTACTTCTTTAAAATATCAAAATTATGTATATAATATATGTTTTACTGGACGTAACACGTTCCCGTGATAGACAAAGTATAAATTTTACTATTATTAATTTGCATGCTGCCCAAATTTAATTTTATGCTCCATTTATTTGCGAAATAATGATTTTTGTTAATTTTCGATGTGGTGAAGCAACAAAATGACCATAAAATAGAATTTGGACTGCATATTACTCAATAATATACAAAACTAATAAGATCGGATCTTTATCTATCTCGGGAACGCATAAGGCCCAGGAAAACATGAATTTTATGCGTAAATTTGCTGTTTTTAGAAATTAGAGAACACCCAGTGACAACTTCACGGACCGTCACTGTGGGACTCCATTGGTTTTTCTTAATGAATGGTGTTTTAAGTGATCAAAGCAAAATTAACTTTAACATTCTTTTATCTTACATTTATTTATCTTTTAGAAAACTAATTATTTATTTTTATTTATTAATTTATTTTTATTTTATTTATCAATTTCCTTTTTACGTTTTTATAACACAAAAAATAAACGAACAACGCACACAAAAAAACAAAATGAAAATGGCGGTCTGTATTTGTTTTTTTGTTGTTTACGTTCGATAAATTTTTGTGCAAGTAATTTGCGTTATTGTGCAAGCTACTTGGTTATTTTACATAAAAAATGAATTATGTTACTTTAATACGGCGTTCACACTTGCTGTTTTGAAGTGTTTAAGAGTGAGATGTTTAAAAAAGTCTTTGTTCTGTATCCATTACATTTTTATTCTGTTACTGGTGTTTTGTTAAACAACTTGTTTAAAGTCGCTAGTGTGAACTCCATATAAGATCGACAAGCATAATTTTAGCAAAAATTTGGTAAAAATTTTTTTTGGTATGAAAAAAGTTTTACCAAGTAGGATTGCTCAATCTTACCAGATTTTTTTTTTGCGTGTAGTGTCAGTAATAACGAAGTCGTTATTAATAGATGGCAATCTTTTTTTGGAAAGTATTTGGGAACGATTTGGGAATAACGAAAAATAAACATTAAAAAATTTTAAAATTATGAATGAAAATTATTGTTGTGTCACTTGAAAATAAAAAAATATATATTAAAAAAAATAAATGAATATAATTAAATCAAAACAACCGGCAAAATTAAACGAAAAATAAAAGGTAAACAAAATTTCCAGCTTTCCCAGATACCATTTGTAAAACTAACACCACCTTTAAACGTCAAAAAGAATTGACTCTTGCATAGTCTTTATCAGGGGTAACTCATGAATAGTAGTGCCAGTAATAACGAAGTCGTTATCTACAGATGGCAATCTTTTTTTGGAAAGTATTTGGGAACGATTTGGGAATAACGAAAAATAAACATAAAAAAATTTTAAAATTATCAATGAAAATTATTGTTGTGTCACTTGAAAATAAAAAAATACATAATAATAAAAAGAAATTTATATAATTAAATCAAAACAACCAGCAAAATTAAACAAAAAAAAAAAGGTAAACAAAATTTCCAGCTTTCCCAGATACCATTTGTAAAACTAACACCACCTTTAAACGTCAAAAAGAATTGACTCTTGCATAGTCTTTATATATTTAAGTTTTTGGTCTTTATATCATAGAAAAAAATAGAAGTGTAACAGAGTCGTATTTCGCTTGAATAAGTATTAGTGACAGCACATTATGTAGCTTTTGACGTTTAATAAAAACAATGCAACATAAAGGAAAACAACAACAAAGAAAACAACAAACGAAAAAACAAAAGGTTTTAAACTATCAATAGTGCGTATTATCTTTAAAAAAACGTTGAATAAAGCAAAATAAATAATAAATTTAATTAAATGAAAGACAAATTCCATTTTTTATAAACAAAGAATCTAATTTGATATTAAATACGTGTGAGATGAGGAAGAACAAGCATTTTGCCACCATATTGGAAAATATATCAAATACAACACTGCGTACCTTCTAATCTTTTCTATGCTTTATATATTTAAGTTTTTGACGTGTGCTCCTATAGGGTTGTACAAGTCTGCACTTTTCAGTACTCAATACTTTTTGAATTGTTTTATATTTTACAGTAGTTAGTTATTTTCAACTAAAAAGTCAGTTGTTTTTGTATGAAAAATGTCAAACAACTATTTCTGTTAGTTATTTTAAGTAGTTTTTTTGAATAACTAACAAAAAAGTACTGTGATGTACACGCAAAAAAAAATCTGTGTAAGATTGAGCAATCCATAATTCATTTTTTATGTAAAATAACCAAGTAGCTTGCACAATAACGCAAATTACCTGCACAAAAATTTATCGAAAGAAAACAAAAAAAAAAACAAATACAGACCGCCATTTTCATTTTGTATTTTTGTGTGCGTTGTTCGTTTATTTTTTGTGTTATAAAAACGTACACGCAAAAAAAAATTCTGTGTAAGATTGAGCAATCCTACTTGGTAAAACTTTTTTCATACCAAAAAAAAATTTTTACCAAATTTTAGCTAAAATTATGCTTGTCGATGTTAAAGTAACATAATTCAGATTTTATGTAAAATAACCAAGTAGCTTGCACAATAACGCAAATTACTTGGACAAAAATTTATCGAAAGAAAACAACAAAAAAAAAAACAAATACAGACCGCCATTTTCATTTTGTATTTTTGTGTGCGTTGTTCGTTTATTTTTTGTGTTATAAAAACGTAAGAAGGAAATTGATAAATAAAATTAAAATAAATTAATGAATAAAAATAAAGAAATAATTAGTTGTTTAAAAGATAAATAAATGTAAGATAAAAAAATGCTAAAGTTAATTCTGCTGTCATAACTTAAAACACCATTCATTTAGCAAAACCAATGGAGTCCCAGACGTATGTTTCGATGAATTACAAATGGAATGATGAAGTGAGTATACCCCCATTCCGTAGACACCAATAAGGTTTAATAGAGTTTTAGTTAAAAATTAGTGTTTGGTAATAATTTTCTATTTTTACAGGATACTGGTAAATAATGTGGTCATTCATAAAACCTAAAATATATTTAAAGTAGGTTTATTTGACAGATATTGCAGGAACAATTGTCAAATAAACCTACAATAAGTCTGTTCACTGAAAAAAATAGCTTCGTGAAATTAATGAAAATTGACTTAACCTTAATGAAAAATGACTCACGTTTTCAACCGAAGACAGGTTTCATTTGATTAATGAAACTGGTGTCATTAAAGTTCCTTTCAATGAAAACTTGCATATAAATAATGAAAATATTCGTAGAACTTGTTTGAAACGTTTTATGAAGTTTTTCATTAAATGTATGAAAATATCCATTGATTAAATGTGAAATAGTAGTTGGTAATGAGCGTATGATAATTGCTTTTTACAAGTAACTAGTTGCTAACTTTATTAAGGGTTTGATATGGGAATTACGATAAATTCATGTTGGTTAAAGTTATCAAAATTTCCATAGAAAGCCCCTAATCAAGTTAGGAACAAGTTACCTAAAAACAGCACGTATCATGCACCCATAAGTGAAAATTTGCATTAATAACAATTTTGGTAAGTCACATGTAACCATCACTGTAACCGTCACTGAAATTTTATTTAGGGGCATGTCACAGACTCAATTCCGATCGGATTTGAAAAAAAGTTGTTACTCGTAAAACGCAAAACATTTTTTTTTTTTCGGAATGAAATCACTTTCAAAAATCAATGTGGAATTGAATTGCTAAAAGTGGTTTCATTCCGAAAAAAAAGTATTTGCTTTGCGTTTTACGAGTGAACCACTTATTCCACTTCCGAACGGAATTGAGTCTGTGAGATGACCCTTAATTGCACACTTTTTATGGTTTTCACCTAGTTTTTACACACAACAAAATTTTACTCCAAACATAAATTGGTCTGAATTGCCATATAAGGTAAACCATAAAAGACAAAAACGCGATGACTTTAAAAACACGTGCTGCCAAAACGTAGCAACAACGTAGCAATGGAACAACACAAATTACCCTACATTTCATCACAAAATTTTAATGACTTAAAAAACTATTTTTCTGTTGCAAATTATATTATAATTTATAAGAAACAGTCAAAAGAAACACTTATACGGAACTTTTCACATGTAATTTCAATTAGATATAACCAGCATAACACACACACAAGTTTCAATAACAAAGCAAAAAATATAAAATTATTCTATTTTATTAGAAAAAAGTTAACACACATGTAAAAATTACAATTAGACTAAACACGCGTGGTGTAATAAAAAGTCGTATGTTTTTTTTCTGTTTTCTTTCTCTTATTCGCAACGCAGAGTTGTATTTAGTTCTAAAAAATCTTATGATATTTTTTAATGAAATTATGAAACCTAATGAAATAAGTTTCATAAAATTTGTTCATAACATGCATGAAATTTAAATCAGCTTATGAATTCCTTCATTTAAGTAATGAAAACAAAATAATGAATCCGTTTCATTAATATCAGGAAGGTTATTTTTTTCAGTGTTATAAGTATTATGAATAAGAGCCTAAATGTTTGAAGCCATGGCGAATCCTTCACTACAATAAGGAGTGTGGGCACCAGTCCTGCCTTTAGTTATAAAATTAAAACCTAAAAACTCATTTATATAGCAAAGCCAATGGAGTCCAGACCTGTTTTGATGAGTTACAAATGGAATCACAAAGTAAGTGTTCCTCCATACTGGGTTTACCAGTTTTTTAAATTAAAATTTATGTTTTGTAATAATTTTCTAATTTTACAGGATGCTTTTAAATAAATTCGTGAAGCTATAGCGGATCCTTCACTTCAAGAAAAAGCGTAGGCAGCAGTCATTGGAGAAAATTGTACAAAAAGGGTCAGTTGGTCGGTGGTAAATTAAATTCTACACAACATTTATTATATTAATATGGATTTATTCTGTGAAAATTTTAAATTCAACAAATATACAAATTTTTACAAAAAATTATTGAAAATTTATTTTAGCATAAATGTGGTAATTTTTAGCATTATTTTTAGCCACCATTTCTAATAATTTTGGTATATTTCACCATATCTCTTTTGGTATATTTTACCAATTTTTTGCTTAAATAGCATTAGCATTTTCTTCAAAATTTTTTACATAAGTGTTTTGGCTAAATTACGAAAACTACTTCGTCGGTTGTAGTTTTAGCATATTTTTGGTAAAATTATGCCAGATTTTTGCTCACTCCGACACAGATTTTTTTTGCGTGTAAAAAGGAAATTGAAAAATAAAATAAAAATAGATTAATAAATAAAAATAAATAATTAGTTTTCTAAAAGATAAATAAATGTAAGATAAAAGAATGTTAAAGTTAATTTTGCTTTCATCACTTAAAACACCATTCATTAAGAAAAACCAATGGAGTCCCAGACGTTTGTTTCAATGAATTACAAATGGAATGATAAAGTGAGTATACCCCTATTCCGAAGACACCAATAAGGTTTAATAGATTTTTAGTTAAAAATTAGTGTTTGGTAATAATTTTCTATTTTTACAGGGTACTGCTAAATAAATTTTTGAAGCTATGGCGAATCCTTCACTACCAAAAAAAGCGTGGGCACCATTCCTCCCTTTAGTCATTAAATTAAAAATCACAAAGTAAGTGTTCCTCCTAACCAAAAGACCAATGGGATTTACTAGTTTTTTAAATTAAAAATTTATGTTTTGTAATAATTTTCTATTTTTACAGGATGCTTTTAAATAAATTCGCGAAGCTATAGCGGATACTTCACTCCAAGAAAAAGCGTAGGCAGCAGTCACTGGAGGAAATTGTACATAAAGGATCAGTTGGTCGGTGGTAAATAAAATCCTACACAACATTTATTATATTAATATGGATTTATTCTGTGAAAATTTTAAATTCAAAAAATATACAAATTTTTACAAAAATTTTATAGAAAAATTATTTTAGCATAAATGGGGTAATTTTTAGAATTATTTTTAGTCACCTTTTCTAATAATTTTGGAATATTTCACCATATTTCTTTTGGTATATTTTACCAAGTTTTTGCTTAAATAGCATTAGCATTTTCTTCAAAATTTTTTACATAAGTATTTTGGCTAAATTACGAAAACTACTTCGTCGGTTGTAATTTTAGCATATTTTTGGTAAAATTATGCCAGATTTTTGCTCACTCCGACACAAGTTTTTTTTGGCGTGTAGTAACAGTTATTTAAAGCAGGGGTAACTCATGAATAATAGTGTCAGTAATAACGAAGTCGTTATCTGCAGATGGCAATCTTTTTTTTGGGAACGATTTGGGAATAACGAAAAATAAATATTAAAAAATTTTAAAATTATGAATGAAAATTATTGTTGTGTCACTTGAAAATAAAAAAATACATAATAAAAAATAGAAATGAATATGATTAAATCAAAACAACCAGCAATATTAAACTAAAAATAAAAGGTAAACAAAATTTCCAGCTTTCCCAGATACCATTTGTAAAACTAACACCACCTTTATACGTCAAAAAGAATTGACTCTTGCATAGTCTTTATATATTTAAGTTTTTGATTTAAAGTAGTTAATTTTATTTTTTTTATCTCTGAAAAATTTTCAAAGTTTTTTTTCCAAAAAATAAAAATAAATTTTCGTTTTGTTTTTATTTTTCAAAACTTTTTTTAAAAAAAAAAACTTTGAAAAAATTTGGGCTTCATTTTTTTTCTCAAAAATTTTTTGAAAAAAAAATTATTTATAGATTTTTTTATTTTTACTACATTTTAGTTGTTTTGACTACAAATGTAAGTTGTTTTTACTACATAAGTCAGTTGTTTTTTGTCAGTTAAAATAACTAACATTGTTAGTTGATTTAACTGAAAAAGTAGTTGACCCCAAAACAACTTACAAAGTAGTTATTTTAACTGACATTTTCAGTTGATTTTACTTACATAATTTTTTGAGTGAATTTATTTCTATTTTTTGGAAAAAAACTATGAAAATTTTTCAGAGATAATAACATATAATTAACTACTTTAAATAACTGTTACTACATTACAGTACTTTTTTGTTAGTTGTTCAAAAAAACGACTTAAAATAACTAACAGCAATAGTTTTTTGATATTTTTCATACAAAAACAACTGACTTTGTGGTTGAAAACAACAAACTACTGTAAAATATACAAACAACTAACATGTAGTAACTTACATAATTTTCTGAGTGCACTAAAAAAATTATGTTAGTAAAATCAACTGAAAATGTCAGTTAAAATAACTACTTTGTAAGTTGTTTTGGGGTCAACTAATTTTTCAGTTAAATCAACTTACAATGTTAGTTATTTTAACTGACAAAAACAACTGACTTATGTAGTAAAAACTACTTTCATTTGTAGTCAAAACAACTAAAATGTAGTAAAAATAATATAATCAATATATAATTTTATTTTTTTCCAAACAATTTTTCAGAAAAAAAATTGAAGACCAAAATTTTCTAAGTTTTTTTTTTTTATTTTTTTTAAAAAAAAGTTGTGAAAAATAAAAAAAAAAATAAAATTTATTATTTGATTTTTATAGAAATTATTTCTAAAACAGGCTTTTAAGGTCAGTTTTTTCTCCTAAATGTAAATAAAAGACATTATTTATTCATTTTCTATCCGACGTTTCGTTGGGATTTTTCCAACATCTTCAGGGGAATTTTTATTGAATCTGGTAACATTGACAAAAAATAAAAATATACAATAGTTTAATAATAACAACAAAACTCACAATATTATTTAACAAATTAGACTTACATATAATTCTTTAGTCAGTTTTACATTTATTATTGAATAAAAATAGTTTTTCACGACACAAATAGTACGACATAAAACACATTATTATGTATAAATGCAAAAATAATTAACACGAAAAATATCACAGTATAATTGTTTCTTAATATTAGGTATCACATGTAGATTTTATCACAGTTTTCATCGGTTTTACCTGCACACTTTATTTCGTATACTACATTGCTTTGGTCTTCTTTGTTAATTTTTGTTTTTGTTTGTGTAAAAAGTGGATTTATAGTTTTGTTTGCTCTGTGTGCTAACACTATTCCTTCATCTTCCATTATTTCTCTAAGCTTTTTGTTTTCAGTGAGTTTTGGCACAGACTAATACAGACTCGACATAAGTGACAGATGTCAAAAAAGTAGTTCTGAACCATATGGTTAATATTTTCAAATTATTCTACGAATTAGGTTAGAAAGAGAAAACTGATATAACGCGCCATAAGAAAAATGGATGCCAGATCGGTTTTTGTTGTTTCACTCACTCCTAAATCGTAGAAAGTGTTACCATGTTAGCGTAAAACGGACTAAAAACCGCTGTGTTTTCTCCTAAAATCGCTTAGTTTTTCCCCATTTTTTCTTAAAAAACTCTACTGTCGAGTCTGTTTATAGTCTGTGGTTTTGGTATATACGGTACACTATAGAATTTGGGGTTACCAGATGTATTGTTGATGTTTATTGTTCTTTCCCTTGATTGGGGATTTATTGATTTGTTTATTAATTCGTTAATTATATTATGCGGATAGTTATTATTTAATAGTATTTCTTTTATTGTTTTTATATTTTTATTTTTGAATTTTTCGTGGCTTAATTGTAAAACTTTATTAATAAAGTTAGTTGCTGTATTGGTTTTTTGTTTAAATGGTTGTGTTGAGTGAAAATTTATTATGCGTCCGGAAGCTATTGATTTCATATACCAATCGGTTATAATTCTATTGTTTTTTCTTATGATTTTCATATCAAGGTAAGGAATTGAATTGTCTATTTCCTTCTCGATCGTAAATTTGATTTTATTGTGGTAATTGTTGAATAATTTTAGAATTCTTTCCTCGTCGTTTATCTTTATAATGGCAAAAAGATCGTCAACATACTTAGTCAATAATTTAATTTTGATGTTCTCCTTTTTCAGTTCCTCCGTGGTTTCTTCTAAAAGTTTATCCAAAACAATGTCCGCGATTGTTGGGGACAGTGGGTTCCCCATGGGAACCCACTAAACTAAATTTCCAGCTTTCCCAGATACCATTTGTAAAACTAACACCACCTTCAAACGTCAAAAAGAATTGACTCTTGTATAGTCTTTATATATTTAAGTTTTTGCTTTTTTCTTTGATGTACTAAACAAAAACTTAAATATATAAAGACTGCAAGAGTCAATTCTTTTTGATGTTTAAAGGTGGTGTTAGTTTTACAAGTGGTATCTGGGAAAGCTGGAAATTTAGTTTACCTTTTATTTTTCGTTTAATTTTGCCGGTTGTTTTGATTTAATTATATTCATTTATTTTTTTATACCCTCCACTTAGTGATAGAGGGTATATATAAGTTTGTCATTCCGTTTGTAACTCATCGAAATATCGGTCTCGGACCCCATAAAGTATATATATTCATGATGCCCGATCGATTTTAAGACATTCTAGCGATGTCCGTCTGTCCGTCTGTCCGTCTGTCCGTCTGTCTGTGGAAAATGCTGTAGCGAACAAAATATTGCACAGAGATGACTGAAACTTAACATATTTATTGGAAGTTCTCCCGAGAAGTTTGGTATTGCATTTGAGCGATATCGGTTCAGCGCACAGTGATTCGTTTCATTGGCAAAAATCAAAAAAAAAAGTATGTCTTCAATGTTGATGATTTTTTGTATTTTTACAGTTTAATAGTAAACTAAAAGAAATATGTACTTTTCTGATTTTTAAGAAGTCATATGTTGACACAAGAGGGCGCTAAAGTATGGAAATTCAACGCTATTGTGTTAAAACCTAAAAATTGATTTTTATAGGTTTACTAAAATAATTATGAAAAATCGAATTTTGAAGAAATCAACGAACTTTTTTTTGCAAAAGTTACTTTAATATATTAGCTAAATGTTGTATTTGCATTTTTTTTAGAATTAATCTTAAAATACATTTTTGTATTGCTCTGAAATCTATATTTTTTCTACCGAATTCCCAAAAATTGACAAATTTTGATGGAATGCATAAAAAAAGTTCGTGAGTCAAAAAATTATTTTTTTCGCTTTTTCGATAGCTCGGACTATGGTTTATAAGGCAAAACAATAAAAATAACTAAGTTTTTGTCTGAAGTTGAAAAAAAGTTAGGTTTTTTTTGTGTCTTTATTTAATTTTTTTCAAAAGCTATATTATTAACGGAAAAAATATTAAAAAAAAAATTTAATATTAAGTATTTTTTCTTTACACATTGATATATTATATAGTATTCTGTAAAAATATAATAAAAAATCAGAAAAAAAATATGCAGTACGTGGGCCGTTTTGCTTTAAAAGTTATCTATGACTTTTACTAAAATCCCCAAAATCACCAAATTTTAATGGCCTTCATAAAAAAAGTTCGTGAATAAAATTTTTTTGTTTTTCATTTTTTTTGTAGCTTTAACTATGTTTTATAAGATCAAAAAATAAAAATAACTAAGTTTTTTTTTTAAGTTGAAAAAAAAAATTTTTAAAAAATCTAAAATTGGATTATTTTTTTTTTTTATTTATTTTATGTACTGTAAATAAAATTAAAAAAATACATCAACATTTTCATGTTTTTTTATATAAAGGGATTTATTGTATTGTATACCATAAATTTATAGTAAAAAATTCGATGAAGAAAGTATACAGTGGGCCATTTTGCTTTAAAACCAGTATTTGATTTTCGTTGGTATCCCAAATCAAAACCAAATTTTTTTTTGAGATACATAAAAAAAGTTCGTACTCAAAAATTATTTTTTATTGATTTTTTTAACATCCTGGACTGTTTTCTATACAATCAAATAATAAAAATAAATAAGTTTTTGAAAAAAACGAAAAAAAAAAAATTTTAGTACCAAAAAAAATTTTTTTTTTTAGTTTTTTGTTATTAACGGGTTATCCCAGCAAAACTTTAGTAATGGGTAGTGATTATATAACACATTACCAGGTAATGCATATACCTTATTTGTAGCATTATTTTAGGATGTCTTACCAAACATTTGTTCCACAACGTATTATTTTCAAGTGAAAAATAATGCATTACTAATAATTTGCTACGTAATGCATGATTATTGGAAAAAATGTATTTCATATTTGTTATTTCTAAACATTAAATCATGGATGACTTATATTTGGTTACATTATGAATTATTTGAAAGTTTGAAATAATGTATTATTTATAATTGGATGCATTACAATAACATAAAAAATAATTATTTTATAAAAAAATGCATAAGTTTAAACTAGAGATGGGCTCACGACAGGAAATTTCTAACGACATACACTCACGAGCATATTTTATCTACTTACACTCACTTACAATCACGTGAGTAAATTTAATACAAAATTACTTTTTCACTACTCGTAACACCTTATATAATATCTTCTGGTATGCTATATTATTTCATTTCTCGTAACCTGTAAAATATCATATATTTTACACCTTACTCGTATTCTTCGTTATAAATTTATGACTTATTTTATACCTTACTGGTATTCTTTGTGATAATGTGGATGCATTACTTTGAGTCTCATCGCCTGTTAAAATCATCAATGCTGCAATGTATAAAATAAGAGATCCTATACCATATTTTATACCTTATTTGGTAATCTAAGTTTTGCTGGGATATACTTAGAAATAAAGCAAGTATTAAACGAGTTTACTTAAAACTTATTTTGAATAAATTTATTTTCGTAATGCAACAGGAAATAAGTGTTGTGAATGTTTTGTTTTTGCTGTTATTAGGTATTTTTATATTTTTGACTATATTTAAAAAAAGGATATATTAACAGCTTTTTTGTTACAGCAAGTAACTCAACGAAATTTGGTACACTTATTAACGTTATTTGATCTAATCTATATTAAAAATTTGATAGCAATTGAAAGATTTTTAAAATAGTTACAGCGATATCAAGAAAAAGGATATATGGCAGCCACGCGAGTCCTTGCTCAGATTAAAATACAAATGTTGTACGTCGATGGTTATCTAAATTTCTAAGACAATAACTAAGTTAAGTAATTTTATATCAAGTTTTGTGGCTAAAACTCCACTTTTAAATTTCAGGATATACGACAGGTACAAATGTCCTTCGACCGATTTGCTCAAAATTTTTATTTTTTTTCTATTAATTAATTTTGTGCTTGCGTACCAAATTTGGAAAATCGTTGACAACTCTTTCTATTTTATTTTTGTGATTAAAATATATTAACACTTTATTGCAGTTTTTAAAAAGGATATATAAATAACTTTTGTTTTACAGAACCGATTTCAGCGAAATTTGGCACACACATTGACATCACTTATTCAAATTTTTACAAAATATTTCAAGAGTATCGAGTAATTTTTGAGCGATTTACAATTTTTTTAAGAAAAAGGATATATGGCAGCCACACGAGTCCTTGCTTCAATCTTGAAAAAAAATTTACACATAAAATACTGTATCAAAATTGGTAACATTGACAAAATTTGGGAATTTTGTGGCCATTTTTGTAGTTTTAATCACATATTTAAGTTTCAGGATATATGGGGGGTAGGCGTGTCCTTGCTCCGATTTTTCCAAAAACTCGTTTTTTTCTTGACTAGATAATTAAATGCTTGTGTTCCAAATTTCAGAAATCTGCGACCAATATTCTATTTTTGCCCACTCGATATATGGGAACGAATCACTGTGCAGCGGTTCAAAAGTTATGAACGAAAATGTAAGCACACCTCAAAAATTTCAGTACATTCAACATAACCTAAAAATACAAAATGCTTTCATTCGGCTTCTGGTTGACATATGTGAACATAATTGAACACCAAATGGTATTTAAACAAGTACGAACATATTTTTTACAAAAAAAAGAAAAAAATCGCGGATTTTTTACCAATTTTTTTTCGCGGAAATTTTTTTTAAAAGAAAAAAAAAATTTTTTCAAAAGTAATTTCCTTTTAAATAAAGTTTTTTTGCAATAACCTTTTTGAAATTGTGGAGGGTATCACTACATTCGGCAAGGCCGAATTTAACTTTTTTACTTGTTTATTATGTATTTTTTTATTTTCAAGTGACACAACAATAATTTTCATTCATAATTTTAAATTTTTTTAATGTTTATTTTTCGTTATTCCCAAATCGTTCCCAAATACTTTCCAAAGAAAGATTGTCATCTATTTATAACGACTTCGTTATTACTGACACTACTATTCATGAGTTACCCCTGGTACTAAATAACAGGGGTAACTCATGAATAGTAGTGTCAGTAATAACGAAGTCGTTATTAATAGATGGCAATCTTTTTTTGGAAAGTATTTGGGAACGATTTGGGAATAACGAAAAATAAATATTAAAAAATTTGAAAATTATGAATGAAAATTATTGTTGTGTCACTTGAAAATAAAAAAATACATAATAAAAAAAAGAAATGAATATAATTAAATCAAAACAACCAGCAAAATTAAACGAAAAATAAAAGGTAAACAAAATTTCCAGCTTTCCCAGATACCATTTGTAAAACCAACACCACCTTTAAACGTCAAAAAGAATTGACTCTTGCATAGTCTTTATATATTTAAGTTTTTGCTAAATAAGTAAAACAAAAACTTAAATATATAAAGACTATGCAAGAGTCAATTCTTTTTGACGTTTAAAGGTGGTGTTAGTTTTACAAATGGGATCTGGGAAAGCTGGAAATTTTGTTTACCTTTTATTTTTCGTTTAATTTTGCTGGTTGTTTTGATTTAATTATATTCATTTCTTTTTTTCATTATGTATTTTTTTATTTTCAAGTGACACAACAATAATTTTCATTCATAATTTTAAAATTTTTTAATGTTTATTTTTCGCTATTCCCAAATCGTTCCCAAAAAAATGATTGCCATCTGTATATAACGACTTCGTTATTACTGACACTACTATTCATGAGTTACCCCTGAAGTAAAATGTATAACAGTTACATCAAACAAAATGGTTGGTTACCGGGCTATCTTTTATATCAGCGGTAACTCATGAATAGTAGTGTCAGTAATAACGAAGTCGTTATCTACAGATGGCAATCTTTTTTTGGAAAGTATTTGGGAACGATTTGGGAATAAACAAAATTTCCAGCTTTCCCAGATACCATTTGTAAAACTAATGCCATATTCACATTCATATTTTTAAACTAGTTTAAGAACTTAAACATGTTTATGTACCTTAACAAGTTTAAATTTAAACATGTTCAAGTGGTGAAACATGTTTAAAAAAATGAATGCGAATTTGGTATAACACCAACTTTAAACGTCAAAAAGAATTGACTCTTGCATAGTCTTTATATATTTAAGTTTTTGCATGAGTTACCCCTGGGTCAAAGGGAGAGTTAAGTTGTTATATATGGAATCTCTATAATTGTTCCAAATATGGATAACACCACACTGAGAAAAAAAAGCATATTTAAATCAAACATTTTCGGTTTTAATTTAAAAATGCTACATTATTTTCCAAAAATTTTATTATTTATATTGAAATATGTTGATTTAAAAATAAATATTTTTGTTTTGAAGTTGTTAACCTCTTAATTTAAGATTAAAAATTTTTGGTTCTTATATTTTTCAGAATTTATCCGAATTACGAGGCACGAATCCTTGGACCCTACTGGGATTTATAAAGGCATCTAAATGGGACGCATAAAGGAAAACCACTTCGGGCTACACAGTAGAAGAAGAGAGAGGATCAAAGTTTCAAAGGAATCATAATGGGCCACATCACGGCCTCTATGGGCGCTGGTTTATACCAGTGTCATCCTTCATAACCTAACCTAACCTAATTTAAAAATGAATAATCTCGTATTTATTATGCTGTCGTAAAAGCTCGTTACAAATTTGAGTTATTGCCAATTCAAATTTTCATTCTAAAAACTATATTGTTTCATTTGATGTCAAACAATTTTAATTTTAGTTGTGAATTGACATTTCAAAATCATATGTCAAATTTTAAGATGAAAACATTTTTAATTTGAACATGTTCATTATTAAAAAAAATATTGCGTCATTTCTTACTTTTTGCAAAAAAAAATGGAAATTTTTGTTTAAAAAAGGAATAGTCCCTGAGATATAATGAATTATATCTGTAAAAAATTTAAATTTAGATAAATATCTATCAGCGATGGTAAGTTATAAACTTCAATATGTTTTTTTTTTTTTGTTAACTAACTTGATTTTGTTATTCTTTGGTTAAAGGGCTTCTCTGGTTGTTGTCGTGGAAAAAATAATAGATGAGAATTATAAACTGGACTTTAAAATTCAATTCCCGGAAAGGAAATTAATAAAATAATTAAGTTTAATCAAGTTAAGTATAATGTGTCATTTTTAAGTAATTTAAGTTTTTAACGCAGTCAATATAGTCTGATAACAGAGTTTATCAATTTTCCAGGCTACATAGACGGTTTCACATAAAAAATATCAGAAATCTTATACAAAACTGCATATTATTTCTTTATTATTTTAAATAAATTGTTTAATATTAAAATTAAAAAAAATGTTTTAATAAATAAAATAAAATGGTAGGGAACAACATAAAAATAAAAATATATCAACCTTAAATCAATAATTTCTCAACTTTAAATTGAAATGAAACAACTTTGATTTTAAAACGTTAGTTTTTATTCGCCCATTTTAAAAATAAAAATAAACATTCTCAAATTAAGCAAAAACAAAGTTTGTTGACTTTTGTCACTGTTTTCTTTTTAATTTGAGATTGTTTCTGCTTGATTTGAAAAATTTTTTTTCTTAGTGCAGAGTTGCAGATTTTTTGTATTGGTAATTTATATTACCCTTCGGACACAGACTAATACAGACTCGACATAAGTGACAGGTGTCAAAAAAGTAGTTCTTAGCCATATGGTTAATTTTTTCAAATTATTCTACGAATTAGGTTAGAAAGAGAAAGCTAATACAACGCGCCATTAGAAAAATGGATGCCAGATCGGATTTTGTTGTTTCACTCACTCCTAAGTCGTAGAAAGTGTTGCCATGTTAGCGTAAAACGGACTAAAAACCGCTGTGTTTTCTCCTAAAATCGCTTAGTTTTTCCCCATTTTTTCTTGTAAAACTCTACTGTCGAGTCTGTATTTAGTCTGTGCTTCGGAGGTGTATTTTTTTCTCCACACAGAATTTAAAAAATATACAAAATGACGGTTACCTTTTTATATGAAAATCGAATTCCTGTGGCCAAGTGTCTGTTTAATATAGATAGAATTTGGATGCTTTTCCTTGTTATTTTCTTCCTTCACTGGCAATTCTGACCACAGGGTTTTCATATAAAAATCTGATTTTAAATTATAAAAAAAAAAACTGAAAAATCTTCTCCAAGATTTTGGCTAAATCCTCCTAGTAATCTTCACTTTTTCTTCAGATGGATGTCCTTCCGAGATTTGAAGCAATCTAAGCAATCTCCTTCTCCTATTTTCACTTGGTTTGACTGTAAAACTTTAAACTTTTTCTACACTTTTGAATTAAAACTTTCTTTTAAGCGCTGCTGGTTGTTTTTAGCTCTGATGCTGATTTGATAATGGTCATTTTACAAAATTTAATTTTGGCCGCCAATACTTAAAATTAAATATGTACATAAAATACACTCAAAAAATTATGTTAGTAAAATCAACTGAAAATGTTAGTTAAAATAACTACTTTGTAAGTTGTTTTGGTTTCAGTTAAAAATTTTTCAGAAAAAAATTGAAGACCAAATTTTTTCCGTTCTTTTTTTTTTTTTAGTTGTTAAAAAAAAAAAGTTGTGAAAAATAAAAAAACGAAAATTTATTTTTATTTTTTGAAAAAATACTTAAAAATTTTTTCAGAGATAAAAAAAAATAAAATTAACTACTTTAAATTACTGTTACTACAGCACAGTACTTTTTTGTTAGTTGTTCAAAAAAAGTATTAAAAATAACTTGTTTGAAATAGTTGTTTGATATTTTTCAAACAAAAACAACTGACTTTGTAGTTGAAAACAACTAACTACTGTAAAATATATAAACAACTTACATGTAGTAACTTACATAATTTTCTGAGTGTACATAAAATTTAATATATTCTACCAACAAAATCTACTTTAAAAAAAAAAAAAAAAAAACTATTTACTAAAACACAACACTCTAATTAAAATGATTTCAGTTTCCTACTATAAATTAGGTAAATTTACACAAATCACGTAATTCTACATAAAAATATTGGAAATTTACTCAATTTACAGCAGTATATTTTTTGAATTTGTTTAAATTTACCCAATTTATAGTAGGAAACTGGACTCTTTTTTTAGGGTGAATATAAGACATACATAGGGTCAATGCACAATGCTCTTTGGCCTTGAAAATTTTCGTGCATTTCCCGAATAACCATTTTTCAAAATTATCGGTAAGAGAAAATTAATTCTCTTCGACCCTACTAATTTTCTTTCCCACACAGTCGGGGATCATGAATATATATACTTTTTGGGATCCCAGACCGATATTTCGATGAGTTACAAACGGAATGACAAACTTATATATGAGGCATTCCAAACCAAATGTCCCGCTACAGAAAAACATGTGTCTCGTAAATTTCTGAATAGGTTTGGATAGCCCTATATGGAACTAAGAAAATTGCGTTTTTGGTTTTTCTAATTTTAAAAAACTGGGCTTAGAAGGCATGGTCAAATATTGGAAAAATGGTAAAATTTGTGGCGAGTTGCCTTGATTAAATATTTATCACATTAAAACGGAATGCACCACAATCTTAAAAAATTATATTTTTATATAGTTTTGTATGGGCTATCGAATAAATATTTTTTCTTTGGAAAATTTTCAGAACTCGTTCTGAAATTTTCCATTTTTTAAAAACGTCAATTTATCAAAAATCCGGCCACCTTTATTTATTTTACCATTAAATGGTAATGAAATTTTTTTCATTACCATTGATATCAACCAATGCTAATTAAATTTCAATGGTGATTAAAAATTCCCATCTATGCCAGGGCTAACTCATGAATAGTAGTGTCAGTGATAACGAAGTCGTTATCAATAGATGGCAATCTTTTTTTGGAATGTATTTGGGAACGATTTGGAAATAACGAAAAATAAACATTGACAAATTTAAAAATTATGAATGAAAATTATTGTTGTGTCACTTGAAAATAAAAAAATACATAATAAAAACAGGAAATTAATACATATATTTAAATTAAAATAACCAGCATTATTCAAAGAAAACCAATGTTGGCAATCGATACCTTTTCAATACTGTTATCCGTTTCAAAACCCTTTAAATTGAATACCGGTACCAATACCAATACCGAAACTCAGTTTTGGTATCAGATACCGGTATCCAAAAACCTTTTCCTTCGGTATCGGTACGTACCGGTATTGAAACGGTTTTTCTTAAAAACCATGTTTTTTTTGTAAAGTTTGTAAATTTTTTGGTTTTTGTAAATAAAAAATCGTACTCCAAATGCGTCACCGAAGTCTCATAAAAATCAAAAAAATCTTTTGGCACCCACATCCTGAATTAAATATAAATTTCAAAAAATCCATACTTCATCCGCGGTGCGAGAGCAAAAGAAAATTATTGATTTTCACGAAATTTTTATGGATTCATTTTGACTCCCAATAGAAACTTTCTGGACCCCTTTTGTATAGTATAGTTTTTTGGGGATTTTTATTTAATCCGTGATGTGGGTGTCCAAGGATATTTTTTGATATTTACAGGACTTCGGGGAAGGCATTTGGAATACTAGCAGGAGATTTTCCACCATAGCATAATTTTTTGAAGTGGCTTAACTCGTGGAAATCGTCCATAAAGGTCCCATAATTCGCGAAAAAATTCTTTGCAATATTTTTGAATGTGATCTTGTCTAGACAGGGAATACCTATTTTTTCCAAATAGATAACACCAACAAAAAAACTTGGTTGCCTAGAAATAAGATGAAATATGCAATTTGTTGGGGTTCTTAATTTAACCGCGATGCGGGGGGAAATATATTTTATGGAGTCATTTTGACACCCAATAGAAACTTAATGGACCCTTTTCAGCTCAAAGGGTAAAAATCTATACGGCCTTATATTTATGTACACGCAAAAAAAAAAATCTGTGTCAGATTGAGCAATCCTACTTGGTAAAAATTTTTTCATAACAAAAAAATTTTCTTAACAAATTTTTGCTAAAATTATGCTTGTCGATGTTAAAGTAACATAATTAGTCTTTTATGTAAAATAACCAAGTAGCTTGCACAATAACGCAAATTACTTGCACAAAAATTTATCGAAAGAAAACAACAAAAAAAAAATAAATACAGACCGCCATATTCATTTTGTATTTTTGTGTGCGTGCTTCGTTTATTTTTTGTGTTATAAAAACGTAAAAAGGAAACTGATAAATAAAATTAAAATAAATTAATAAATAAAAATAAATAATTAGTTTTTTAAAAGATAAATAAAATGTAAGATAAAAAAATGCTAAAGTTAATTTTGCTGTCATAACTTAAAACACCATTCATTTATCAAAACCAATGGAGTCCCATACGTTTGTTTCAATGAATTACAAATGGAATGATAAAGTGAGTATACCCCTATTCCGAAGACACTAATAAGGTTTAATAGATTTTTAGTTAAAAATTTGTGTTTGGTAATAATTTTCTTTTTTTACAGGGTACTGCTAAATACATTTTTGAAGCTATGGGGAATCCTTCACTACGATAAAAAGCGTGGGTACCATTCCTCCCTTTAGTCATAAAATTAAAACCTAAAAACTCATTCACTCAAAAAATTATGTAAGTTACTACACGCAAAAAAAAAATCTGTGTAAGATTGACCAATCCTACTTGGTAAAACTTTTTTCATACCAAAAAAAAATTTTACCAAATTTTTGCTAATATTATGCTTGTAGATGTTAAAGTAACATAATTCATTTTTTATGTAAAATAACCAAGTAGCTTGCACAATAACGCAATTTACCTGCTCAAAAATTTATCGAAAGAAAACAACAAAAAAAAAAACAAATACAGACCGCCATTTTCATTTTGTATTTTTGTGTGCGTTGTTCGTTTATTTTTTGTGTTATAAAAATGTAAAAAGGAAATTGATAAATAAAATAAAAATGAATTAATAAATAAAAATCAATAATTAGTTTTCTAAAAGATAAATAAATGTAAGATAAAAGAATGTTAAAGTTAATTTTGCTTTCATCACTTAAAACACCATTCATTAAGAAAAACCAATGGAGTCCCAGACGTATGTTTCGATGAATAAAAATGGAATGATAAAGTGAGTATACCCGCATTCCGAAGACACCAATAAGGTTTAATAGATTTTTAGTTAAAAATTAGTGTTTGGTAATAATTTTCTATTTTTACAGGGTACTGATAAATACATTTTTGAAGCTATGGCGAATCCTTCACTACAATAAAGAGCGTGGACACCAACCTAAAAACCCAAAGCCAAGGGAGTCCAGACCTGTTTTGATGAGTTACAAATGGAATGACAAAGTAAGTGTTCCTCCATACCAAGAGACCAATGGGGTTTACTAATTTTTTAAATTAAAAATTTATGTTTTGTAATAATTTTCTATTTTTACAGGATGCTTTTAAATAAATTCGTGAAGCTAT
The DNA here is from genome assembly GCA_963921195.1 of Pegoplata infirma. Lineage (NCBI taxonomy): Eukaryota > Metazoa > Arthropoda > Insecta > Diptera > Anthomyiidae > Pegoplata > Pegoplata infirma. The sequence continues at coordinate 123,826,793 of OY992536.1, forward strand.
AGCGGATCCTTTACTTCAAGAAGAAGCGTAGGCAGCAGTCACTCGAGAAAATTGTACAAAAAGGGTCAGTTGGTCGGTGGTAAATTAAATCCTACACAACATTTATTATATTAATATTCTGTGAAAATTTTAAATTCAACAAATATACAAATTTTTACAAAAATTTATTGAAAATTTATTTTAGCATAAATGTGGTAATTTTTAGCATTATTTTTAGTCATCTTTTCTAATAATTTTGGTATATTTCACCATATCTCTTTTGGTATATTTTACTAAGTTTTTACTTAAATAGCATTAGCATTTTCTTCAAAATTTTTTACATAAGCGTTTTGGCTAAATTGCGAAAACTACTTCGTCGGTTGTAGTTTTAGCATATTTTTGGTAAAATTATGCCAGATTTTTGCTCACTCCGACACAGATTTTTTTTTGCGTGTACATGTTAGTTGTTTGTATATTTTACAGTAGTTAGTTGTTTTCAACTACAAAGTCAGTTGTTTTTGTATGAAAAATATCAAATAACTATTTCTGTTACTTATTTTAAGTCGTTTTTTTGAACAACTAACAAAAAAGTACTGTGATGTAGTAACAGTTAATTAAAGTAGTTAATTTTACTTTTTTTATTTTTTAAAAATTTTCAAAGTTTTTTTCCAAAAAAAAAAAATAAATTTTATTTTTTTTATTTTTCACAACTTAAAAAAAAAAACTTGGAAAAAATTTGGTCTTCAATTTTTTTCCGAAAAATTTTTTGAAAAAAAAAAAATATATATATTGATTATTTTATTTTTACTATATTTTGGTTGTTTTGACTACAAATGTAAGTAGTTTTTACTACATAAGTCATTTGTGTTTTGCCAGTTAAAATAACTAACATTGTTAGTTGATTTAACTGAAAAAGTAGTTGACCCCAAAACAACTTATAGTGCATTCACATTGGCATCGAAACCCCGTATAACGAGGTTTCGTGCCAAACCTCATTTGAAAATACGTATTTTCCCCTACAAATTAAAACCTTTTTGTTATGAGGTTTCAACAAATGTACGATCGAAACCTTTTAAATTTCATAAAAGAAAATAAATTAAAGAAAGTGTCAAAAACAAAAACAAAAAATTAAAAATATTTAAATATTTTTATAAAAAATAGCTTAAATCAAAAAATATATATAAAATATTGTAAACAAACGCGTAATTTAATTTATTGTGTGGGTTTAATGCCAGTTTGATCGCAAATTTTCTTCGGTGAATTCTGAAAACGTAATAAGTGTCAAAAATTTCGAGTGTGAACGGTAAAGTTTTCAAAATGAAAATACGTATTTTCAACGGGGTTTCGAGGTTAGTCTGAATGTACTATTACAAAGCAGTTATTTTAACTGACATTTTCAGTTGATTTTACTAACATAATTTTTTGAGTGTTTATATAGCAAAGCCAATGGAGTCCAGACCTGTTTTGATGAGTTACAAATGGAATCACAAAGTAAGTGTTCCTTCTAACCAAAAGACCAATGGGATTTACTAGTTTTTTAAATTAAAAATTTATGTTGTTTTTTTATTTTTAGTACCAAAAGGTACATAAAAATAAAATGTATTTATTCGGCCTTTATATATGTATATATATTCGATTTAGAGTTTTATTCTAGTTCGAGGCCCAAAAATATTTCTATTTATGATATTGTCATAATAGAGTATTTTTAATTTATTGCTTTAAAAAAGTTACTCATCTCATAGTATGTCTGTACTGATCAGTTTCATCCCCACTAAGGAATCTTCAGCAGACTTTAGAGAATCATCGTTGGTCAATCAAACATCAAACCAGACATAATATTTGATATATTTCACAAGTTATTTGAGAAATACTATTATGAAGGTCCGAAATCTGTTTTCCAACAAAAATAACTCTTTTAAAGCAAAAATTGTATATACTAAATCACCATCGGTAATTATTAATATATGTGTTGCTGTTATTTTACAATAACAACAGTACCTAACCAAACAATAGTGTTGGTAGGATAAGTCGTACTAAACTTTGTGTTAAATGTTGTTTTTTTATTTTTAGTACCAAAAGGTACATAAAAATAAAATGTATTTATTCGGCCTTTATATATGTATATATATTCGATTTAGAGTTTTATTCTAGTTCGAGGCCCAAAAATATTTCTATTTATGATATTGTCATAATAGAGTATTTTTAATTTATTGCTTTAAATTAAAAATACTCTATTATGACAATATCATAAATAGAAATATTTTTGGGCCTCGAACTAGAATAAAACTCTAAATCGAATATATATACATATATAAAGGCCGAATAAATACATTTTATTTTTATGTACCTTTTGGTACTAAAAATAAAAAAACAACATTTAACACAAAGTTTAGTACGACTTATCCTACCAACACTATTGTTTGGTTAGGTACTGTTGTTATTGTAAAATAACAGCAACACATATATTAATAATTACCGATGGTGATTTAGTATATACAATTTTTGCTTTAAAAGAGTTATTTTTGTTGGAAAACAGATTTCGGACCTTCATAATAGTATTTCTCAAATAACTTGTGAAATATATCAAATATTATGTCTGGTTTGATGTTTGATTGACCAACGATGATTCTCTAAAGTCTGCTGAAGATTCCTTAGTGGGGATGAAACTGATCAGTACAGACATACTATGAGATGAGTAACTTTTTTAAAGCAATAAATTAAAAATACTCTATTATGACAATATCATAAATAGAAATATTTTTGGGCCTCGAACTAGAATAAAACTCTAAATCGAATATATTTAAAAATTTATGTTTTGTATAATTTTCTATTTTTACAGGATGCTTTTAAATAAATTCGCGAAGCTATAGCGGACCCTTCACTTCAAGAAAAAGCGTAGGCAGCAGTCACTGGAGAAAATTGTACATAAAGGGTCAGTTGGTCGGTGGTAAATAAAATCCTACACAACATTTATTATATTAATATGGATTTATTCTGTGAAAATTTTAAATTCAACAAATATACAAATTTTTACAAAAATTTTATAGAAAAATTATTTTAGCATAAATGTGGTAATTTTTAGCATTATTTTTAGTCACCTTTTCTAATAATTTTGGTATATTTCACCATATTTATTTTGGGATATTTTACCAAGTTTTTGCTTAAATAGCATTAGCATTTTCTTCAAAATTTTTTACATAAGTGTTTTGGCTAAATTACGAAAACTACTTCGTCGGTTGTAGTTTTAGCATATTTTTGGTAAAATTATGCCAGATTTTTGCTCACTCCGACACAAGTTTTTTTTTGCGTGTACTAAAGACAAAGTAAAATGTCCAGCAAAAGCGGTCCAGTGCGTCAAAAATTATGAACAAAAGACTGAATTTCGGTAACGGTTTTTCGTGAATTTTCGAGATAAAAAAAACACGCTAACTTTCGAAATGCATTCCTGAAGATGCTGAAGCTTCGCTGAACCCTGGCCTGGTTCGTATTGAATTTCAGCCAAATCGGTCCAGTGGTTCAAAAGTTATTAAGAAAACGGTAAATTTCAGATTGGTAAATTCACTTGTTGAAAAAAAAAGTTAAACCAGCTTTAAAAAAATTTATGAGTGAGGAAAATATTTTACAAAGTATTCTTGTCACTAACAAAAATTTTTACTGGGCTATTCATAATGAGTAAATTAATTCTAATGTAGGTTTATTTGACTGATATTGCATGAATATTTGTCAAATAAACCTACTTTAAGTACACTTTAAGTATTATGAATAAAGGCCTTATACTAAAACAAAAAAACTTACACTCGAAAAAAAATTTACACTCAAAAAAAATGTTGCCAATTTTTTTTTTCAAAAATTACTAAAAAAAGTTTTTTACTCAAAATAAAATATTTTTAATCAAAATTGTTAATTTGATTCACGTTAGAAAATTAACTACCCATTTAGAAGGGCATTGTGGAGGGTATTGATGGATTCGTCCAAGTCGAATTTAACTTTACTACTTGATGTTACAATTTTTTTTAAAGTTTTTATACGTTTTTTTTTATTTTTTAGCATTATTTCGATAATACCGGTACGTACCGGTATTGACGTTTCGGTATCGGTAATACCGTAACCGGTACGTACCGGTATTGACGTTTCGGTATCGGTAATACCGTAACCGATTCAACTCAAATACCGTAACCGATACCGAAATAAATAAAAAAACGATACCAATACCGATATCGATACCGTTATTCGTTTCGATTGCCAACCTTGAAGAAAACTAAAAGGTAAACAACTCTTCCAGCTTTCCCAGATGCTATTTGTAAAACTAACACCACCCAAAAACGTCAAAAGGAACTGACTGATGCATAGTCTTTATAAATATAAGTTTTTGATCTATGCTATCACTAACAAGGAAGGTATCCCATAGCTAACGCTCCGATTATCCTGCACTTTTAATATGTTATAGAGGTACAAAATCTAAGATTTACCGGTTTTTTTTATCGGCTATCGTAAAGGTTAAAGGGGGGGGGGGGGGGGGTGGAAATGGGAGGGTGAAAAACGTGATTTTTTTAGTTTTTTCAATTTTTTTTTGTTATTTCTTCCAAAGGAACTATATAAACATTATACATGGATTGAAAGGGTTTTTTAGAGCCTATCCAACGGTGTATCGGTCTTTGCAAGATTATTCTTTTTATAGTTTGTTTTTGTCAAAAATGTGTAAATGTTGAGATACTTTATACGGAGCAGTATATACGTACGACCCCCAAATTCATTTATAATAATCAGCAGATTTTCCCGAAAGGTCATCATTTTTCATAAGGTGCCAACTCTTTTTTAAACCACCGGGATAGCCGATTATAGTATAGATAGTTAAACTTAGTTTTCGTTACTTATTAACATATATAAATTGCAGAGTAATCGGAGTGTAAGCTATGGGATACCTTCCTTGTAAATGGAGGGTATAAAAACAAGAACAAGAAAATAATTTTCTGGGAACAAAAGAACAACAGGTGAATGGGTTCCTTGGGAATTTTTCTCCTGCTTCCCTTCATACATTTTCTCTACTACATTTAATTTATTTTCAGGAAAATTTCATGGGTCCCCTTGATCAAAATAATAGCCATCAACAAAATCTAAAATCCATCAAAAATAAAGGTTCTAAGAGCGGTATAACAAAATACGAATAACTGTTATACAATAAAAATTATAGATTGGAAATTTGGGTTGCATCCCAAAAGTATGCAATGAGGTTTTTTCTTCCCCATTGCGGTAACTAGTATACTATTTTCATTTAACCATAACTAGTATACTGTTCCCAATTTAATCATAACTAAGTGATGCCAGATTATTCGTTTGTCTCTTATTCCCAATTTGGTACATGAAAATCCCTAAAATCTCCTTGAACCCACTCTCAACATGGGTCTATAAACATTTTCAAATAGTAATTTTTCATTCCTGTTATATAGGGCTTACAGTGAGTAAGTGGATCAAATTATAGACTTAGGGTAAGTAAGTTGCTCGGGTTTCACGTGAAAATCTGTCAAACTCCATATAAAAAAACATAAATTTCACGCTGGCTTTACAAAAGCGTACAAATTTCGCTGGCGAGGTATTCTGTTCACTGGTGAAAAACCGGTAAAATAACCTGGAATTTGTTGCAGCAATACACATCAACACTATTCGCAACATTTTTTTTAATTGTACAGACAATTTAAAAAGCAGTGAAATTTGATATTCAGGAGTAAAATGAATCATTTATAAGTTGTTGGCACTGTAAAGATTAATTATATCAGATATTTAAATAGACAAATATTACAAACAAGTTATTTTGTGTATGCCGATGCGCAAAACATAACCTAACATATGACTGTCAAATTTTCGCTACAAATTAATTGATGTTTCGAAACATTTTATTTCACCGGGGAACAACTTACGGACCTTTTCTGTAATCTACACTTTTGTTGCCCAAACAATACTCTACAAGTCATCTTTTATGACATTTACCCTACCTTTCACTTGAACAAAAATAATCGCCAAAAACGCTTTGGCAAATATACTTGTCTGTGGTCCTTAAAGGATTAAAGATACATACTAAAAAAACCTACTGTACTGTTGGTAATTACAGGGGTAATGAATGGAATTCGTTAATGAATGGAATTCATTAACGTTGTTTCATTACAACAATGAAATATTTCATATGCTGAATGAAATTTGTTTACAAAATTTTCTGTTGTTTGACACCTGTCGTGTCGCGTCTGTTTATATTTTATTTTAAAAATAAAAGTAGCATTTATTCAATAAAAGTATTTCATTTCAAAAATAAAAAGTAGGATTTATTCAATGAAAGTATTTTAAAGAATTAAATACTTTTTTCATTAAAGTAATGAACAATTTTCATAAAATACAATTTATATTTTGTATAAACAATTTTCATTAATTTAATGAAACTTGTTCTTGCAATTACATTTTATGATACCTATTTCACTATTTCAATGAAACCCTACATAGGTTCCTTTTTAACGTCATTTTCCATAACATTAACACAGACTAATACAGACTCGACTGACAGGTGTCAAAAAAGTATTCTTTAACCCAAGGATGGGTACCAATTCGATAAAAGTATTGGTATTGGTTTTTAAAATTATATTAGTATTGGTATAGGTATTGGTTTTCATTTTTTGTTGAATTGGTATAGGTTTCGGTATTGGTTTTGAATTATTTAGGTATTGGGTATTGGTATTGGTTTTAGCCTTGAATCGGTATCGGTTTTTAATAAGTATTGGTATTTATCTTATATCGGTTTTGTATTTGTATGCAAAAGGTTTTGTCGTTAATATTAATTAATTTAACGTAAGTCGTCCTTCTGTCCGCCCCACAGTGCACACTGGGGCGAGATCGCAGGTTTTTTTTATGGCCAAAAGTCTCTACAGGTCGTAAATGTTAACCGATTTTTTTGAAATTCAGAATATAAGCCTATATTAAGGTAATAAATAAGTGCCTTGAAAGTTTTTGAAATCGGACCTACAAGGAAACTATTTCAGGGTGGACACTTCATTTTCAATAAAATTTACAGATGTTATGATGAAACAAATGAAGAGAAACGTGTCTTTTGTTTATGTATTCGAATTAGAGATAGTCTGTGGTCCCGTAATTTGCGTGACTCAAAAAACCTCGTGATTCAGGCGTGAGCGATTTTTATTTAAATCACGTGATTATAAAGTGATTTTCATTTAAATTAAGTATTATATTAGGGTAATAAATAAGTGACTTGAAACTTTTTGAAATCGGACCTACAAGGAAACTATTTCAGGGTGGACACTTCATTTTTAACAAAATTTACAGATGTTATAGATGAATCAAATAAAGAGACACTTGCCTTTTGTTTAAGTATTTGAATTGGAGATAGTCTCTGGTCCCGTGATTCACGCGTGTGCGTGAGTGATTTTCATTTAAATCATTTAGTTATAGAGTGATTTTCATTTAAGTCAAGTGACTATATTAAGGTAATAAATAAGTGCCTTGAAACTTTTTGGATTCAGACCTACAAGGAAACTTTTTTAAGGGTGGACACTTCATTTTAAATAAAATTTACAGATGTTATAGATTAAACAAATGAAAAGACACTTGTCTCTTGTTTATGTTTTTGAACTGGAGATGGTCGCTGGTCCCGTGATTTGCGTGACTCAAAAAAGTGATTTTAATTTAAATCACGTGATTGTGAGTTGAAAAATTCAGAGTGAGTGTCTAGAGAGTGAGTCGAATTTTTGCGTGAGGGATGTTTTTTTGAAAAACCCCTTTAAAAAAAAAATATATTTTTTAGCAGTATTTGCATTTAGAATTAAGTCAAACTTTAAACTAAATAGTACATGCTTAACCCATTTTGGACAACGATTCATTTTTTTTTGGAAAAAGGTACCTATTTAGTAAAATTAGCTGATCTCAAAACTCTTGTAAAAAAAATTTCAATGTTCCGTTATTCAACTTTTTATGCAATTTTAATATTTGGATTTATTTGCTATTTTATTAATTTATTTCGTTATTTTCAATATAAATAGTTTCAAAATGTTTCAATTAGTGGAATTTGATAATAAATTAAATCTAAAAAAATAAATATTAATTAACAAAAAAATTAAAAGCCTAAACTAAAAAAATGCAAATTTTTCGTTTTTGCTTGAAACAATTTATGTGCTGATGCACATTGCATTTAATGCACATATAAATTTCGGTGGTCAAGGGGAGATATTTTTTAATTGCAGAAAGATGAGACTTAAGGCTCCGACACAATGTCGGAGTACTCTGTACTACAGAGTACCATCTCTAAAAATAGAGACAACATCATACAAAAAAGTATACGTGCGAAAGAGAAAGGAACAAAATCCACTCTCCGACACAGAGTACTCTATCATTGTGAATTCAGCTTTAACATTTGTAACAAAATATACCTGAACCTCATCCTTTTCATACATAAATATTTTTTTGAAAAAGGTGATCGAAATGGGTTATCATGCAGGGGCCCCTTTTCCATTTTAGATCTTTTGCCAATTGCGATTACACGGTAAATTTTTTTCTTATATGGGGTTCACACTTACGACCTTAAACAAGTTGTTTAACCAAACACCAGTAACAGAATGAAAACGTAATGGATACAGAAAACACGTAGCCCTTAAACTCTCAAAAATAGCAAGTGTGAACTGCACATTATGCGTTCTTAAATTCTTATATAATGACTGTGCCTCTAATAAAACAATAAATTTTTTTTTTTTCTGGATTCTGGTGTTGTGACATAAAATTTTTTAACGCCTGCTTGATAAAAATTTTGGAATTTCCAAAAAAGTATTTTTTTTTACAACGCAAAGAAGAGTGCAGTGACATTCAAGGTACATTTATCAAATATTAACAATGTTTGTAAAAGAAAAAATTTCATCACAAAAAAGGTCTAAATTTTTTAAGATCTACTTTTATTAGGGGTCATAAAAACCGTGACAAAAAATATTTATTTTATGTTTTTATGGCTTTTAAAATTTAAGTAGCTAACTCCTTTTTGTTATGTGACATTGCATGCAAACGATTACTGATCGATGTAACATCTTTTGCAATTCGTTAGTCAGGTAAAACCTAATAATGTGATGGAAAGAAAATGTTTGACGTCACAATTAAAACAAACGAAAATAAGAATTCAAAAAACCGAAACAAAACCGATACGAAAGTAGAAAAAAATGAATTGGTATTGGTTTTTTATTGGTATTGGTTTTGAAGAATAAAAGTATTGGTTTTTAATTGGTATTGGTAGTGGGGAATCGGTATTGGTTTTTTATCGGTATTGGTATCGCACAAATAAAGGTATTGGTTTTTAATTGGTATTGGTTTCCAATTTGAATTGGTATTAACGGGTATTGGTATCGAAAAGGTATTGGTAGCCATCATTGATTAATAGATTTAAAGAAATAAAAAATATTTTATATAGAGCGGAAATATGTCAAGGAAAATACGACAATTGAGATAAGGTGCTCGATTCGAAAGTAATCTTTTACCATTCATCTAATTTTTAAAAATTTGATATTCGTTTTAAGATTTTAACATTTTATTATTGTTACAATTAAAAATAGTTATTATTTCCAATAATTACAAGAAAAAAATTTAAAAATCTTCAAAATCGAAAGAATATCAAAAAAATTAGGTGAATGGTAAAAAATTAGATTTTCTGAATTTTCGAAGTTTACTATAAAATTTAAGAAAACCGTTTTACAAAAGATAACATGTGTTCTAAATTTAAAAATGTAACCATAATTTATAAAAAAAAAAAAACTTATTAATATATGCCAATATTAAGAAATTGCTTAAATTAAAAAATTCACGGGAATTCCCGGGAATTAGGTTTTTTAAAAACGCTCTCCCGTTAATTGAAAAAGTCCGGGAAATTTGAAACCTCAAAAAACCCAAAAAATTTGGTGAAATTACATACAGTGCCGGTCAAAAAAATAGCACCAATGACAAAATCTCTATTCATTCAATTAAAACAAAATATTATGTGCGTATTCGTTTAAGGTAAATATGCAATACTCTTATACTAAGTCTAAACCCCTTAAATGTTTTTACTTTTTCCAAAAATTGTGGACGGTTCTTTTTTAATGATCGATATTTTAAAAAAACTCCGAATCAGTGCAGTCAATAAAATAGCACCGAATTAAAAAATTTCTTTAAAAAAATTAATAATATTTTAATTATTAAAATAAAAGTGTTAAATACTAAAGGAAGATAGTTTTTATTTATAAAAAAATTTAATTCATTACAAAATTTCATATTTATTTTCATAAAAATATGACGTGGAAAGAATTACACTCCGCAAAAACGTTCTTTTGTAAAAAATATGATTTCTGATCATAAACCAAATTCTGAAAAAGGAAAATTGGTTGGAAGCGCTTATAAAATGATTGGAAATTTACCAAAATTAACTTCAGAGCTTGAAAAACTTAGTCACAAGCGACGTTTGTCGCCATTAGTGGTTAGGTGTTTGCAAAGACAATGGAAGAAAGACCCATTTACGGCAGCTCCAGAGCTAAAAAAGGACAGCAAATGGTGAAAATGTTCGTCAAAGATTACAAAACAACAATATTAACGCTTGTAGATTCGGAAAAGTGCGCCTACTCTCACTTAAGCATGCTGCAAGTCCTTTGAAGTTTGCTAACAGTTACTCAGAATGGCCAGCTTAAAAGTGGATCAGTGATCTATGGGCAAATGAATACAATGTTGTTTTATTAGGAGACATGGGATCACAAACCTATGTCAGAAGACCCTAAAACTCTGAATTCAATCCAAAATTCGAAATAAAAATAACTTTAAATGGTGCTTATGGTGTGGGGGATATTTTCCTACTGTGGAGTGGGGTTCATATATTGGACCATGGCTCACATATTGGACTAGGACAACCGTGGATATACATTTAACGTTTATATCCTCCAGAAAGTAATGTTGCAATAAGTTTCTAAGCAAATGCCACTAATTTAGTTCTTTTAGCACGTCAATTACCCAAAGCATGACGGGAAATTGGCAAAAAATTGGGTCTGGACAATAAAGTAAATGTAATGGAATGGCCTGGTCAGTCCCCAGATCTAGACCAAATCGATAGTTGATGGACAGATATAGAGAAGGGAGTGTCTCGAATACAACCAACTTGTAATGAAGCTCTTTGGGTGGCTGTTCAGCAACTCTGGAACTGAATTTCGAATTAAAGATTCAAAAATCTCGCGAATTCGGTACAAAAACGTTGTACAGAGGTAATTGTCAACAATGAGCACTCGACAATTTTTTTTTTTAATATTTAAAGATATTACAACAATGCTGAATTCATAATCCATTTGTTTTTCAAATTTAAGAATTTAATATTAATACAAAAAGGACTGTGGTGCTATTTTTTTGACTGAGTCTTTTTTAAGTTTTTTTAAAAACTCTGAAAAGTTTTAATAAAATAAAAAACCAAATTAGCCTTTGCTTATGTAATATTGTTTCACACTCTTGTAAGTATCTTATCAGTGACATAAGTTGAAATTGTTAAAAAGAAACCAACGAAGAAAATTCTGTTTTATCCTGGTGCTATTTTTTTGACCGCAGCTGTATTTCCGAAAAATAATTTTTTGTGTTAAATACATCGAAATCGAAACTAAAAAAAATTGTTCTGTGAATTTTTTGAATTTTCAGAATGTTTAAAACAGAAAAAAATGTAATCAATATGTGTGTTATTCGACCTTTTGTTGTAGTTTTGATTAAAACTAATTATTTAAGCTCAAGGGCAATGTTCGTTAATAATTTTTTTATTTAATTTATTAAAAAATCGATATTTCGCAACCCACTGGGTTGCATCTTCAGGAATCTACAATTATATACAAAAAACATTTTTAACATTAAAAAGATAAACATTGTCCCACTGTGTCATAAAACAAACAAACAACAAAAAAAAAGTATAACGCACAAAAATAAAAAACTTACAATGAGGAACAATAGGTGTGTTCCAGAACGTTACCGCGGGTGCCCGCGGGTACCCAAACCAGCCCGAAAAGCGTTCCCGTACGCAAAAATTGGGTAAATGAGAGAGTTTTTGAGAGAATAAATTTGTTTCTCATTTTACCGAACTTACCCGTACTATTTTTTCGTGTAAATTGGTAACAATCAGATGTTTAGAAAACAGCTGATTTTTGTTGTGAAAATAAATTAAAAATTTTAATAAAATTAATAAAGGAAACAAAAGTAATGTTTTATTTTAAACAAAATAATATATTTAGTCATTAAAATCAACTTTTACAATTTGTTTCGCATTGTTGAACGTATTTTTTCTAACTAAAATATGTTAGCATTTCAATTTGTTTACATTTTTTAGATTTTGGGCTAGAAATGTGGTTTTTTGCGTTCCCGTACTTTTGTAAATTTTTGCGGTATGGTGAGAGTTTTTAAGATTTTCTCTCATTTTACCGAACTTTACCCGGAAAGTTCTGGAACACACCTAATAATTAAATACACGTAACAAGCGGTTTTACATTTAATATTAGTGGTGTTTTTGTCCATCCGAATATAAATATTTCATACAAATTTTGTTCTATATACGCTTAGCTAAGACATAAAATTTAAAAGTGCTTAAAAATTAAGCACTTATAAAAATGATACCAAGTTTCTAAATTAGTTATCTTTTTAAATTATCTACGTCTATTTTAAATGTCAACAAAAAAATATTTTCATTTGTTTTTTTTTTTTTTTAATAAAAAAAAAAACTGAAACGGAAACAATCAATTTTATCAATTTTCAAGTTCCAATAAGTTTTAAGGACATCACCATCGGGTTAAAAAACAGGAAAGGGAAAATTAAAGGCTAGCTAACAATGGCTGCTGGAAGGAAGCTTTTGGTAGCGGTCACCAGACGACTACACAATAAAAATCTTGTTTCTTTACTTTGTGATGAAAAGAGCACATGAAATAAATATAAATTTTAAATATATTTAATCATCCTCAAGGTTTGAGGCATTTTTTTCTTAAAAATTAAGATAAGGTTCTGACAAACCGTACATTCAGAGGTCCACAGAAAAAAAAACTAAAGTTAGTACCATAAAGATGATGGGGGTTTGGGTATGCCATAGTCTTGCTGAATTTTGGCATAAATATGTTTAAGGTCTTAGGCAGGTAAAGTTAGGTAAGCGGGAAAAATCCCACCGAAGGGAAACAATTTTCTCTTTGCAAAAATGACATCATCTCTTAGAAAGTTCCCATTTTTTTTGACTTGGACGTGGATTTGTGGATGCAAATTTCTTTCCTGCACGCACCTTTCCTGGGTGTGGTCATAAAAATAATAATGATAAAATTGTCTTTAAAACTATAACAATAAATGTGAGGGGGAATTTTTGTATTTATTTTTAAATTTCTTTATTTTTTACCAAACGTCTTATTTTTATTTACATTTTTGACACAAACAAAAAGTAATGCCAAGTTAGCTTACAATTAGTTAAGCGGAGATGTCGTTTTTGTCGAAGCAGTTTATCTAAGCGTTCATAGGAGTCGACAAAAACACCACTATTGTACTACTTCTTATTTCTATTTTTGTTAATTATATGTCTGTATGATTTTGCGGAGCTTGTTTCTAAGTCGCTCTTAAAATTCATACGGTACTATTTACTTATATTTATAATATTTAACATTTCAAGTGTATATCGTCTATGGCATTTGTCCTCTCTTTGTAAAATCTCTACATCATTAAAGTTTGGAGTGTGCCCTTTATCTGCACAATGGGATGATAGTGCTGTTTTTTGTGTTGATATTTTGTTTAAATTTTTAAAATCGGATTTATGTTCTGCTAAACGCGTTTTTAATTTGTTTTTTGTTGTACCAACATAAACCTTCTTGCAAATGTTGGTTCCGTCCCCCTTACAATTTATTTTGTATATAACATTCGACTTTTCCATTTTGTCTATTTTACTTTTTGTGCTGGAAAAGAGTTGTCGTAATGTATTTTCTGACCTAGGTGCTATTTTGTACATTTCTTTGTTGTAAATTTCTGATTTTTCAATTCTTTCTGATATTCCAGGTACATAAGTCATAGATTTGTACCATTTTTGATTTTCTTCGTCTCCTATGTTTGGTTTATTTTTAATTTTGAAAAGTCTTCTGATGATGTTGTCCGGAAATGCGTTTTTGATCAATATTTGTTTAATTTTCTTTATGTTTTCTACGTGAAAACATTCATCACTAATATTAAGTACTCGTTTTATTAAGTTGTTGGCAGTGTTCATTATTATGTTTTTCGGCTGGCAAGAATAAAAGTTAATTATTCTACCTGATGCTGTAGGCTTTTGATACCAGTCAATTTTTAACTTGTTCCCCATTCTAATCACTAAAGTATCCAGGTATGGTAGTTGTCCGTTTGTTTCTTCTTCTAACGTGAATTTAATTTGTGAATGGAAGCTGTTAAGTTCTTCTAGCGTTTCGTTTATTGCACTTGTTTTTACAATCCCAAAAAGGTCGTCCACATATTTTGTTAAGATTTTTGGTTTAACTTTCATTCTTTGAATACTCTGTTTTAAAAGCTCCTCCATAACGATATCTGCCACTATAGGTGACGCTGGTGATCCCATCGGTAGCCCCTTCTTTTGTGCATATATTTTTTCCTTATACATAAAATATCTGTTTTCCTTAATACAAAATTTAAGTATTTTTAAAAATAAATCTTTTGGTATCGCTGTAAATTTCTCGATCTCCTTCCACTTCTCTTTGATCACGTCAATTGCAAAATCCACCGGTATGCTAGGAAATAGCGATACTACGTCAAACGAAACCAATTGTTCATCATCTTCTATTGTACAGTTGTTTACCTTATTTTTAAATTGCACCGCATCCCTTATATTAAAATCTGATTCGACTGTTAGTTTTTTCAAAATGTTCATTAAAAACTTACATAATTCACTAGATGGTGAGTTTACTGATGCACAGATTGGTCTAAGTGGGAATCCTTCCTTATGGATTTTAGGTAATCCATAAATTCTTGGTGCAAAAGCCGCGTCATGTTTTAGTTTCCGCTTTTCTATCACAGATATTATATTTAGGTTAAAAAGTTCATCCACCAATTCGTTATTTTTCCTTTGTAAAGCTGATGTAGGGTCTTTAATGAGTCTTCTGTAGGTCATCATATCGTTTAAAATATCAGTCATCCTCGTTTCATAATCCTCTTTATCCATTGCGACTGTAACATTCCCTTTGTCAGCATTAAGAATCAATATATTTTTATTTTTCTTCAAAAAGGTTTTCGCCTGACCCACTGTATCTAGCACAAAACGTTCTCTTCTATTCAAGTGTTGTTTGTTCATATGATTTTCTAACATTGAAGTCAATTTTGTTCTTGCAGTTTCTTGCTCCTCTCTGTCCTGCACCGTTTGTATACAATCCTCTCCATCGGCAATCATTTTAAATAAAGGAAAATTGTTTTTATCAGTAGGAATTGTGTGTTTTTGTCCTAGCGAAAACAGCCACTTAACATCGTCGGGTATGGCCACGTTCACACTACAAGAATTTACCATGGTAAATTGAGATGATTTTGTGATTTTTCTTTATGCTAGTACAATTTAGAGTTGATTTTGTAAATCTCTATGTAATTTTGTTCAAAGGAAAATCACATAGTGATTTTAAAATCACGCAAGTCTGTAAACAGTATATGTCAGTGTTTGTTTTATTTATGAACCAATTTTCGTTTTGTATTATATTAAATTCCCGTCTCTGAATGTCTCGTAATGTTTCAAACTTTCGCTTATTATTAATTAAATAAAAAAATTATTAACGAACATTGGCCTTGAGCTTAAATAATTAGTTTTAATCAAAAAAAAAATGTGTTAGAAAAAGACCTTGGTAAAATTTTGATCTCCGGGTGCCAAGTTGACTCGCAAGGGTCCAACCAGGTTTTCTTCACATGGTTTAGGTAAATGTAACCTATAAACAAAGTCGTAGAACAAAAGTTATTTAGAATTGCGAGTTTCATAACTAGGGTTCGGACTTTTATACAAATGCATATTTGTTGTCGTCAGTCTGAGATCAACAAAAACTAAATATCTTTGCGAATTAAGAAATTTGCAATAAAATGGCATCGATTTGTAAGTGCATATTTTTGCATATTTTGCTTTTAAAGTATATTTTTGCATATTTTGCTTTTAATGCTAATTTTTGTTGCATATTTTGAAAAAAAAAATTATTTTTTTTATTTTATGATCCTTTTACATTGCTGTATATATTTTTTATTTTATAATGTTTGCCTTAAAGTACAGAGAAGAAAATATGAGAAAAATGTTGAGTATTCACTTGTTCAAAGTTTACACAAAACTTTATAAAAAAATTTTTGCAATTAATTAAATAAAAATTTAAAATTTTTTTAATCTCATTTTTTTCTCCTAGTTTCTTTGAATTCTCATTTAGTTAATAGCTTTTTGTTTGAAATCATCTTTACGACATTTTTCTATGTCTTTAACACAAAAATGTATTTAGCAAAAGATAAAAAAAAACATTTTTTTTGTGTAAAAAAATGTAAAACGTTTTTAAACTTTTTTAAAAACAAATTGATAAATCCCTATTAATATTATAAATCTGAGTGTTGGTTTGTCTGTCTGCTTGTATGTCTGTCTGTCTATCTGTCTGTCTGTCTGTCTGTTCCGCAATCAGGGGAGAACGGCTGAACCGATTTTCATGAAATTTTCACCACATAGGCCATAAGAGAAAGCGATCGGACAAAGGGGCGTAAAATGCCACACCCCTTTTTATTTTATGGAACTTTATTCTGCTTTTCCTTAATATCGCATAAACGGCTGAACTGATTTCAATGAAATTTTCACCACAGGTAATACTAACCAATACGGAAACTGTAGGCGATACAAGAGAGCGATCGGAAAAAGGGGCGTAAAATGTCACACCCCTTTTGAATTTTTTGAAAGTTACATCTGCCTTTTCCTCAATAACGTTTAAATGGCTGAACCGATTTTCATGAAATTTTCACCACATATAATACTAACCGAGGCGGAAACTATAGGCTATAAGAGGAAGCGATCGGACGAAGGGGCGTAAAATGCCACACCCCTTTTTATTATATTGAACGGTATTCTGCCTTTTCCTCAAAAACGCTTACACGTCTGAAGCGATTTTCATGAAATTTTCACCACAGGTAGTGCTAACCAAGGCAGGTACTATAGACCATCAAAAAGAGCGATCGGACAAAGGGGCGTAAAATAACACGCCCTTTTTATTTTAAGACCAGATGAACCCTACTATACCGCAATCACGTACAAACGACCTAAACGGATATTGTTTGTCTGTTCCGCAATCAGGCGAAAACGGCTGAACCGATTTTGATGAAATTTTTACCACATATAGTACTAACCGAGCGATCGGACAAAGATGCGTAAAATGCCACGCCCCTTTTTATTTTATGGAACGTTGCTATGCCTTTTCCGTAATAACGCATAAACAGCTGAACCGATTTTAATAAAATTTTTACCACAGGTAGAACTGCCCGAGGTGAAAATATGAGCCCAAATTGTGGGCGATTAAAGAAAATGGGCGTAAATGCCACGCCCCTTTTTATTTTATGAAACGTTGTTCTGCCGTTTTCGTATTAACGCATAAACGGCTGAACCGATTTTAATGCAATTTTTACAACGGTAGTACTGACCGAGGCGGAAACTATTAACACCCAATAGTGGGCAATCAAAAAAAGGGGGCGTAAAACGCCACGCCCCTTTGTATTAAGTTGAATGATTTTTTCTGTCTTTTCGCAATTAGGCTTAAACGGCTGAACCGATATTCATAAAATGTTCACCACAGATAGTATTAACCTTTGTATTGCATTTAAATTTATTTCTGCCCGTTTTGTAACCACGCATGAACGGCTGAACCTATTTTATATTTTTTTTTACCACAGATAGTGCTGATCGAGGCAGAAACTATGAGCCACAATAGAGCGCTTTTGGACAAAGGGGCGGAAAATGACACGCCATTTGTATTTAAATGAACGTTATTTCTGCCTTTTCCGCAATCAGTGAACCCATTGTCAGTACAGATAGTATTGACCGAGGTGAAAACTATGACATCGCGTTTGGACAAAGGGGCCTATATTGGTACGCTCCTTTGTCCTACAATAAATTTTTTTTCTGCGTGTTCCGTAATCATGCCTAAACAACTAAACCGATTTTAATAAAATTTTCACCACAGACACCTGTCTGTTCCGCTATCAGGTGAAAACGGCTGAACCGATTTTCATAAAATTATCACCAACGAAAGTAGTAACCGAGGCGGGAACTATAGTCTTTATCAACGGACGCCCGACAAAGGGGGTATAAACTGCCACGTATTTTTTAGCAAAAACTAATTAAAATATTTTGTTAAAAAAATTTAAATTTTTTACAGCCCAACTTTAGTCTGCATCAGCGGGCGATCGGATAAGGGGGTGTAAACTGACACGCCTTTTGCAATGTACTGAACGCTTTTTTCTACCTGTTCCGTTATAACGCTTATATTTTGTTTGCTGATGCGCAAAACGTAACCAAACTTATGACTGTCAAATTTTCGCTACACTCAAAAAAATATGTTAGTAAAATCAACTGAAAATGTCAGTTAAAATAACTACTTTGTAAGTTGTTTTGGGGTCAACTACTTTTTCAGTTAAATCAACTAACAATGTTAGTTATTTTAACTGACAAAAAACAACTGACTTATGTAGTAAAAATAACTAACATTTGTAGTCAAAACAACTAATATGTAGTAAAAATAAACAACCCGAGTAAAAAAGATCATATATAATCATATATAGTTTTATATATACATATATTATTTTGTAAAACTATATGTATTTTTTGTTGCATCATATGTGATTTTATATATTTGCACTTCTAATTTGTTTCTTATATAAAATTATATAACAGAAAATATTGACTTTTATATAATAACATATGATTTAAAGTTCGTTTATATAATTACATGTGAACTTTAAAATTCTGTCTTCTTTTTTATATAATTTGATAAAACAAAATATTTGAAGAAATTTTATATAAAACTTTATGCAACTGTTTTTAAATTATATGTTATCTTATATGAGTAAAATTTAAAAAAAATCTAAGTCCTTTACATATAATTTAATATAACTTTTGAAAATTTTTCTAAGTCCAAAAAAAATTAAAATTTTCTAAGTCCCAAAATTCTAGGACTGATGCAAAATTGAAAAAAAAAAATACAAAAAATTTTCTAAGTCCAGATGTTTTTTTTTTTTTGAAAATTTTCAAAGTCCTAAAAATATTTTTGAAAATTTTTAAGTCCTGGAAACAAATTTTTTTTGTCAATTTTTTGCGTTTTGGGGGAAAACATTTTTTTCTTATATATAAATATATTTAATTATATATAATTGCATCAATTTTATACAAAAAAGGGTCCAATTTTCGCATATAACTATATAAAATTATATTAAAATTATATCAAATTTGATCAGATTTTATCAAATTTGATAAGTTTTTATATCGTTTTATCGACTCATTTTTCGCATTAAACTATATATGATTATATATGATGGCTTTATATAATTTTATATGAATATATATAATCTTTTTTACTCGGGAATATATAAGTTTTTTTTTTTTTTAAAAAAAGTTGTGAAAAATAAAAAAAAAAATAAAATTAATTTTTTTTTTTAAACTTTTAAAATTTTTCAGAGATAAAAAAATAAAATTAACTACTTTAAATAACTGTTACTACATTACAGTACTTTTTTGTTAGTTATTCAAAAAAACGACTTAAAATAACTAACAGAAATAGTTGTTTGATATTTTACATACAAAAATAACTGACTTTGTAGTTGAAAACAACTAACTACTGTAAAATATACAAACAACTAACATGTAGTAACTTACATAATTTTCTGAGTGTACAAATTAATTGATATTTCGAAACATTTTTTTACCGCTGAACAACTTATATCTTCAGTAAAAAATAAAAAGTTTTTTCACTTTGTTCGGAGCTTTCCGGCTTTCAAGTCAAAAAGAAACCCAACAAAAAATGCCAAAAAGTCCAATAATTTGTCGTGCTAATATTTACGCTAAATGGTTACTGTTTTAAACCCCGACGCTAAGCGAAATCGGAAAAAATCGCTCAACCCATAAACCCAGTGAAAAGTCATAAAGCAGTATGCTAATAAAAAACTCATTCATTATATAATATTTTTTCAACCCGGGCAACGCCGGGTGCAAAACAGCTAGTTTTGAATAAATTCTTATTGACACAATCAAGGAAGATGTATAAAGGAATGCTTTCAAACAAGTAGTTGGTCGCCATAGTTATTTTTTTGATTAAAATCAGAACAATAATATTTACGAATTTTGGTAACAAAAAAAAAATAAAAAAAACAAATTCAAATTTTCTTGAAACAAATATTTACATATTTGTCAAAAAAAAAATATATATTAAAATTAAATATCGTCGAATTGGTAAATGCTGAAAAAAACGCGATACAGATTTATTTTTATGTTGTCCAGTTTCGAATTCTCTTAAGGTAAGTGAAAAAAAACCGATGGATTTGGATAACACGTATTTTTTTTAATTGAATTTGTTTTCAGACGTCCAATATGGGAAGAAATTCCCGCAAGTGATTTTATTAACGGTGCTTTGAAGAATGCAATCAAAGTTATATAACATCATCCAGTTCCCAATTTTAAGGACGGGCGATCAAATGCAGAGGAACATTCTTAAAATTTTAAAATATTTTTCACACAAAGAAGATTCTGCAACAATGTTTTTTGAATCTAACCCCCAGTTTCTGTAATACGAACGCCATTCGTCTGCAACGAATTTACATGTATTTTGTTTTTGTTACAATAACAAAATACACACAAACTCTTCACGAACGAATGGCGTTCGTATTACAGATACTGGGGGTAAGACTTTTAAACAGAAAGATGTTGTAGAGTGTGAATTAAAATTGCTTGAAAATTACATGGTTCTGTTATCTTCGAAAATACCTTAGATTCTGAAGAATTTGTCTGTAGTAAAAATCGAGGAATTGTGTACTTTTTTTAATAGAATTCTGAGACATTTTTCTTTTGAAAAACTCTCAGATTCTGAGACATTTATTCGTAGAAGTTGTCTAAGTTTCTGATGCATTTTTTAAACAGGAAATTTTTCAGATTTTGATACAATTTTTCTTTAGAAAAATTCTCAGATTCTGAGAATTTATTTATATAAAAAATTCCTAGATTCTGAGACATTTTTTATGTAGAAAAATTCTCAGATTCTCAGACATTTTTTATATAGAAAAATTCTCAGATTTCAAGACATTTTTTTACAGAAAAATTCGCAAATTCTGAGAAATTTTTTCTATAAAGGAAAATTCTCGGGGGGGGGGGGGGGGGGGGTGGGTTACCGCGTAACTTTATTCTTTTTAACTATTTGCCAAAAGAAAATTCTGTTTGAATTTGTTTCCGTTTCGAATCGAAATACGCAGTAGCCCCCCAGATTCTGAGACATTTTTTCTATAGAAAAATCTTTTATTCTGACAAATTTTTTCTATAGAAAAATACTTAAAGGCATTTTTTCTATAGAAAAATTTTCAGATTCTGAAACATTTTTCGATAGAAACATTTTTCCATTATAGGTTTTGAGAAATCTTTCCAATATAAAAATTTTTAGATTCTGAGACATTTTTCTATAGAAAAATTCTTAGATTCTGGGTAATATTTTCTATAGAAAAACTTGTAATTTTTTTATTTTGTAAATTCAAATAAATAAATAAATTTTAGTGTTTAAAAATAGTCTTTTTAAAAAGTATCTTTTGTGTTTTATTGGACATTTACAATTAACCTTTACGCACTTAATTGATTACCTTTTTTTATTTAACGACGGGATCGTCGTAAACCGATCAAGGATCATAAATATATATATTTTCGGGATTTTACCGATATTTCTATATGTATTACACACGGAATAGTAAAATTAATATACTTTATACGGTATGTGTTACCAACGAAATGATGAAATTAATATACCCTTCTTGTTAAGTAGTGAATATTTTAAAAAATGTAAACAAATTTAAATTAATTTAAAAATTTTTATGAAAAGGGAGAAAAAGAAGAAATCAAAATTTGATTAAAAAATAAAATAAGTATTTCAAATGTCGTAATTGTTATTGTTCTGATTTACGTCACTGATAGCAGTCCTTTATTATTAGTCCATGGACACAATTAAAAACTTAATTAAAAAAAAGGAAAAAAATAAGGAAAAAGTAAAGACTTAATTGTGTCAATTAAAAATTTACTCAAATTTGTTGGTATACATTTATTAAGTTTTTATTAAAAGTTTACTCAATACTATTAAATCGTTTACTGGTGTAAAATTGAGTAATTTTTTACTCAATAGTATTAAAAATTTACTAATTTTTGTGTTTATTGTACCTTATTTTCGTTTAAAAGACTAACCTTCAAATTCATAAAAGTTAAAAGAGGCTAATAACCCAGTTGGCAAAATAAAATCACACCTGACAAACTGCTGACTCTCCCTTTATGAAATCGCTGACATCTTCATACAATTTTTCAAAACGTCATCAATGACATGTCAGCAGTTGGTCAGCAGTGTCTACCAGTATCGGTGGCCACTAACAATTCGTTTAAACAACCGCTGACCAACTGATGACATGTCATTGATGACATTTTGAAAAATTGTTTGAAGATGTCAGCAATTTTATAAAGGGAGTCAGCAGTATGTCAGGTGTGATTTTGTTTGCCGACTGGGAAGAGGTTTATAAAACAATTTTTTTATGGAAATTCGATTAATAAACCTGTTATTAAACGCTTTTAGTTTATATGAATTTGGACGTGAATCTTAACGTCTTTTTTGTTTTTTCTGCTTATTTTTATTTTATATGCATATAAAATATGCACTTAAAAAAAATTTTAAGTGCATAGGTTAGGTTAGGTTAGGTTGTAAGTGGCTGCTGACGTTTTACGTCAACACACGTAGACTCTGAGGTCCATTGTGATACCACGGGACCGTAATAGGTTTCCCTACTAGTCCCTGTCGTTAAACCATTTTGAGCTTCTTATAAAACTCCTTAGATGTTGAATTTTGACATCCAACAAATCAGAAAGATCGTACAGCTCCCTAGATCCCAGTGAAGCAAGTCTCTGACCAGAAAGTGCCGGGCAATGGCAAATAAAGTGTTCGATAGTTTCCAACTCCTCTTCTTCCATGCAACTTCGGCAAAAGTCATTCGACGGCACATTTAACCGCTCTGCGTGCTTCCCTATAAGACAGTGTCCGGTAATTATAGAAACCACCGTCGAAATCTCTCTTCTTGGAAGCGATATCAGCTCACTTGTGCGCCCCTGATTAAGAGAAGGCCAAATCAGTCGTGTTGTCTCACACGTCCATCCATTTGCCCATCTTTGATTAGTCTCCGTCGCAGAACAAAGCCGTAGGTTTTGCTTGCAAGTTTCTAGAGGCATACCAACACATTCCAATTCTGTTGGAACCTGTAAGGTAGTTCCTAGTCTTGCAAGCTCATCGGCTTTGCAATTCCCTGGAATGTCTCTGTGCCCTGGGACCCATATGAGTCGTATGTTAAACTGCTTGGCCATCTCATTTAAAGACGTGCGGCAGTTAAGGGCAGATCTTGTTTTCAGAAACATTGAATCCAGGGACTTGACCGCGGCTTGACTGTCAGTATAGATGTTGACTGCGGTTGTAGACAAGACATTGCAGCTCAACCAGTCAGACACTTCTTTTATTGCCAGCATCTCTGCCTGGTAAACACTGCAATGATCTGGCAATCTACGAGCCAGGCTCAACACAAGCTCTTCCGAATAGACTCCAAAGCCCACTTGTTCGTGCAGCCTCGATCCATCTGTGTAAAAATTTATGGTAGCTCCACTACCCGGAGTATCCCCCATCCAAGACTCCCTGGATGGTATCATAGTGGTAAAGTGGCGCTCAAAGAGGGAGCACAGTCCACATTTTGTGGTATTGTTATCTTTTTCAAGATCGCGCTATGGCCACAATCACTGCTCCTCCATTGCAGCGTGCTATTAAGTCGAATTGCCGACGCAGCCGCATACTGCCTACCCAATATGTCCAAGGGTATCAGGTGAAGGAGGATTTCTAATGCAGCCGTAGGTGTAGTACGAAGAGCACCAGTGATGCACATTGACGCCATTCTCTGTACCTTCGTGATAAAGACAAAGTTCGCTTTTGTTTCTAAGTGCATATTATTTAAATTTTTAGCGCATATTTTTCTATTTTTGGTGAATATTTTATGCGCATAAAACGCGATTTTAACTGCATAAAAGTCTGAACCCTATTCATAACATATATTTTTTCGGCTCAAAAGAAAAAGTCAGGATTGTTCCCGTGTAAGAAGAGAGAGTCTTTGCTTTTCGAAAATATCTAATAGCAATTTGAGTGCAGCCTTTTTTTATTTATAAATATGTATTATACCACTTTTTTTATGTTTCAATCATAAGTCTGTAAGGAATTTATGTTCCATAGACTAATAAACAAATAATAATAAAAATTAAAAAATACTTTTTGAGCATAGTGTATATATTTGAGTTTGTATTTGTGCAATACATACTTTTTTTTACAATTTTAGTATATTTGTTTATATGTATGTATTAAGATAACAATATTTGTATGTATAATATATAATATAATAATTAATTTTATAAGAATTACATTAAGTTTTTAAAAGAAAGCAGTTCTCAAGTAAATTGCATTATTTAATTCATATTGTGCATTAGACTAAATAAAGTTTTCATATTTTTTATTTGTTTGGTTTTATTGGGATTCTTCATTTGTGCAGTTTGAAGCGGAATGCTCAGAGAGAGCAGGAAGAATATTATCACCAGATAATTGCCTTTAAAATAGAGTGGAAAAAGATGTTAAACATGGAAATGGTTTTGCAAAAAAAATAATACTTGCCTATCAACAATCATATTGTAAGATCCAGGAGCTGAATTTGACCGACCCGCCCGTATAAATCTTTCCAAGCGAGAGCCTCCTCGTTGTGGTGCTCGTCCAGATATTCCACGAGAGAATGGATTGCCAAATGAATGTTTCTTCAGCATAGTTTTGATTAAAATTAACGTATCCAACTTGGGAATGCTGCGTACCACGCTATTAATGTCATCATCATTTACTTGAACCAAGCGACAATTTTCCTCCTCATTTGGTAACGGATGCAAACCAGCTGCAGTTACCCAGGAATGTTCCTAAATTATACAAATTTCAAATATGATGTAGTAAAATTAAAGAAAGATTAATCAAGTAATGCTATGTTAAGGTTCTCTTAGCTAATGTGGGTCCCTGGACACAGACTAATACAGACTCGACATAAGTGACAGGTCTCAAAAAAGTAGTCTTGAACCATATGGTTAATGTTTCAAATTATTCTACGAATTAGGTAAGAAAGAGAAAGCTAATATAAAGCGCCATTAGAAAAATAGATGTCAGATCGGTTTTTATGGTTTCACTCACTCCTAAGTCGTAGAAAGTGTTGCCATGTTAGCTTAAAACTGGCTAAAAACCGCTCTGTTTTCCCCTAAACTCGCTTATTGTTAGTTTTTCCACATTTTTTCTTTTAAAACTCTACTGTCGAGTCTGTATATAGTCTGTGCCCTGGACATAGTGGGGTCGATGGTAACGAATTAGCTGATAAATGTGCAAGAAATGGCTCCGAGTCGGTTCCTATAGTGGAGTTGATGAACGAAATTGATAGGATATCAGAGAATAGGATGAGGGATATGTGGATATCGCTGACCACGTGCAGGATAACCTAATGTTCTCTTTCAGTTAAAACTGTAACCAAAACGCAGTTATATAAACCAAAACCGACACATTTTTTGTCGGTTATGAGCACTATATTTATTTGTATAAAGATTTTTTACATTTAAAATAAAAAAATTCTTCATTTTTATCAGTGTATGTGTACACCGAACCAAATCGCGTAGGTAAAATCCGAAATTTTATTTAAATCATTCCGACTGTACAAATATAAACATAAGTTTCTTATTTTTATTCTACAGTTTGCTTATACTATTTATAAATTTTCCCTAATGAATTCTTCAATCGTTTAAGAAAATAATTGGCATTTTAGGGCAGCAAAAAAACTCATGTTTTATGGCTATTTTTCCCCAAGTAATAAAATCTATGTGTGTGATAAGCAGGGAAACCAAAAATATGCAGTATCATGTTTTTTCCTGCGCATTGTATTGATAAATGGGTAAGGTATTTATCCGTTCCAGAAGATTTTATGAAATCTGGCATCAATTTGTTAGAGCATATTTTAGCATTACGAGCATATTTTAGGTTTAAGAGCATATTTGAGCATATTTTTAGAGCTTTTTTCCATTTTTAGAGCATTATTTCAATTTTTAGAGCATTTTTCAAATTTTTAGAGCATTTTTTTAATTTTTAGAGCATTTTTTTCCAATTTTTTTATAAAAACACTTATTTTTAAAATGTTTTCCACTTTTGTGGGATGTTTTTTTTTAATTTTTCATTACATTAACAATTTCAAAATTTTTCCAGAATTATGGTGTTCTGACGATTGAGCATGTTCTTGCCTCATATTGGTATATGAAACAATGTTTTCTTTAGATCTGACTCTAACTACCCCACATAATGGTATTTTTAAAGTCTATTCTCTAACTAATTGTAAAAAACAACGCATAAAAGGGGACATAATTTTTTTAGAGTATATTTTCATTGTTTTAAGAATATATTTTCCGTTTTTAAGGGCATTTTTTAAGCGCATAAAACGTGTTGTTTAGCGCATATTTTTGGTTTCCCTGGTGATAAGTTTAGGTTATCACTTATAGCCCAGGAAAATAAGGAGAAAAAAAGGACAATCTGCGGAAAATCGGATAGGTTCTCTGAAAATTTGCACAGATCTTAGTTTTGGCAATCTAAATAAGGGGAACAAGTCCCAAGAAATCACCCGTGTCCTTGCTGATATATTGAGGTCAAAGGTCACAAAAACCGAGTTTTTTTAAAGTTTTTTGCTAATATCTCGCTCGATATGCGTCGTACGCTTTAAGAGTCTATTACAAAACTTGTAGAATATAAAATTATCTACAATATATTTCTTAATACTTTTTTCGTGTATCTTACCGTTTCTGAGATATTAAGGCCAAAATTCACAAAAACCAGATTTTTTATAGTTTTTTGTTAATATCTCGCTTGATATGAGTGATACGCTTTTAAAGTCTATTAAAGAACTTATAGAATATAAAATTATGTACAAATTTCTTCTTATAATTTTTTTCGTATCCCTCACCGTTTTTGAGATATGGGCGAATTTATCTTTAATTTATGAATATAATAGGGACACGAAATAATGACACCAAACATGAAAACTGAAAAGCGCATATCTTTAAAACAAAATCGTTTATTACTTAAAAATAAAAAGTGCTACGTAGATAATTAATCTAGCTTTTATTTGAGTCTGATCTAGAGCAGATTGTGTAATTAATGAAAATGCTACGAAGGTCGAATTGTAAAATTAAGTTATTTTAAAATATTTTTTAGATACAGGTCTCTCAATATGTATAGCTATTTTTTTTTCCAAGTTTACAGGGTAGTGTTTTTAGTAATAATTCGTTTGTTCATCTTCCGGTTTCACACAGTAAAAAATTTTGGGATAATTTTAATACCGAGCTGGTGTGTATATATATCAAAGACAAAAAATAATTAAATTTATATAAATAAAGTACACTTTTAAATATTCATGGTGTAAAAACAATTCCCTATTTCGGAATCAACACTAAATTTAATTCCAAAGAAAACTGAATTTAATTCCAAAGTGGGTTTCAAGTTAAAAAAGTAAACCAAAACTTTTTGCTGTGCATATAACTTTTTTACCGACCAACAAAAAAGTTACAGATTAGGATTGTGTTGTTAGGGCCCCTTTTTAGACCTTTCAATTTATTACCTTTAGGTAAATACAGGAAGTATTTTATTGTGTCTTTTTGATATAACTTAGTGTAGAGTAATTAAAAAAGCAAAAAAAATATTTCCTGTGTTAAAAAAAAGTTGGAGGTCATAAATCCTGGTCTGAAACTTTTTGTTGATCGGCAAGTTATATGATACCTGAAGATAAACAAAAAGATTATTACTAAAAATACAACATTTTGAAATTAGAAAAAATCTAGCTTTTTTTTGGAAACATATTGGGAAACCTGTATCAAAAAATATTTTTATATAATTTTATTTTCCACCTCGACTCTCGTAGCATACACTTAAAATAAAACCTATGTCAAAGCTGCAGAAGAATCTGCTGATTTTGAGCTAAATGAAAAAATCTGTCGAGACAGCAGACAAATCTGCTGATTTCAGCTGATTTACTGATTTCAGCTGATAATTTATTTCAAGAAATCACAGCTTTTTTTTTAAGTGTCAATTTTTTTAGTTTATGCTGTTTTCAATAAATTTTTTTAATTAAATCTTTGAAAAAAAACTTTTTTTAAACATAGTTGCTAAATATTTCTGTAAAATTAGATAAATAATCTGCTGATTTCTGCTATTTTCTAGTAAAAATATCCCTTTCAGCAGAAAAATCTGCTTAAAGTTTAGATTTTAGATTTTTGTTTAGATTTTTTGACAGAGTTTTTTTTCTGAGTGTATTCATAAATTAAACAATCTGCTCTAGATCAGACTCAAATAAAAGCTAGATTAATCATCTACGCAGCACTTTTTATTTTTTAGTAATACATGATTTCGTTTTAAAGATATGCCCTTTTTAGTTTTCATATTTGGTGTCATTATTTCGTGTCCCTTTTATATTCATTAATTAAAGATAAATTCGCCCATATCTCAAAAACGTTGAGGGATACGAAAAAATTATAAAGAGAAATTTGTACATAATTTTATATTCTATAAGTTCTTTAATAGGCTTTTAAAGCGTATCACTCATATCAAGCGAGATATTAGCAAAAAACTATACAAAATCTGGTTTTTGTGAGTTTTGCCCTTAATATCTCAAAAACGGTAAGAGATACGAAAAAAGTATTAAGAAACATATTGTAGATAATTTTATATTCTACAAGTTTTGTAATAGACTCTTAAAGCGTACGACGCATATCGAGCGAGATATTAGCAAAAAACTGTAAAAAACCCGGTTTTTGTGACCTTTGACCTTAATATCTCAGCAAGGACACGGGTGATTTCTTGGGACTTTTTTTCCTTTAATTATATTGCCAAAACGCAGATGACCCCTTATTTTCCTGGGCTATTATTCGATGCAAGGGTTACATGCGCGCTACTGTAGAATTACTAGTTCTAGGTTATTTTTAAGATTTGTGTAATTAGTACTTAAGATCTTTATTTCTAATAAACATTTAGTGTCTTACAAATACTCAATGAGCATCATACAAATGCTCTTCTTCTAGAAACGTATTTTTATTTATTTAGTAATATGTTTTTAGACATGTCCCTTCGAACCGGATTACTGACCTATGGATAAATAGTACATCACTGCATGTCCGAAATCAAATACACTGCCAGAAATAGTGTATAAAAAAATAACTTAAACAGTTAAATTTAAAAAAGGGTTAAGACCCAAATGAAAGCTTGTCTGAGACTCAGAAAAAATAGTGTCTACCTGCCAAATTTCGAAAGAATATCTATTATAATACAGTTATTAGTCATATGAGCCACAATTAAAGAGGACATTTTTATGGGGCTAGGTCTAAACATAGACCGATTTTTTCCAATTTCAATAGGCTTCGTTCTTGGGCTAATAGAGGCTTAAGCTGCAAATTTCAAGTCAATTGATTAAAAACCTGTATCGTGTTTACATCGCTAAATCGACTCAAGTAGTGAGTCTTCGGTATACTTAAAAGTGGATCTAGGACCAATATTTCGGGTGGTTACACACATAAGCAAAAACTCATTATACCCTGAACCACATAGTAGTAAATCAGAGACCAAATATAACAGTTAAATGTGTCTTTTTGTTTTAAAAAAATCATTAAACGAATGTTGTCCAAACTAAGTATTTTGTATATGAAAGGACTTCTAGAGATGTCCCGTGTTAAAATTGGGAATAACTTTTATTTTTTGATTTTTATCATAAAAGTAAGAAATAACAGTTATTAAAAACTTTTTGTTCAAACAATTTAAAATAACTTTTATTTTATATTTATTGAAGTAAATAACTGTTATAACAGTTATTTTTAAAAAAAATCAATCGAAGTTAATATCTTTAAATCAATGATTGAAGTATTATTTAGTTTTATTTTAACAACTCAAGGTTTTTAAGGCTCAAAGAGTTTTTAATAACAGTTATAAAAAATAAAAGTTTATATTTCTGTTATTTTGAACAGATATTTATATAAATCATTTGAAACTGTTATTTTAAAATTGTTTGTTTTTCTGTAAAGACAGTTGAGCTCAGGCTCTAATTATAATTATGTATTATAATTATCATGTTATATATATTTTGAATTGAGAAAGGTGTGAAAGAAAAATTTATTTTTCGAAAAATTTAAGACATCCTGGTTCGTTTTTTACTAGTTTCATATAATCCAGTTATTATAATCTTCAGAAAAACATTTGATGTCAAATTTATTCAGTTAATAGTCAATTGAACTCTATATGTGAAAATTATTAACAGATCGCAGCCGCCAAGTATTGAACCCATGATCTGTAATGTTTTTGTTATTAACTGCCTCTTAGATACGATCACTCTAGACCGATACGCTAAGTTGACTGTTAAGCGAGTATCAACTAAATCATGGTTTTTCAATTCTTGTTTGGTTGTTGCTGTTGTTTTTCGTATAGAAAAAGTTGTAGTTGTAATATGCGTGAATACATTCTATTTTTAGTAATCATCATTATTCCTCCTCTCCTTCATCAACTCTGATCTAACAAGGGAAGTATCTCAACCCTTATGAACCGATTTGCATGAAACGTAAAATATATATAAAAGAGACAATTCTAATGTTGAAGACATTGACCTACGATGTCCATATGAATACGAAATAATCTTTATTAAATTTAAGTCGACACGTATTTTTGCTCTAGAGGATATTCCTATAATGGGTCATTTTTGGCCTCCTACCAAGAAGGGTTAACTATTTTTTTAAAGAATATATATTAATACAAAATAATAGTTGGGGTAAAAAACATAAAAGCCATTTTATACTTGTTTTTAGCACAAAATTTAAGCTCTAAACTTCAAATTTTCCGCGGGGGTCATTTTTGACCCCCAGCCAATGTGGGTTTAAGACGTCCTAGATCTGTAAGATTTCATGACAGACTTAAAGTTATCAAAAGAATGCCACCACACCAAAAAACCGTGCACAAAATGAAATTTTTAAGATTTTATTAATCCAAATTGTTGATAAAACCAACATTTTCTTGAAATCCGCTAACTTCCCCCCCGCGATTCCCAAAAAGTGGCTCGACAAATATCCGCCATATTTCACATTTTTCTTCTCCAAGGTGTTCTTAATGAATTCAGAAAGAAAAAATGGTATATTTACAATTTTTTTTTAATAAAATTTTCAAATTTTGAAAAAAGGTGTTTTGAGAACGCTCCCAAAATCATGCCATTTTTTTTGGTATCAAGTTTGAACGGGTTAATGATACCGTAAAATCTTTAAATTTCATATTTAAGTATTTACGATCAAATATTATACAAAAATAATTTTTTAATTATTTAAATAAAAAAACTTGAATTTTTTTTTTTTTTTTTAAGTCCTTTTTTGCGAAAACCCCAATTTTGAGGCTCAAAGTGGAGACAGAAGATAAACTCTGATCGGAGTGATATTTTGCATGTGAGTTACCCTTAGGGGACCGACACTTTTGGCGGGTATTAGAATTTTATCAGAGAGAAAAGCCCCAAAACGAGCCACCCTAGTAAGTACCACAGATTCATATTATGCATTAAATTTGGGATCAGATTAAAAAAATTAGTTAATATTAACCATAAAGTATAAGCAGAATGACAATTTATATTTATCATAATTTTTTTTTTGTATGAAAAATCCACACAAATTAAATCGTGAAACTCATTAAAGTGAGCGACATCTAAACAATAACGAATTCGCCTTAGCACAGGGATTTTTAAGGCACCAAGAATACGGGACAACGTCGTGAAGCTCATGTTTTCAATAAAAGTGTTATTTTGGACCACATTAGTGAACATGCTTACCTTTAGTTGTGGCAAAGTTATACGTTTTTTTGGATCCTTTGCCAACATACACTTAACACAGTCTCTCAGTTCTTCAGAAATTTTTTGATTTTCAGGAAAAGAAAGAGGATCGTGTTTTATTTGTTCGTACAAAGCAGGAACCGATGCAGCTACAAATGGCACATTACCATAAACTAATGCATACAGAGTAGCACCCAATGCCCATATATCCGCAGCTTTACCGCAATATATATTCTGTGAACAAAACCATTGCATTAATTATGCATAAAGAAACATCATTGACAGTGAATACAATTCTAATTATACCTGTCCGACGTTCAAAGATTCTGGTGCTCTAAATGCAGGAGTACCAGCCGTTGAACCATTTGTCATTGTGGCATTCTCGCCAATGAACTCATTGCAAACACCTAAATCAGCTATTTTAACTCGACCGCATTCAGTTAATAATAAATTTCCTGGCTTTATGTCGGCATGAATGATGCGCTGGTAGTGTACTAAAAATAAACAGACAGGTAGGTAGGTATTAACATTATAATGTTTATGTTTTAATTTGGTTGGATGAATCAATAATTTGCTAAATAGAAATTTGTTTAATGAAAACATTTTGTTGCTCTGCTACAAGATTGGTAACCATAACGGTATTCATTTTTGTTTGTTTTCGGTATGAGTATAACAGTATTAATTGAAGTGGAAATTAAAAACGGCAACGAACGTAACTTAAAATGTCAAGTTGAGCAAAATACTACGGAGTTATTGTAATGTTGTATTAGACATACACTTTCCAGATTGCACAGACAGCGCTTTCAATATGGGATCTCATACACAAGTAAAAAAACTGGACTGTCAGCCTTTTGAAGTGTTAAATAGTATCTGTGAAATAAGGTCACTCCACAATAAGGGAAACAGTACATCGTGGAACACGCCATGGTGTTGACACTCGTGGAAAATAAACTTCTTGAAATATTTGATTACGATGCAAACAAATGCATACACAGATAACAAAGCAGTTATTATTACTGGAATTAACCCGGTCACTATTAGTTCTGTAATGCACACTCAAAAAAGTATGTCGGTAAAATCTACTACAAAAGTCAGTTGTTTTGACTACATTTTGTTGTTGAAAAGGCGTCCACTACATATTACGGTAAAAACAACTGAACATGTTGTTGTTTTTAACTATTGATTTTCAACTACAAAATGTAGTAAAAACTACTACAAAAGACGGTATGCAGTTGTTTTTACTAAACTTGCCTGAAATATTATTTAAAAAATTTCTTAAACGTTTAAGTGATTGATTTTTATTTATTTAAAAAGCAATACATTTCAGTTGGTTGTATAGAATTTGGACATGAAATTAAATTTTTTTGGTGTATTTATCTGGAATTATAGAAGAAAAAAATTATATTAATAAAATGTTAAACAAAATAAATTGATTGTATTTACCTTTGTCTGGAATAAAAAAAAAACGAAATGCTTTGGCAAAATTGATTTATAAAAAAAATAATTAATTTTGAATGTTTCAAAAAAGTATGTACCTGTTCTGTTGTGTATACAAAGAAAAGAAAGATGGCACGCTCATAAGAAAACAAAACACTGCACACATTTTATTTTGGTTTTTTCCGATTGGTTTTTACGCACGTTTATGTGAGCGCTATATTATACACACTTGTTATCTCATTTATCCACTTATTTTCTTTCGTTCAAGAATATTTTTCCAAAAACATATTTTTTGTTATAATTAAATTTAATAAATTGTAATTTAATTTATTTAGATATTATTTATTTGGTATAAAAATAATTCCTTCCGCATCCCGCACAACCAACTCGCTCGACACATTCGTTTGCAATTAAAATTTCTAGAAAAAAACGAGTTTTAGAAAAAAACTAAAAACAACTACAACTATTGCTACAGTGTAGTATATTTTTTGTAGTTATTTTTTGAAACTACTACAAAAAAAAGTTGTTTGAGATTTTTTCATACAAAAACGACCGAAATTGTAGTTAAAAACAACAGCTACTACTTACTACACAAACGACCGTCATGTAGTAACTGCAATAATTTTCTGAGTGCAGGCTACACATAGCGGCAGCCAGTACGCAGCCAACAAGGGATTAGGAGTATACCCAGGAAATCCTGGGAGGACGTTCTACCAGCAGAACGTCTTCCAAGGTATGTGATTGAAGCTAGATTCGAAGGAAATAAATCAAAAGAAAGAAAACAACTGACATGGGAGAACTCAATGCATCCAGTATTCTAAAGACGACACATTAGCCTACAGAACACTAGATCTTTTTCAGCCGACAAGCAACATTGGCGAACTGTAAAATTCCCCACATCAAAAGATAAACGGGGTATAAATTAAGTAAGTAAAAAATACAGACGTGAAACACGCCTACAACAGATGTCATAAGACTGAGGTTAAACAGCTTACATAATACCTGTGGGTAACATTGGATAGTAAACTGACGTTGAATCGCAATGTTGAAGTGTTTAGTCTACAAATACGCTCTATGCATGTAAGTAAATGTTGAAGTCTTTCATCCAATCTTTGTCATTGGATCAACATTGAAACCTGTAAACCGATTAAACTCTACGGGGTTTTGTTCTATATACATAGATAAAAATATATTCGAAAATCTCATGGTGGATGGTTTTGCATGTCAGGAGCAGTACGAAGCACATCAAACCTAGCACTGGATGATATACTGGATTTATACTGTAATCCAGTACAATTACATTAAGTAGTGGAAGATATAGCAAAGGAGTTCGCTTAACAACAACAGGGTAATTTAAGTGGTTGAAATACAGTGTCTCATTACTCCCAAACTTAATTTAATAGAAAATCAAGTGTAAAAAATTGACGGAGAAGTTTAAACTGCGGTTAACTGCTAGGAACTAAATTTGTTGGAATTATATGAACTTCCTGAAACTGTAGTATTTTTTAGGCAAAAATCTTTGCACCCATAATGACTGCGAAGCTAGTACTAACCCGAAGGACATCTGACTCAAATAGTAACTTGTACATTGACTTTCAGGTAGCAAACAAAGCAATCACTGCGGAGTACGCATGATCATCTATGGCCCAATAGTGTAAGGACTCCAGAAACAGCTATAGCACTAACACATGACTAACACCTTTTTGAGGACTTTTACTATATTCGTGTTCATCAAATATAATTAGAACAGATATGTTACAAGACAAGGGTGATTCCGATCCATATCTTGATCTGTCGCATTATTTATGTAATTAAGTCATGCATGTTAACCCAATATCTAATCGCTCAATTGAGTGAGAGCTCATTTTCGTTCATTTCAGATAAAATACCTAGTTTGTTCTTCTAGCTCAATCGGTTTTTGTTGATCATGTACGTTGCTCGATCATCTAGTTCAAATTGGTCAATTTTTGTTTTCGTTTAACAGCAGAGTTATAGAGTAAGGTAACAAATTGCGTTTGTAAAAGTAGTAAACAAAAACCACACACAAAAAAAAATTCTAATGAACAACTTTCATAGTATTTATTAACAAATTCATACAATTTATTAACCTTTTCATAATACTTATGAACTTTTTCATAGTATTTATGAATAAATTATAATATGTGAAACTTAAGAACTATTTAACATTTTTCATAAATACTATGAAAAAGTTTATAAACTGTATGAATTTGTTCATAAATACTATGAAAGTCGTTCATTTTGTGTGCATATGGTATTTAAAAAGTATATGAAAACGCTTATAAGTATTATGAAAAAGTTAAATTGTATGAATTTGCTCATAAATACTATGAAAGTCGTTCATTGGCATTTTTTTTTGTGTGGATTTATTTTGTGTGTATTGTTTACGAAAGTGTATCACAAATCGAAATCTGAGCGAGATGGAAGATACCAGTTATACAGTGAGAATGCAGATTGTTTTTTGTCTCTCTTTGCTTTACGTTTGAACTTTAGTGTGGTATTGACAGAATTTTCCAATTATTTTAAGTGATGCCAGATCCACAAAACGGTCGATTCCTTACTCTAAAACTCTGTTTAACAGTTCGTGAACGAATCATTTTGATCATGTCAGTTGTTTTGGCTTTCGTTCAAAAATACAAAAATGTTGAATAAAAACAAAAAAATAGATGATATTTTAAAAAATAAGGAATTATTATTTAAAAACAAAATAAATATATATACAATTTTTGTAAGAAAACATAAATGCAGAGAGAGCGTGCCAAAAGAGGAGAGAAAACTAACGTGTAATGAAAAAAATTAAAAAAAAAAATGAACGACCGATCTAAAAGATCAAAATGATGTACTGAGCTGAATGAACGAAAATAATTAAGAGCTGAAATGAACGAACTAGATAAACCGTTCAGTTAAGTGAATAGTTCAATTGAACTAATCCGTTCGTGAACGACACAACTCTAACAATATCCAGTTAACTTAAAGTTAACGTAACCTCCAGTTAAGGGCTCGTTAGTCAACTGGTAAAGTAATCAAGTAACAAGTACTCGCTAGTTTTTTCTTATGTGACAATCAAAGTGCATTATATTTTCACGTAACATGTTACTTCGTTCAGAAATCGTTTATATGTATTGTCATATGATTAAAACGAACAGCTGAGTTGTTACTGCTACTTTAGTTTGTGTAATGAGCTCTTAGACCCACACAAATTTGATTTTAAATTTCGATTACCACTAAACCCAACTAATATTGGGTTGAGTGGTAATCGAATTGCCCCTTAATTGAATAAATTTAAACATCCTAAATATTTGATGTTTGTATACAAATACTTACAATACTCCAGTCCCAAAACAGTGTCGCGAAATACGCTCCAAGCACGTTCCTCACTTAGCGGATTTTTCGTTGGTACACTCAATACTTCGCCTTGTTTGACCAATTCAAAAACCATGTATAGAGAGTCCTCAACCGGATCATCAAGAACTTCTACAAGCTTAACAACATTCGGGTGATCTAATTTTTTTAAAACCGCAATTTCACGATAAACTCTATCCAATGGAGATGTGCTCTTTTTTGGGCCTCGTTTCATAAGACCCGCTTGCCGAAGTAAACGTCTTTTTGATAGTATTTTCATAGCATAGTGTGTTGAATCTTCTTCGGAATATGCCAACTTAACCAGGCCATATGAACCCTGAAAAGTAAATATATCCGTTAGAGCCATAAAGAAGTAATAACAAAAGAAACCCTTTTGGCTTAAATTTTTAACATTGATGGCGTTCAGCAAAGAAAGCTGCTGCTCCTCAACATTCTGCTGAACGGTTTAATTTTTTGACATTTCAGTAAACATGTTGAGTGAGCGCTTCTCATCACTGGTAGCGTACAAAAATTATGCTACATTTGATCAGAAACTGATAAATAACCTGTTTTATTGAAAATATTTATTTTTTTGACGTAATTTAAGGAAATAAACAAAAAAAATCATAAAAAAGTATTTTCCACAGAAAAAATAAATGAAAATATAAAAAAAAAAACAAAAAATTAATTTCAATATTTTAAAACATTCATAAAAAATGCGTTCAGCAGAGTCAACTAATCAAAACATGCAACTGTTGAGTAGCAGGTTTCTCTGCTGAACAAGCTCATTGTGTTGACTGGCCTGCAAGAATGCCTACACTCAAAATAATTACTCTGTTAAATACTCTGTAATCTCAAGGTTGACAAAGTTATCTGCCGAAATACAGATTTTAAGAAAATACTTTTTTTTTTCTTGTGACCGAAAAACAAAATTTTATTTGTAATTTTACTTTTTACTTTGTAATCTCTATTTTACAGAGAATAAACAAAGTTTTTTTGTTAAAATACAGATTTTAGAAAAATACTTTGATTTTTTCTCGTAAGCAAAATACTGTAGGTGTAATTTTACTTATTGCTCTGTTAAACAGTTTTCAAATAAAAATATGTTCAAAAAAACTTCCAAATAATTAAACCCCTCTTTAAAAAACGTCTTAAATTACAATAAAAGCTGGTAAATTTTACGAGGATGTTGTGTAAACTTAGAGGTACTCGTAAAAAAATTTCACAAAACAAAAGAAGTAAATTTACAATTTGTAAGCATTAAAACGGGCAAATTTACACGATGTCATTTCTTAGTTGTCAACACAACAACATGACCGTTGAATAAACGCCACATCAAGCGATTACAAAAATATGTAAGAAAGTCAAGGCATTCTTAAACGATTTCCCTTTAATTTTATAAGTGTTTATTGGAATGACCCCGCTCAAATATGGCACTGAAAACGAGAAGTTTATAAAAAAAAATTTAGATCATCTAGCGAGTTTATAAAAAAATTCTACAAAGGTAAACATTCGCGTGAGAAACATTTAAGCGGTGCATTTAAATGAAGGCATTTGCCTTTATTTTGTATAAAGTTATTATCCATGCTTCTTGCACATTACAGTCGAAGAAAACAAATAAGAATTTTTATAGTTGCCTCTTAAAAAGTGAATTTAAACAAGAAATTAAAAAATAACGTTTCGCGTGCGCACCATAAAAGTGGGGAATGCATCTAATAATGCACATTTAATTTTATTTTTGTTCCCTAAGTTTATGAAAGTACCTACTAATAGGAAACATAATTTTCACATTTAAATAGCCCCTGCTTAAATCTTCATTTATTAACTTATAAAAACCTTGGTGAACATCTACCGCTTAAATGCGTCACTAGATATGTGAGCTTTAATAATGTAAAATATACGTAATACTCAAAGAATAATTTTGATTGCTTGTCAGACAGTTAATGTTTTGAAGCAGAGAAGTTCTGGAGTTCATGCATGCAAAGTTAAGCAAAATGTTGAAATGGCAACTTTAAGAAGGATTTTTTTATTATAAATATGTATGTTTTTATTTTTGTTCCCAATTAATTCATGTGTTCAAGTTTGAAATCAAATAAATTTAACAAAAACTTTGTAAATTTTCAGAAGTTTTTTGAAAAACTTCTGGTGACATACCAACATTTTACAGATAATTCTGTAAATTTACAGTTTTTTTATCGAAATAATTTTACAGAGTTTTTACAAAGATATGTAAATTTACAGAGCATTTCTCTGTAAAATTGTGATCCCATTTAATTAATATTTTACTAGAAAGTATGTAATTTTGCTAGAAAGTATGTAATTTTACAATTATTTTTTGGTCCAAACCACTTTGCAGAGTTTTCTTCATAAAATAACAAAAAAATATTGCTGGTTGGAAATCTATGGTATTTTCTGCTGGCTCAGCAGAGTATCTCTGTAATTTAACAGAGTGATTATTTTGAGTGTATGCCCAAGATTTTTTCATATTTTTTTTACCAATACCCTTGTGGTCCTATATGCCCAACAAGGCGTTTGGGATTTCTAAAAACTGCCCATAGACTATCTTGCAGTCAACAATCAGAGTAGCAGTTTTTTTTTTCAACTTCGATAGACATTAAACATATGTGGTGAAAATTTGGGGTCAAGCGGTAAATATTAACCCGATAAATCCCGTCGATTAAACTTGATTATTTATTTTGAAAAATAAAACTTTGATCGCCAAGTTAATATTATCCGATTGACCTCACAATTTTAACAAATAAATTTTAGACCTAGTAAATTTTCACCATACAAAAAACTTAATATTACATAAGTAAAATGACTCAATTGACTAATTTAGTAATATAGACTTACTTGGCCTATTTGGTCCATTAATTTATATTGATTCAACTGAAGAAAACTTCCACTTTGCTCAATTGAAATACGTCTCGATTCGCGTAATGGGGGCCTTCTTCTATTCGATCGTGGACTACTGTATGGGCTAGCATATGGACTATATGGAACATTCGGATAAATAGGTCGAGATTCTAAGGATTGTGATTTTAAAGCTACTCCAGTCTTTTGTGATGACGATGATGATAATGACAACGATCTAGTGATCATCACAGTTTCGTCGGGTTTATCATTAGAATTGGAAGTTTGATCAATAATCTCTTCATTTTTCAACAAAGCATGTTCAGCATCGTCACTTATTTGTGAGCTTTTTTGTTGGTGTTTCTGATGAAGGTCATCCTCCTCGATTTCTGGCAGTTGAAAAAACATATGCTCTTCATCATGATCATTATAAAGAATGGATATTGGATCTTGAACAAAGTCAAGCGATTGGGATTTTAAAAATGAGGACTGCCGTTTTCTTTGGCTCATTGATGTAGAATTTGTGCAATAGGAGGAATTGGTTAATTGAAAAAGCATTCGAGAGGACAAAGCATTTGTTAGTTCATTAGCAAAATGTTCACTTTGCTTAGGTTGGTGGTGGTAATTATGATTGTGGTGGTGATGGTGGCAATGAGTTAATGTTTCGCAAGCATGCAATGGTGGTAATACGGATATATATGGGGATTGACATGCAATATTAAATGTCATTTGATTAGTTGTTGCGAGACCAGCAGTGGACGCACAAATATCGTCCTTATTATTATCATTAATACATTGTGCTATACTTTTACCTCGAGTTGTGCCAGCTATATCTTGGAAAGGATCTATATCAAGTTTATACGAAGTTCGTGAATATTCATAGCATTCTGGTTGAGATTGATTGATGTATTTCACTTTGGTAGTGCTTTGGCCAGCTATAGAAATCACAGAAGAGGAAGTGGTTGTTGTATTCGAAGCAGAGGAAGATGTAGAAATATGAGCGTCATTTTCAGTGCCCATAATATCTTTTAAAAACACTCCAGAAGACACCGGACTTAAATGAATACTATCGATTCGTTCACGAAGTGAATCTATACTTTGTGTCTGATCTGGAGACATTTTTTCACAACCATTTTTAAATTGTCCCATCACAACATCTTGGTCATCGTCATCGTGCGCGACATTAGAAAGTGCATCTTTACTTACATGCACTTGTCCGCTTGTCGTATGGCACCTTTCGCCTACTTCAATATCACATCCGCTTGATCTATCACATATACGTTCAATTTTGGTCCCAGCTTCGACATGGGTTTTCATATGTAAGCCCTTCATTTGATGCTGCTCTTTCGCGCATCTCGAGTGTGAGTTCATGTCAGGATTCACACTCGTTAACATTTTTTGTGACCTTGTGTTGTTGCTAGCAGTTTGACCAATTGTTTGCGGAACTTCATGATGATACATTTCCCCTATTTGCGTACGTTGGTCATGCAAACGGTCTGCCATTATATTTTAAAAACAAAACAATTGCAATATTGTTAGCATGATTGGTGTGTACTGAAAAGGTACAGAAAAAAAAAATTCACATTGTGATTGCTTGGAAAAACTTTATGACTTGATAGTTCTTTTGAGGCATTCAATGCCAAAAATCTTACTACGAATAAAGATGTACTTTAATACAAATTGGTTTTGACTATACTTTCCAAATTGAACCAAGTTAAAATTAAATATAAAGATATATTACCCAGTAAAAACTTCTATTACCAAGTAATGAGGTTTTCGCCTTTAAATAGATGGTGGTAGCTAGTTACTATGTTGGTGGAACACTCATTATTTTAACATGGCGATGTCATTGGAGTAATGACCGCATACCCACTCGCTTACGAGAATGCTACTGAAAAACTACATACATTAGTACCACAAATAATAAGCTACTAGTAGCCCAAAAATAACTCGTTACCCACTACTTACAAAAATGCTACCAAATAACAGCATACATTAGTCCCAAAAATAAGTAGCTACCAGTTGCTCAAAAATAACTCGTTTTCCACTCCTTACAAAAATGCTACCAAATAACAGCTTTTGATTCTTTTAATAAATTTTTAACTTGGGGCAACTTCCGCCAATATGAAATTGAACAAGTTCATGTTGAACGCGTTTATTTCAAGAGCAACCAAGCGGGCAAATGCGGAAATGGAAATGATCCAATGTGCCAACGGAACCAATGTTTACGTTGATATCATTCCCTCCAAATGTTTGATTGTAAAATTCAAATATTACAGGACCGAAAATATATCTTGGAACCTCGTAGAAAGGGACATTTGGCTACTTAGGACATTACCAATAACAAATATACAGAAGCGACTGCTGCTCAGCCAATGGAAACCGCATTAAACACCATCTTAAGTCTATATAAGAGTGAGTTAGGTTTTAAGGGAAATACTGTCTATGATGGTTTTTTTACCTTTTTACCGGCTTTAACATAATTTAAACAACAAGGCAAAAAAAAGTTAAATTAAAATTTGGAGAACACCACAAAATTTCTAGAAAAAACAATAACCATTTAGAAAAAGCCAATTAAAATCCAGAAAACTTCAATAGAAGTTATGTAAAGACTAGTTAAGGCTCATAAATCACGATCAAGTGTCAGCTAGATCCAGTTTTCTGAATATCAATTTGGTTTTCTAAACTTTTTTTTTGCCTTGTCCCAATTTTAATCAGAATTCCTGAATTTGAATTTCTGTTAACAGAGTTTTATTAGAAAAAGAAGATACATGTTAATCTTTTTTAAGCTAAATGTGCAAGTTCTTTCTAAATTTTCTTCAGCATTTTTTTAATTTAATTAAAAAAAAATTTAGATAACTTATCAGATATTTTAAATCGTATTTACTGGCTGGTTACTGGCTGTTCTGTATCAGGTTATCGGTAACTCATTATTTATTAACAAGATGTAACCAGTTTTGAATTAGGCTATCGGTAACTTATTATTTGTTAACAAGAAGTAATCGAGCAGGTAACGAGCCCTCATTACATAGAATGCAGGCGGTAATGGGGACTTATTACCAAGTTTTTACTGGGTACATTCCAACAAGCGAAAAGGTCCGTTTCGGTCCGCTTCAGTGCGTCTAAAATGGAATCCGTATACGGACCGTTTCACAATGGTTTATTATCGTTTTTTTGGGAATAATTAGGCCATTTAGTAATTACTGGACCGATAGCAGTGAAATTTATACCGGTTATAGCTAACGTAAGTTCGAGCTCAAGTTTGGACAGAGAAGCCCACATGTCCAATAGGGGCGCCTCCAGGGGCTCCTAAAGTAGGACACCTTTTGCTTACAAAGGTTTTAAGTGATTGCCAATTTGTTGTTTATTATTCGATTTTTATGAAATTTTAATTTGTTTAAAGCGCCAGTAAAAACCTAAAAAAAACATGCTTGAAGTAATCGGTATTTCTTTTACTTTTCGATTTAAAGCCATTTAAATGGGTAAATTTTTTTCCGATCCTGGTCCAGTTTTTCGGGAATAGGTTGGTCACCTATCGTCCGAAATTTTTCATACATGAATTTTTATTCAGCTAGATAAATTTGTGATATTTTAAAAATATAACGAATAAAATGTTATTTTTTGTTAAAAAGTTACACAATTTTAAACTAAAAAAAAATCAAAAAAAAAATTGGGATTTTTTGCCCAAAAATTACCAACACTCTTTTGCTTCCAGCTTAAAAGTTTCATTCAGAACATGTAATTTTTTTCTATTGATCTAAAAGGCAATATCACGTACATAGATGATTTTAAAAAAATAGCTTGTCAAAATTTCTTATTTTGAACTCCCCAGCCTCATCGAAAGTTGACCCATTTTTAACACAAATCTCAATTTTACCCAGATGGGAAAAAAGTGCACGCCTCTGTTGGACCTATCAAAGCGAACGTAGATTCTTTAATATATAAGTAGCTTACAACATGAATAGCTAATAATCCCCGCCTTTATTATAGGCGTGGCAGCAAAAATTGCAAAAAATCAGGATTTTTAGAAATTGTAAACAAACAAATTGGGAAATGGGGGATTCCTTTCATCAAATTTTTATATTTTGTTTTGTGTTTACATTTGCTATAATAAGCAAAAACTAATAATTTATAAAGACTATGCATGAGTCAGTTCCTTTTGACGTTTTAAGGTGGTGTTAGTTCTACAAATAGCATCTGGGAAAGTTGGAAGTTTTGTTTACTTTTTTATTGTTCATTTAATTTTGCTGGTTGTTTTGATTTATTTA
Source organism: Pegoplata infirma (assembly GCA_963921195.1). NCBI lineage: Eukaryota > Metazoa > Arthropoda > Insecta > Diptera > Anthomyiidae > Pegoplata > Pegoplata infirma. The sequence continues at coordinate 123,870,865 of OY992536.1, forward strand.
TATTTATTTCTTTTTTTTATTATGTATTTTTTATTTTCAAGTGACACAACAATAGTTTTCATTCATAATTTTAAATCGTTCCCAAATACTTTCAAAAAAAAAAAATAGACATCTATTGATAACGACTTCGTTATTACTGACACTACTATTCATGAGTTACCCCTGATAATAAGACCCATACAAATTTAAAATTTCATTAAAATATGCTCAAAAACAATTTTTTTTTTCCAAATTGAAAATTTTCTTGTTAAAATTTCGCCCAATATTTTGAAAAAAAATTAATTTTGTATGGGAGCACATGCTCTGAAAAAATTTTGGGGGGAAAAATAATGGGGGTCGGTCATACATTTTACCCATCTAGGGTGAACGATGTGAGCGCTAGGAGCTGATGTCCTAAAAAATTAAAAACAAAACGGACTTGTTTCGTACCGTATTTTCAGGTGAGAACGGGATAGACTCCATTTATAGCGGACCGAAAATGGTTATTTTACAAAAAAAAAAAATAACCTACATAACTTCTATTAAAACACAATTTTTATGTAATTTATGTACATTTATGTTTATTAGGGTGGCAGCTAAATTTCATCTTTGGATTTTCAACATCTCCCGGGCGAAATATTGTGCCACATGGTCTAAAACTGATGTGGAAAAAATTTCAGCCAAATCGGATAACTTTAACCCGTGCCCCTTTGAGGTCAAAGTTCAAATGTTTTTTTTTTTTTTTAATATTAGTTTGCTTTATTAGCTTATTAACGACAAAAAATCTCATTTCGATCGCACAAGATTTTCAGTTTCTAAAGTGACTCCGAAAAAAAAAATTGAGGCTTGTTAGGGGCTTACTCTAAAAAATTTTCAAAAATTTTTTTTTTTTTAGTTTTGATAAGCACACATTAAAGATTTTTTGTTGCTCTTGATACCAGGTTTTTTAATTTTTTTTTTCGACATCGCATTTTTGTTCTAAATTGGGGTAAAAAACTGGACCATGATCACGTAAAGTGAGAATTAACTATCGACGTCGTCAAAACGATGACTTGGCTTCACGTAACTCGATTTTTCATTAATCGTATGTTCGAAATCGTCTTTTTGACGTTTGTTTGGCTTCATGTAAGCTCAAAATCGTTTAACGAGAATCGTTAAATCGACTTAAAATAAACGACATCAAAATAGGTGTCGTGTTGCAAAGTTTTTTGATTAAATAAAAACAAAATTGTTATTTAATGAATTATTTTATACTTTTATTTGAATTAATAATGATTTCCATTCAAAAAACTATTAAAAACATAATAAAATAAACATTTCACATTCAGCGATTTTTTGATGCTTCAGTATATGGGGGAGCACTTAAAGTTTAACACTCGGTTTGTAACACCATCAATAAATTTTAATATAAAAAAAAAAATTTGAAAAACCATTTTTACAACGATTTTATTTAATATATTCACTTATATTCACATTAAATCTTTAAATTTATTAAATAAATAATTATTACACACATTCCAATTGGATGCATTTAACATATGCATGTAGGGGTGTAAAAAACAAATTCTACAATTGAACTTATTATAAACAAATTTATCACACTTATATGTATCAATAGCAAATACTAAATTAATTTATTAATGAATTTGATAAAAAAAAATCACTTTAATATTTTGTTTTAATAGTTTTTTGATAATTTTTTTATTTTCCAAGAATTAATAACAATGCGAAAATAAAAACAAAACAAAACGTCAAATTTTCATTTATCGTCTTCGAATTATGTTCGAAACGATACGTTAGTGATGTGCTTACGTGAAGCAATAAAAAATCTCCATCGTTCAATCGTCAATAGACGACACTCATTTTACATGATCACAGTCCTGGAAAAATGCAGTTTTTGGCCCTATTTAAGAGCATGATTACAATGTCCCAGAAAGAAAAAAAAAATGATAGATTTGGAATATGTATTATCAAGAGAAACAAACAAAAGCTATTTTGTAAACTTTTAAAAACTAAAAAAAAATATTTTTTTAAGAGTATGTCTCAAGACACTCTCAATTTTTTTTTTTCAAGACCACTTTTGTAACAGAAAATCTTGTCCGATCGAAATAAAAATTTTTTGTTGTTAATAAGCTAATAAAGCTAACTAACTTTTTTTTAGCTCTGACAAGCACACATTAAAGATTTTATGTCGCTCTTGATAACAGTTTTTCTTTTTATTTTTTTTTTGGTGACATCGAAGTTTTGTTCTAAATTGGGGCAAAAAGCTGCAAAAATTTAGTTTTTGGCCCTATTAAAAAACAAAATTACGACGTCACAAAAAATGTTTAAAAAAACCTATTATTAAGAGCGACAAAATATCTTTAATGTATGCTTGTCAAAACTAAAAAAAAAAAAATTTTAAAAATTTTTTAGAGTAAGCCCCTAACAAGCCTGAAAATTTTTTTTCAGACTCACTTTTGAAACTGAAAATCTTGTCCGATCGAAATGAAATTTTTTGTTGTTAATAAGCTAATAAAGCTAACTAATATAAAAAAAAAAAAAAAAAATAAAATCGAAAAAAAAAAATTTTGCTTGTATGGAAAATTTTTTTTATCATTTGAACTTTGACCTCAAAGGGGCACGGGTTAAAGCTATCCGATTTGGCTGAAATTTTTTCGACATCAATTTTAGACCATGTGGCACAATATTCCGTCCGGGAGACATCAATATTAATACACAAAAATTGCTCTATACATTTCGCTGCCACCCTATTGTTTATATATGGGGCCTTCCAAGCCAAATCACTCACTTTTAGACCCGACCCCTTTCGATTTATTTTATTTTTGGATATGTTTTAATACTTATTAAATGCAACTTGGACACCAATTTTCAGCCTTTTATTTCAAGATGGTGTTGAGTAATCAATTTTTAAAAATGGCGATTTTCTCAAAAATATTAAAAAATTGAAATTTTTAATTAATTTTGACCATTAAAAAATATAGATATTTTAAAAAAAGTTGGACAACGTTTTGTTGATATTTAAATGTAGTTTTAGAAAAAAAATATGAAAAAATTATTCGAAGTAATTATCACTTATTTTTGACGTTTAAAAATTAAAATCGACTTTTTGAAAAAGTCCGAAACCTTCGATTTTTTTTGTAAAAAACTACGAAAATTCTACTCTAAATTATGCAACTTTTAAGCCATAATTCGAGATGTGATGACAATTCTTTCTATTTTTTTTTTAATTTTTAAAATTGCACCTTTTATTTTTTGGCTCTGATTTATTTTATATGGTGCTCCAAAAAAATTAAATTGGTAGATACTGACCGTAACTTACCCTAGATATATTCATCTCGAGGTAGAATTACGCCTCACAAAAATTAAGAACGATCGGACATGGGTAAGGCGTTCCGCATGGGCCTTGAAGTTTAGCAAACGGATTACAAGGAAAAATATGAATTTTTATCTGTTTTCTCATTTTTTTTGGTATTTTAAGTTAAGTTTAAATTTAAATGTTAACATAATTATAATACGGAGTAAAATGCCTATCTAATAAGGTACCAAAAACTAAAATCGGTTGAAAATCAGCCAAGTTATTACAACTTCCCCAGGCATCTAACGTATGGCAGACCACTTGATTAAGCAATACAATACAATTTTTGAAATTCATTGAAATTTTCTACTCTAATAACATTTTTTTATTCTTCAAGTTGAAATGTAATTAGATGATTTTTCGTATTGTGTTTTGCTAACATTTTTTAAATTAATGCTAAAAATGCCTGCATTTTCAACACCCTTTTGAAACTTTTATTTTAAATTTTTTTTTTTTTTTTGTTTTAAAATTTAGAAAAACCAAAAAAATATTACACTGTAACATAAATAATGAAAAATGTTATTACAGTAGAAAATTTCAATAAATTTAAAAAAAGGGACTCGTATTCTTTAATCAAGTGGTATGACACACGCTAGATGCCTGGGGAAGTTATAATAACTTGGCTGATTTTCAACCGATGTTTGTTTTTAGTACTTTATTTGAAAGGTATTTTACTCCACATCATAATTCTGTAATCACTTGAATTAAAACTTAACTTGAAATACCAAAAAAATTGCGAAAACAGAAAAAAATGCATATTTTTCGTTGTAATCCGTTTTTTAAACTTCAAGGACCATGCTAAACGCCTTACCCATTTCCGATCATCCTAAATTTTTGTGAGACGTATTTTTACCTCGAAATGAATGTATCTAGGGTAAGCTAGGGTCAATATCTACCAATTTATTTTTTTTGGAGCACCATATAAAATAAATCAGAGCCAAAAACTAAAAGGTGCAATTTTAAAAATTTAAAAAAAAATAGAAAGAATTGTGATCACATCTCGAATTATGGCTTAAAAGTTGCGTAATTTAGAGTAGAATTTTCATAGTTTTTTACAAAAAAATCGAAGGTTTCGGACTTTTTCAAAAAGTCGATTTAAATTTTTAAACGTCAAAAAATAAGTGATAACTACCTCAAATAATTTTTTCATATTTTTTTTCTAAAACTACATTTAAATACCAACAAAACGTTGTCCAACTTTTTTTAAAATATCTATATTTTTTAATGGTCAAAATTAATTAAAAATTTCCATTTTTTAATTTTTTTGAGAAAATCGCCATTTTGAAAAATTGATTACTCAACACCATCTTGAAATAAAAGGCTGAAAATTGGTGTCCAAGTTGCATTTAATAAGTACTAAAACATATCCAAAAATAAAATAAATCGAAAGGGATCGGGTCTAAAAGTAAGTGATTTGGCTTGGAATACCCCATATATTTTATTAAAAATTTTGTTTAATAATATCACATTGCTCAAATTCGACACTTTTTTTTTAAGCTGGGCAGTTAAAGCTGGTAAAGTTAATTAGAGTACGCTGAATTCAATGGCGCTAGACGTTTTTCGAAGTTAAAATAAAGTAAAAATAAAAAATATTTAAGTAAATTTTTAATACTTTTGAGTAAGAAATTACTCAATTTTGCACCAGTAAACGATTTAATAGTATTGAGTAAATTTTTAATAGTATTGAGTAAATAATAAAAATTTATTAAATGTTGAAAAAAAAAATTTGAGTAAATTTTTAACTGACACAATTAAACATTTGAGTAAATTTTTAACTGACACAATTAAAAATTTACTCAAAATTTATCTATTTTTTTTTAAAAAAGTTTAAAAAAAAGTTTTAAATTTTTTTACAAAAAAAAAAAAATGTTTTTTCAAACTTTACCAAACATATTTATGTCTCAAAAACATAGGAACATTTTATAAAGACGATCACAAACTTTCGTATATGTACATACACAGAAAAAAATAAAAAAAAATATTTGAGTAAATTTTTAATACTATTGAGTAAAAAATTACTCAATTTTGCACCAGTAAACGATTTCATAGTATTGAGAAAATTTTAAATAAAAATTTATTAAATGTTTGAAAAAAAAATTTAGTACATTTTTAATTGACACAATTAAAAATTTACTCAAAATTTATCTATTTATTTTTTTTTAAAGTTTAAAAAAGTTTTAAATTTAAAAAAAAAAAAAAAAAAAACTTTTTTTTTCAAACTTTACCAAACATATTTATGTCTCAAAAACATAGGAAAATTTTATAAAGACGATTACAAACTTTTATTTACATACATACACAAAAAAACTATAAACTGAACGAGAATTCAAAAAACTATGAGAGTTAAAAAAAAATAAAAAAACTATTAAATTTTTATTAAATAATTTACTTAAATTGTTTTTAAAATTTTTAAGTAAATTTTTAATTGCGTCAATTAAAAAATTACTCAATTTTTGTTTTTAATTTTAAACAAGTGATTACTCAAATTTGATTCCTCCATATTTTTTTCTGTGCATAATACTTTGAATGTTTTTCGCATGGTTGGTTACCGTTACCCTTATTATACCGTTACCGATTCAAAACCCTTTCAAATCGAATACCGTTACCGTTACCGATACCGCTAAAAATATTTTTAAAATACCGTTACCCTTACCGTTACCGTTATAATTATTAGAAGTTACCGGTATTGTACCGGTATTCAAAATTTTACCTGTTTTAAGAGATTTTAACGAACAAAAAAATTAAAATCAAATTGCTAACATAATTTTAAATTTATAATTTGCAAGTTATCATAAAATAAATGACAAAAATAATAATCATATCAAATCTATACTGGTTTTTGGGTCTATAAAATATTTTTAGCTTTCAGTTCTATCTTTTTTCAAATTTTTAACTAAATTAATAATACCGGTACGTACCGGTTTGGTTGGTTCGGTACCGGTACATACCGTTACCGAAACGATTTGAAAACACTTACCGTTACCTTTACCGAAATAAATAAAAATTAGATACCGTTACCGTTACCCTTACCGTTATTCGTTTCGGTAACCAACCTTGGTTTTTCGCGAAAAATATTTTTTGTTCGCGAAAAATCTTTTTTTCGTGAAAAAGTTGGTTTAATACAATAATTTTTAGTTTGATTTAAATTAGTAAAACTAGTTCGTGTACACTAGGGTGGCTCGTTTTTGGGCTTTTCTCTCTGATCAAATTATAATACCCGCCAAAAGTGTCGGTCCCCTAAGGGTAACTCACATGCAAAATATCACTCCGATCGGAGTTTATCTTCTGTCTCCACTTTGAGCCTCAAAATTGGGGTTTTTGAAAAAAAGGACTTTAAAAAAAAAAAAAAAAAAAAAAAATTAAGTTTTTTTATTAAAATAATTTAAAAATTATTTTTGTATAATATTTGATCGTAAATACTTAAATATGAAATTTAAAGATTTTACGATATCATTAACCAGTTCAAACTTGATACCAAAAAAATGCCATGATTTTGGGGGCATTCTCAAAACACCTTTTTTCAAAATTTGAAAATTTTATTAAAAAAAAATTTTAAATATATAATTTTTTCTTACTGAACTCATTAAGAACACCTTGGAGAAGAAAAATGTGAAATATGGCGGATATCCGTCTGGTCACTTTTCGGGAATCGCGGGGGAAAGTTAGCGGATTTTAAGGAAATGTTGGTTTTATCAATAATTTGGATTAATAAAATCTTATAAATTTCATTTTTGGGCAAATTAACGGGTTTTTGGTGTCGTAGCATTCTATTAGATAACTGTAAGTCTTTCATGAAATCTTACCGATCTAGGACGTCTTTAACCCACATTGGCTGGGGGTCAAAAACGATCCCTGCAGAAAATTTGAAGTTTAGAGCTTATATTTTGTGCTATAAACAAGTATAAAACGGCTTTTGTGTTTTGTACCCCAACTATTATTTCGTATTAATATATTATCTTTCAAAAAATCGTTAACCCTTTTTTGTAGGGGGTCAAAAATGACCCATTTAGTAAAAAATATATATTTTGTTGATATCAAAAAAATCAAGCAATATGTCTAAAAGTTTTTGATGGGGTCATTTTTGACCCCTAGCCAATATGGGTTAAAGATATCTTAAATAGGTAAGATTTTAGGGCTGATTTAAAGTTATCTAATAGATTGCCACAAATTAATTTTCTTAAAAAAAATAAACAAATTTTATTGAATGGGTCATTTATTACCCCCTACCAAAAAGGGTTAACGATTTTTTTAAAGATAATATATTAATACTAAATAAAATTTGAGGTACAAAACACAAAAGCCGTTTTATACTTGTTTATAGCACAAAATATAAGCTCTAAACTTCAAATTTTCAGCAGGGGTCATTTTTGACCCCCAGCCAATGTGGGTTAAAGACGTCCTAGATCGGTAAGATTTCATGACACACTTACAGTTATCTAATAGAATGCTACGACACCAAAAACCCGTTAATTTGCCAAAAAAAAATCATATATTTTAACATTTTTTTTTAATAAAATTTTCAAATTTTGAAAAAAGGTGTTTTGAGAATGCCCCCAAAATCATGGCATTTTTTTGGTATCAAGTTTGAACGGGTTAATGATATCGAAAAATCTTTAAATTTCATATTTAAGTATTTACGAGCAAATATTATACAAAAATAATTTTTTAACTATTAAAATAAAAAAACTTAATTTTTTTTTTTTTTTTTTAAAGTCCTTTTTTTCAAAAACCCCAATTTTGAGGCTCAAAGTGGAGACAGAAGATAAACTCCGATCGGAGTGATATTTTGCATGTGAGTTACCCTTAGGGGACCGACACTTTTGACGGGTATTAGAATTTGATCAGAGAGAAAAGCCCAAAAACGAGCCACCCTAGTGTACACTAAATCCCATTTCAAAATCATTTTTTTTTTTTTTTAAGGTTAGCGTATGTATAAGCGATATTCGCGATTAAAATTTCTTATTATGGAGTAAACAAAAAACATTTTTTTTTATATTATTTACACAACTGCTGAATTTCTCTTGTCTAAACTCTATTAAATATACAAGAAAAATTATAGCACTATAAATTTTATTCGCGGAAATTTTTTTCGCGAAATTTTTTTTTCCCATTTTTTTTTTTTATTTTTATATTAATTTATGAAATTGTGTAGAATACGATACATTAAAGACACAAAATTTTTGTAAAAATTTGTTTATTTTTCCCTATTTTTCTAAATTTATATTTAAAAACCATCCTAAAAGCATAAATATTTCATTTTTGTAGTACTTCAGCTTTACAAGAAAAAGAGCGCTAACTAATATCAGTCTAATAATCCTACATTAGATTTATTATGAACAGTCCAATAATTATTTGAAAAAATAGAGGGTTTTGCATTCAGAAAAATTAATTGTGTAATAGATAGAGAAAACCAAAAATGCAAATAAAATAGCAAAACAAAACATTTGTATTCTGAATTGTACCCAACAGATGGGGAACGTTTTACTAAATATTTTGCCAACAAAAAGTCATGTTCGTGAAAATAGAAGATAGAGGATAGAAAAAGCCTCGGCTTTGAAGATTTTCGCTATAGAAAACTTCCCAGACAATAAGAACACTTTCTTATAGAAAACCTAAAGAAAATATTAAGATTCAGGAGATTTTTCCGACATAAAACCCGTAGACTCCCATAAGAAAAAACACCTCGGATGCTAAGCACTTTTTCCTACAGAAAAATCTTTGGATTCTGATATATTTAACCGACAAAAATCAGATTATGAGTATTTCAGAAAGCTCTTAGATTATATATGTAGTTAGGTTAATGCGGAAGGTCTGAAGGGGCGGAAGGAGAAATTTCCCCAGACTTCAGAAAGAAAAAAAAGAGGAAAAAGAAAAAGAAAGAAAAAGGAAGAAAAAAAAGAAAGGAAATTTTCAAAAAAAAAATTCCGAAGGAAAAAAATCTCGAAATCCGAAAATTTTTCATAGAAAAAATCTGAAAGTTTTTGTAGAGAAGATTTAACAATTTTTAAAGGAAAAATGTGACTCATCTGAAAATTTTCTGTGAAATAATATCTGTCAATTTATTATGAATTTTGGTATCTTTTAATAGCGAGTACTTATAATTTTTTTTTCTGAGTTTGAGAATTTTTCTACAACAATCCGTAAAAGAAAATGTTTGAGGATTGAAAAATTGTTCTTTGTGAAAAATCAGATACTTTTTCTATAGAAAAAATGTCTCGGAATTTGAGACTTATTCTATAGGAGAAAGGTATATTAAAAAGGTCTCAGAATCTGCGACTTTTTTTTATAGATAAAGGTACAGAAAAACTCTAAAATTTTTACCATCCTCAAACATTTTCTTTTTAGGATTTTTGTTGAAGAATTCCCAAATTCTAAAAAAAAGGTCTCAGAATCTGCGACTTTTTTTTATAGATAAAGGTTAGTGTCCCTTATTTTGGAAATGTTGGAAATGTTGAGACGGTACCCCCTCATTTTTTTCCTTTTGACTAAAAAATAACTCAGGAAAAATTTTACGCCCCTACGACCACGCCTTCCCTACGCGACGGGGCCGTAAATAGCGGGGCCTTAAAAATCATTTTTCCATACAAAGCTAAAAATTTTTTTTTGATTTTAAATTTTTTTGTTATTAATTTTTTATTATTTATTTTTATTAGCTTATTCACGACAAAAAATTTGATTTTGGTGGGATGAGGCTAATAAAGGTACAGAAAAACTCTAAAATTTTTACCATCCTCAAACATTTTCTTTTTAGGATTTTTGTTGAAGAATTCCCAAATTCTAAAAGTCTTCGAATCTGAGACTTTTTTTAAAGGAAAAAGGTCTCGGAATCTGAGACTTTTTCTAAAGGAAAACGGTCTCGAAATCTGAGACTTTTTATATTGGAAAAAGTCTCAAAATTTTAGACTTTTTCTATTGTAAAAAGGTCGTGGAATCTGACCTTCCTTTGGGAAAAGATCTTAGAATATAGGACTTTTTCTATAGGAATTAGGACTCAGAATCTCAGAATTTTAGACTTTTTCTAAAGGGAAAATGTTATCAGAATCTGAGATTTTTTCTATAGGAAACAGGTCTCATAATCTATGACCTTTTCTATAGGAAAAAGGTTTCAAAATCTGAGACTTTTTTTAGAAAAAAAAGTGCCAGAATCTTAGACTTTTTTTATATACCTAAGAAAAAGGTCTCAGAATCTAGAACTTTTTCTATAGGAAAAACGTCTCAGAATCTGGGACTTTTTTTTTTTGGAAAGGGTCTCAGAATCTCGGACTTTGTCTATAGAAGAAGGGTTTTTGAATCTGAGACTTTTTCTATAGGAAATCGAAAAAGTATCGATAGAATCGCTTTTCTTATATAGAAAAAAAAAAAAATTTTTTTTTGTTGAACCCTTCCCTTTTGTGGACGTGGATATAAAAAATATTTAAAATGTATTCCAACTTTAAACTCAAAAAGCAAAGATAATAAATAATAAAGATACATCAATGGGGATAGTTGCTATAGTTCGAATAGGTAGTTCAAAATATCAAATGTGTCTTTCGAAAAATTTTTAAGTTTTTTGTAAAATGGAACATTATGGCCAACAATAACAGTATTTCTTAAAGGAAAATAATGTTTTGGAATGGTTGCTGTAAACAACATAAATTAGAAAAGCTTTAATTTCCTTAAAAATGAGAAATTAATTTACAAAAAAGTAGTAGGATGGTAGGAGATTTTTCGTATATGTTCCCATTGCAGTGGGTTTGTCAAAAAGTGGTAATTGATACACACAGACAACGGATTTTTCGAACCAACCAAATTTTCGTTATATAGCCAACTATCACTTTTATCTGTTATGATTTCGAACAATTACATTTTGATTTACCGAATTTCGTTGAAGTCATATGTGAGAATATAAACAAAGGGGCATGACACAGACTTAATTCCGTTCGGAAGTGGAATAAGTGGTTTACTCGTACACAGTAAAAAGTTTTGGGTTATATTTAAAACCTAGCGGAGCACATTTTAAACTACTTTGGAATTAAACTCAAAGTTAAATCCGAAATGGATTATATGCTAAACCACATAGGGATTAAAAATTTGATTATCTTTATATAATTTTTTTTAGTTTTATTTTGATACCAAAAAATAATTAAATTTCTCTCTTGAATAACTTATAAAAAATAAACGTCAAACGTCATCAAAAAATTGTATTTCATCAAGTTTAAGATAAACACTTAACAAGGAATTAAAAACAGCTGTCATATTGAGTGAACAAAAAATGCTTATTCATTCAATGAAAGTGAGAAAAGAGGTTAGCAATGTACACAAAAGAAAATCTTTATATTATCAAAATTTGTGATCCAGAAAGTGAAGATTTTACTCCGCCCGAAATATAAATATCAAGTAAGTATTGACTACAAACGTTAATCAATCATTTTAATTGATTTTTGGTTAACTTTACTTTTAGGCCAGCTGAATCTTGAAGCAGAAGGCAGAGAGAAGGAATTTTTAGATCACGACGGTGCCTACCCCCAGGAATAATTTCTTAATATAGAAGCAGTAGCAGTTTATTTTATGCAGAGTTGTGCTGAGTTTGGGTGACAAATCAACAGTCCTTTGGATGTTAACTTTATTCATGTATTTGGTCTGTATTTTTATTCAATACACAAAAATATTAAAAAACATAACCTTACATTTGTTTTATTTATTTTTGGAGAAATTTAAGTCCTGCCTTGTTCAAATAAACACCTATTTAGGTGTAAAATTATTTCCAAAATTTGGTTTTATTATAAGTTGGCTTCAGGAAATGGACTTAATGTCAACCCGCAGAAAACGAAAATGGTCCTTTTTACTAGAAAATACAAAATCCCAGAATTTAGAAAGGTTCGAGTGGGAGGAGTTGAAATTCCAATATCACCGCATGCCAAATTTCTTGGAGTGTTCTTGGACAGTAAGCTGTTCTGGAACAAGAACTCTGAAGAAAGGGTAAAAAAGGCAAACAACGCGTATTACGCGTGTAAGAAAATGTTCGGCAGTACCTGGGGTCTAGAACCTAAAGTCACATACTGGATTTATACTTCAATCGTAGGACCAATCTTACTCTATGGAGTTTTAGTCTGGCATAAGGCACTCGAAAAGGATGTGACGCTTAAAATGTTTCAGAAGCTTCAACGGCAAATGGGACGGAGTATCACTGGCGCTTTGAGAACAACATCAGCCGACTCTATCGACACTTTATTGCACTTATTACCAATTGATCTCTTTGCTAAGGGCGAGGCTTACAAGGCTTGCCTCAGACTCAAAGAGTCAAATTGGTTCAAGTATCGCAACTTTGGACACAGTAACATTGCTAATATGGGCCGTATTGACTCTGATTACACAGTGCCCAAACTAGTTTTCGACCGGAAATATGAAGTTAGATTTCCGGATCGAGAATTCTGGTCGATCTGGCAGGGCCCTCCTGCGAACTCAATAAATATCTTTACTGATGGATCGAAGCAATCGCATGGTGTGGGAGCTGGTTTCACAATATTGGAACTAGACCAACACTTATCTTTTAAATTACCCGCAGACTCGAGTATCTTTCAGGCTGAGATAGCTGCTATATCAAAAGCTGTGGAATTTATGGCAAAAGAAAAAGGTGCAACCCTTAATTTCTACGTGGATAGTCAAGCTGCTCTAAAAGCACTCTTGAGCTACCAAATTAAATCGAAAACGGTTTTAAAGTGTTACGAGAATTTAAAACAACTTTGCTTGAATAATGAAGTTACCTTATTATGGGTACCAGGGCACGAAGGAATAGAAGGAAACGAGAAAGCAGATGAACTCGCGAAACTTGGAGCAGATGGCATAGGTACCACCATAATGCTTTCACCGCCACTCCAGCATTACAAACTAAAACGAAATACCCTTACTGTCGCCAAGGCAAATCGAAGATGGAAGGAACTTAGGACAAGTCGTATAAGCAGAATTTTATGGCCACGCTATGATTTAGGAAGAACAAAATTCTTACTAACACTTACGAGAATAGAATGTCGTATGTTGACAGGTCTAATAACGGGACACTGTCTTGTCGGCAAACATGCCAAGAACATGAATCTTATTACGGACGCAAGCTGTAAAAGGTGCGAGACACCAGACGTCGAGGAGACCATTGAACACATCCTGTGTCACTGCCCGGCTTTGGCACGAACTCGACTATCAATTATGGGAAGTTCACAGTTCGAGACTTTGGAGGAAATTACGAGGATAGACCTGAAGAGTTTGAAACAGTTCGCGATGAAGGTCAATGTATTTAGTTTACATCGATAAGCGGAAAGAGTTTTGTGGTATCGCTATGGACCAACTGGTCTATGCGGAGTGCCCATCTGGCACCGCCACCCTAACCTAACCTAACCATAACACCCAAAAATAAATTCAAAATCCATTCTCTCACTCTCTTTTTATCTCTTTAAAAGTAAACTTTTTATGGAATAAATTAAATTATTTTTGGCATTGTTATATATACACACCAGCTAGGAATTAAAATTAACCCAAAAATTTTTACTGTGTAAAACGCAAAGCAAATATTTTTTTTGGAATGAAACCACTTTTATGCAATTCAATTCCACTTTGATTTTTGAAAGTGATTTCATTCCGAAAAAATAACATTCGTTTTGCGTTTTACGAGCAAACCACTTTTTTCAAATCCGAACGGAATTGAGTCTGTGGCATGCATGCCCTAAAAAAACAATTTGAAACCGTATATCGAATTTCTTTAAAAGCAAATGAATTTATCTGTTAAAGCAACGAAAATTTTAAGAATATGATTGTTTTGACCGATATTATACGTTTTTAAATGAAATAATAAAATTAAAACAAAAAAAAAATCGATTTCCCTCAAGTAGGCTCGAACTAGCCAACATAGACTTACCAGTCCCGGTGCTTACCCCCTGCACCAAATTAAAACTTTTTTTGTTTCGAAAAATTAAATTTTAAATTTCAAATGTATTTTGTAAGTAGTTTGAAATTTTCTAAATTTAAAACATTTGTCAACTTAACTTAGTATGTATTTTGAATTTTTCAAAATTTAAAAAAAAAATTTAACCAAGCATCAGTTTTTGTATTGATTTTTAATATAACTGAACTAATACCATATTTGCATTCATTTAAACTGCTTTAATTATTCGTTTTCCCCATGCAATTTATCTGACAAAATTAAACGCCGTTAAAATTTGACGTTTAAATTCTATGGGGAAAACGAATAAGCACAGCACAGACTAGTATGCAAACAATGGTGCTAATTGCGTACTTTCCAATATGGTGGCATGGTTATTAGTACAGAATAATCATCGCTGCCTAGTGTATGTGTGCCTGTACGTGTGAGCTTTTGTGTATGTATCATAGGGGTGAAACGAACAAGTTTCGCATATGTGTATGTATTAGTGACGGCACGCGCGTGTAACTTTTGACGTTTCATACAAAACGTAAACAAACAACGAAAATACAGATGCAAAAGCTCACACGTACAGGCACACGTATTCTAGGCAGAGAAGTAAATTTAGTAGTATTTTGTATGCGTCCATATTGAAAGTACCAAAATAAGCACTCGTGTTGCATGTCTATATGGTCTGTGGTATGTATTTATGTTGTTTGTTTACATTTTGTATGAAACGTCAAAAGTTACACCGTGTGCTGTCACTAATACTTACACACATCAAATGCAACCCAGTGAACCTACTACTCATGTACTGTGCGAATAAGTGAAATACACACTGAAAAAAAAGACATAACTAAAATTAAGGAAAACATGTCTTTAAAAATTTATCATGAATTTTCCTAAAATTTAGTTTAATTTAACTGAAAAATGAGAAATTTTCTTAACTATGCGGCAAAAAGTTTAGTTCATTTACTTATAATTAGTTCATAGTTTCCATTAAATGGAATTTTTTAATATTATGCAAAAAAAAATTCTTACTGCCAAAGAAATTTTACACAAATCTAAGAAGCGTATCTTTATTTTTAAGACATATTTCTTAAAAAACAATTTAGTTCAAGTTTAGTTAAAATTTACTAAAAAAAACATCATCGTTTTTCTCTTCTTTGAATTGAGGAAGTGTACTTCTTAGAATTTAGTTAAAAACTTCTTAGAATTTAATTAATAACTTCTTAGAATTTAGTTTAAAATTCAAAATGGCGATATCTCGAAAACTGAGCTAGATAAAGCGAAACGGATGAAATTTTCAATAGAAAGACTACAAAGTATGGAATAGCCTAGCTCTGCATATCTGTCGGGGTCTCAAGAGCCAAATTTTAGAACTAAAATTTGAAATTTCCGAAATTTTATACACTCAAAAAAAAAAACTGTATAGTTAGCAAAAAAAAGCTGGTAAACCTACAAGAAAATTTGTTGATTTTGAACCCACAATTTTTTTGGTAAAGTTAGCAAAAACGTTTTGCTAAAAATTAGTTAACTGAGGACCCCATTGGGTTCGGATTCGATAGGTCCAGACCCCGATGGGCCTAGATCTACTTGGGTTCCTTAAAAATCGTCATAGTTTTTGATCCAAAATTAGTGTCCGTTTCGCTCTACCTTGCTTAGTTTTTGTGATACGTGATTATAGGGGACCACTGGGGTCTTGAGAATTAGAAAACTCGATAACTTCAAAAATATTACTCGGAGAGCTTTTGACTATTTTGCGGTCTTGTTCTACGTCTTGTTCTACGTCTTGTTCTACGTATTGAATTATCAAAAGCTCTCCGAGTAATATTTTTAAAGTTATCGAGTTTTGTAATTCTCAAAACCCCGGTGGTCCCCTAAAATCACGTATCTCAAAAACTACACTCAAAAAAAAAAAAACTGTAATGTTAGCAAAAAAAGCTTGTAAACCTACAAGAAAATTTGCTGATTTTGAACCCACAATTTTTTTGCTAAAGTTAGCAAAAATGTTTTGCCAATAATTAGTTAACAAAATTTTTTTTTTTTGACTTAGTTCATACACATTTGAGGACCCCATTGGGTTCGGACCCGATAGGTCCAGACCCCGATGGGCTTAGACCTAGTTGGGTTCCTTAAATATCGTCATAGTTTTTGATCCAAAATTTGTGTCCGTTTCGCTCTACCTTGCTTAGTTTTTGAGATACGTGATTATAGGGGACCACTGGGGTCTTGAGAATTAAAAAACTCTTAACTTCAAAAATATTACTCGGAGAGCTTTTGATTATTTTGCGGTCTTGTTCTAAGTGTTGAGAGCTACAAAAATGCTTTTGGACTTTTTGTTGTGTCGGCAATATTTACCGAGATATGAGCATTTTAAAATTTTCGGGAATGCTAACTTTTTTGGATCCAAAGTTAGGACCCATTAGGGTCCACACATGTGAAGAGGACCGGCGATACAATGGAGAGCCCGAGACCCAAAAATGGCCTCCATTTTGCTCTATCTCGCTTAGTTTCCGAGATAGCGCCATTTTAAGTTTTCTGAAAATAAAAAAAAATTTACCATTTATTTTTGCTAATATTAGCAAAAAATCTTGTAAAAATGTTGTCAACTCAATTTCAAATTTAGCAAAAGAAATTAGTTCAAAGTTTGTTTAAAATTGCTAATGTGCTAAATGAAGTTTACAAAAATTTTTTGCTAACATGCTAATCTCAACTAAAAATTTGCTAAAAGTTAGCTAACTAGCGTTAGCAAAAAAAAATTAGTAAATCTACTAACGCATTTTTTTGAGTGTATATGCACATATCTCGATAAATACTGCCAACACGAAAAAAGGTCCAACGGCATTTTTGTAGCTCTTGACTGGAACTTCGTAGAACACTTCCGAAAAATACCTGAAAGCCCTCCGATTAATAGTTTTTGAGATATCCAGTTTTTAAGATCATCAAGACTAGAGTTTGCAAAACGATTAAAATCGTAATCGTAATCGCGATTAATCGCACCAATTAATCGTAATCGTAATCGACGAAAAAATCATGCGATTACGATTAAAAATTTTCTATGAAATACACTATTTTTATAACGAATTTAAATCAGTTCCAAAATTTTTTGAAACCCATTTTAAAGTTTCTATTATTTGTCAAAAAAACTTAATTAGTCTGAAAAACGATTACTTTCGGGACAATTTCTAACAAAAATCATTGATTCTGGAATGTTACGCACAAGCGAAAAACTCGAATTTTATTTAAAATTCAAAAGGTATTTGAAATAAAATGTTTGTTTAAATAAATTTGTCAAAAACATTTCGCTCCTTTACTTGTATAGTGTCATAACTCAAAAAATGCGTTTTTTGAGTTAATGATGCAGAATTATTCGTTATATCATGCTTTATATTGTGTCAAAAATTCGTATTAATATCTTTTAAACTCACCGTTTGGGAAGAGTACACGCAATTATTACATTTTCTATGTACCGGCCTTTTTCAATTAAAAACTAATTTCAATAGTAAACTTTAAACGTGTTTTCTGCAAAATCAAATATTTTGAGTTATGACACTATACAAGTAAAGGAGCGATTTGAATTTTAAAATTCTCAAAAAAAAAAAAAATAGAATTTTATTTTTAAAAAAATTAATTTTCAAACATTTTTAAAATATTTACTTGTTATAAATATATTTGTTTGTATGAAAATATTTTTTTTTTTATTAATAAAATTCCTTTAAGAATTTTAAATAAAATTTTTTAGAATTTTATTTAAAATTCTTTCTTGAATTTTTTGATAAATTCAAAATTGAATTTAATCTATAACAAATTTTAATTTTTATTGTTTTTCCCCGTCTGATGTTAAGTAGAACGGAAAATTTTGATGGGTTGGCCAATGATTCATTTAACTTGTTTGCGATTTTAAGACCCAGTAAAATCGTGTATCTTTTCAGCGCTGATTGAAACACTCTTTGTAGAGTTTATTTAAGCGTAATAAAGATGTAAGGAAATCTTGTATTTGTCTCCTATTCTATTTAAAAAGTGTTGGAGATGTCAAAAATTAAAGTATGTGTGAAATTTTATCAACGAAGAATTTTAATTATAAGTTTTAAAAAAAATCTTAACAAAAAATTCTCAAGGGCGCTCGAGCGCAATGATATACTAAAAAGAGACTGTGGTTCCAAAATCTAATTATTATTTTTAATGGGAAAGTTCGAAATTTTTTAATTTTATTTCTTAAAAATAATAGTTTTTGTTTTAAAAAATAAGTTCTAAAATCTAAATTTCAAAAGATTTTTTTTAAGCTATTGCAACTCAAATTATTTAAAAAATTCGATTAATCGTAATCGCGATTAACGGCATTTTTTTAATCGTAATCGCGATTATGAAATATCTCGATTATTTGCGAACTCTAATCAAGACCCTATTATTTTATTATTTAGCGTATGGTTTACAATACATAAGAAGTTATAATAAATCATAAATTTTCGAGGGTTTTATTTTTATTTTATAAATTTAATTGGGTAAGGCTGCGTTTTTGACATATCGCTTTAACTTAGTTTAACCGGGAGTTTTATTAAACTTTATAAAAATAAAACCAAGTTTAACCAAGCATTCTGTTTTTCAGTTAAAGTTTAGCAAATGTCGATTAACGCGGTATTG
The DNA here is from genome assembly GCA_963921195.1 of Pegoplata infirma. Classification (NCBI taxonomy): domain Eukaryota; kingdom Metazoa; phylum Arthropoda; class Insecta; order Diptera; family Anthomyiidae; genus Pegoplata; species Pegoplata infirma. The sequence continues at coordinate 123,889,734 of OY992536.1, forward strand.
CCATATCAAATGCCACATTTCCAATTAGAATAGTTGCCATCATTGCAAATTTTTTCGAATAAAATACCACAACATGGCAATACTAACCAGTATATTTGAAAATCAGAGTTGTTTTTTTGACATTTTTGTACCTTAGTTTAACTCTCCATCATTGGTGAGTTAAACTTAAAATAAACCACATCTCAAAAACAGAATTTGTGGTTTTAACTCAGTTTAAACCTTAAACCAATAAATTTTGCAACTCAAAAACTCAGCCTAAGGCTGCGTTTTTGACATATCGCTTTAACTTAGTTTAACCGGGAGTTTTATTAAACTTTATAAAAATAAAACCAAGTTTAACCAAGCATTCTGTTTTTCAGTTCAAGTTTAGCAAAGTCGATTAACGCGGTATTGCCATACCAAATGCCACATTTCCAATTAGAATGGTTGCCATCATCGCACATTTTTTCGAATAAAATACCACAACATGGCAATACTAACCAGTAAATTTGAAAATCAGTGGTGTTTTTTTGACATTTTTGTACCTTAGTTTAACTCTCCATCATTAAACTTAAAATAAACCACATCTCAAAAACAGAATTTGTGGTTATAACTCAGTTTAAACCTTCAACCAATAAATTTTACAACTCAAAAACTCAGCCTAAGGCTGCGTTTTTGACATATCGCTTTAACTTAGTTTAACCGGGAGTTTTATTAAACTTTATAAAAATAAAACCAAGTTTAACCAAGCATTCTGTTTTTCAGTTCAAGTTTAGCAAATGTCGATTAACGCGGTATTGCCATACCAAATGCCACATTTCCAATTAGAATAGTTGCCATCATCGCAAATTTTTTCGAATAAAATACCACAGCATGGCAATACTAACCAGTATATTTGAAAACCAGAGGTGTTTTTTGACATTTTTGTACCTTAGTTTAACTCTCCATTATTGGTGAGTTAAACTTAAAATAAACCACATCTCAAAAACAGAATTTGTGGTTTTAACTCAGTTTAAACCTAAAACCAATAAATTTTACAACTCAAAAACTCAGCCTAAGCCAATCAACTGCGTCTGCTGTTAAACGGCTGATGTTACTTAATGGCCCTTTGTAAGATAATATGGAGAATTCTCGAAGAATGTGGTCTGTTGTTTGCAGAGGAGCACCACATGGACATGTAGGATCATCCACATAGGCCCAGTTGAAGAGAGTTTCTAGAGTTCTACCAGTACCAGTCCGTAAACTATAGATTACGGACTGGTACTGGTAGAAATATATTTAAATTACACCATGCTTTCCTTGGAAGTTTGAGGTCGGTATTGCAGCTTTGTTCATCAAATATGGGACTAGATCGACCTGAATTTGACCAGTCATATGTCCAAGCTGTGCTGATTTCAAAGTTTTCAGAAGATAGATTTTTGGCAAGATCTAAAGGCGCATGTCTTGATTCAATTCTTCGTCTAGGAGGATTTCTCATATCGGTATATAAAGGAATCCGATCATTGTTTTGAATCGAAACGAAACGGACACAAGTTTTGGGTCAAAATCTATGGGGACCCTTGAAGGACCCAAAGGGGTCTCGAGTGAACAGGGGCTGGACCCATAGGGTTGAACCCATGGGTCCAGGGTCTAGACCCAATCTAGTTTTAAAATGTGAATGAACTAAAGTGTAATATAATTTTTCCCATTTTCTAGTTAAAATTGGCTAAAAATTAAATAACTTTGTTTTCCTTATTTTAGGGAAAATTATGAACTAAAACCAAGAAAAAAAACTTTGGAGCCAAATCATTCCCTCTTTTTCTCAAAAATTAGTTAATTTTCCCAGATTTTAGTTCGCTTTTTTTTGAGTGCACCATTTGCAGATGTAATTCGTAAAAGATCAATTGTAACTCAAAGATTCCATTAGCAATTAGAAGATTCTACTTCTAATTCGAAGATTCTATTTGTAATTCTAATTGCATTTCCATACAAAATTAAACCTTTTTAATTTCATAGTTCTACGCTTTTTTACATCTGTTGGAAGAATTGAAAAAAAGTAAAGCAAGTGTCAAAAATAAAAGAAATAAAATTATTTGAATATTTTGATGAAAAATAGGAATTACTCAAACGACTTTAGTAAGTTAGTGTAAATAAAAGCGAAAATTAATTAATTGTGTATTTTTTGTTTGTTAAATTTCACAAATGTGATAAGTGGCAAAAATGTCGAATGTGAACGGTTAAGTTTCAAAATAAAAAAATCTTATTTTTACCGAGTTTTCGAGGTCAGTGTGAATCTAATATATGTAATATATTTTCAAGTAAACAAATGATAATTAATTATGTTTAATGTTTGCTATATATCAGTAGCGCTCTCATTTATAAGATATCAATTTTGTTGTGCTAGAATCTTTTAATTATAAAAATACATATAATTTGGCTAGATCACTCAGAAAATTATGTAAGTTACTGCATGTTAGTTGTTTGTATATTTTACAGTAGTTAGTTGTTTTCAACTACAAAGTCAGTTGTTTTTGTATGAAAAATATCAAACAACTATTTCTGTTAGTTATTTTAAGTCGTTTTTTTGAACAACTAACAAAAAAGTACTGTGATGTAGTAACAGTTATTTAAAGTAGTTAATTTTATTTTTTATCTCTGAAAAATTTTCAAAGTTTTTTTTCCAAAAAAATAAATTTTCGTTTTTTATTTTTCACAACTTTTTTTATATAAAAAAAAACTTGGAAAAAATTTGGTCTTCAATTTTTTTTTTTAAACAATTTTTTTGGACAAAAAAAAAATTATATATTGATTATTATATTTTTACTACATTTTTGTGTTTTTGACTACAAATGTTAGTAGTTTTTACTACATAAGTCATTTGTTTTTTGTTAGTTAAAATAACTAACATTGTTAGTTGATTTAACTGAAAAAGTAGTTGACCCCAAAACAACTTACAAAGTAGTTATTTTAACTGACATTTTCAGTTGATTTTACTAACATAATTTTTTGAGTGATTTAATAAAGAAAATAGAAAAGTGCTAAGAACTAATTGTAAGTTTTTTTTCGGTGTATATTAAAAAAAAATCTAAATATTTAACACAAATTACTGTTTTAATGTTGTTTACTTTGAGTAAACTAAACAAATTAATTTCCCAACCGGAGACCAAACACATAGATCGATTATAAACAAAACGAATCTAATTTTAGATCGAGAGAATAATTTTGGAAAATTTTTGTGCATTAAAGTACCCCACGAAAAATAGTTCTCTTTAGCGAAAATAGCTTATTGAAAGCCCTCTACATTAGGGTAGTCAGATATAGAATTGGCAAAAAAAGTACATTGAGGAAAAAACAAGTAGAAAATTTAAATTCGACTTGGCCGAATATATGAATACCCTCCACAATATTAACCAAGGTATAGATTAAAAATAATGTATTCATTTGCATATTTGTTTTGCCAACATATATTAAAGCGTAATTTTAGGTCCCTATAAAGTGAACCATATAAAACAAATCACGTGTACATACATACAACCATTCATACATATTTGTTACTCTTATTAATATAAACAACAACAAACAAACATATGGCAACACAACAACAATAAAATGGCGTTGTTTATATTGAAACTCACCTCAATATATTGACATACAAAAACAAAAAAACTAACGGTTTTTTTACTACACTACAATAACACCGATAATACAAATGCAATAAAATAACAACAAGTAGAAAAAGTTAAATTCGACTTGGCCGAATCTATGAAGAGATAGTAAGTGAAAAAAAATTAACATTTTTGGTTAGAAATATTTTATTTTGAATAAAAACATTTTTTTAGTCATTAAAAAAGAAAAATTACTAAATTTTTTTTTGATTTAACATTTTTTTCCAGTGTATTTCTTTTTTGTGTAAAAATGTTTTTGAGTCACAAAAATACTTTTTAAAATATTTTTCTGACTAACCAATGTTTATAAAGCTTGTTGAACGGGGTTTTCAACACGTGGCTTAAGGTGGAACCAATCTGAAATTCACGGTTTTACCACTAGACCGATTTGCTGAAATTCAATACCAATTAGACCAGAATGACAATTGCCTTTCGAAAGTTATCGTGTTTTTTATATCGTAAATTCGCAAAAAATCCTTGCCGAAATTTACTCTTTTGCTCATAACTATTGAACCACTGGATCGATTTTGCTGGATTGCAATACCAACCTGACCAGGTAAATAACAAACATGTACATATGCCAAACTTCAGAAGTCTCTGTAAAGTCTTTCAAAAGTTATCGTGTTTTCTACAGACGGACAGACAAAGGTCTTATTGAAAAAAATGTTTAAAAAAATTGGCAATGCGGCTTTATTGTGGCGAATCCTTTAAATTGATTTTAACACAGAAAAAAATGAAATTCAATTACGAAATTTGTTGATTTAATTACAAATTTAATTGATGTCGGACCTATCATGAAAATGCGCATATTAATTACGCATTTTGTTTGAAATTTATTTTCAAATTCAATTAAACTTTTAATTGAATAAATTAAAGTTTTTATTGAAAATAATTTAGAAAATCAATTAAAACTTTAATTGAATAAATTAAAAAATTTAATTGAATATTAAATTGAAAATCAATAAAAAGACCTATTGATTCAAACAAAATTTTCAATTCAAATAAAACCAAAAATCAATTAAATTTAAACTGAACATATCGAAATTATTTATTTAATGAATTAAAATAAAAAAATGTATAGACAAATAAATTATAAGTAGAATAAAATAACAAATTCTTAAAAACTTAGCACTGCTGTTATTTCATGAGTTATTGTTAGTACAGTTAAAACAAAAACACTATTTGTTTTCAAAAAATTCTGTTGCTATGTATCAAGCATTAGATATGGTTTTTGTTTTCCCTGTACTTTATTTCTTTTTTTCACTAAACTTAAATATTAATTTGACACTGGAAATGTTTTTTTTTTTTAAATAACTACAAATAAATTTTATTTGTACATCACTTTAGAAACTACGTTAGCCGCAACACGTTCTCTCGCTTGGGGGAAAAAATAAAACTAAAAGTTTTTGTTATTTTTTTCATTTATATGCATTTTCTGCGTACACTAACACATACAAACCAAAAATTCATAAAGTTTTTTGTTTGTTTTTTTTGCACTATACATGTATAGTTTTTTTTTTTAATTTTGTGTGTATCTCTTGGCAGCAAGCAAGCACCAGTTCATACGAAACAATAAAACTAAAAGTTTTGTTATTTTTTTGCATGTTGTTTTGTTATGCATACAAAACCAGTTTACTTTATTTTATATTTTTGTTTTTGGTAAAGTTAAAAATTCAATTAAAACATTAATTGAATCAAATAAAATATTTAATTGAAGTTAAAAATAATATCAAAAACAAATTTAATTGAAAAACCTTTTTCGATATTTTTATTTACGATTTTAGACGTTTCAAAAATTTTCACGTGAAAAACAACTTACTTTGTTAAACACGATCCGAATATGCACACTTAAAGGTGCATATATTAATAAGGGTTTGAGATACTTCCCTTGTAAGCAATTTTTCTTGCCGCAATTCTAAGTTTATAATGTTTTGGAGAGATTAGTAAGATTCTTACCTCTTTCTGCACTATAAAATCAGAATTGCAGCAAGAAAAATAGCTTCGTCTGAATATTCGTGCACATGGGAGTTAAAAAGATATATAATTTCACTGCATCTTAATAGCACTCTATCAGTGATACCAAAAAGTTCTATAATTTGTGACATCGCCCACAAAAATCATACGTGAAAATAGTAGGCTCGAAAGCGCTCCTTAACTCGTGAATTCCTTCCAAAAGCTGCTTCAGAGAATATAAGAAAATTATGAGATTTTATTTTAGTCAGTGCCAAAATAGTAGTTGTACTATAAATTATAGTTTCAAAATAGTAATTTGTGCTATAAATTTCTCAAATTAAATTTAAAAACATTGTGTAATTTTAAAGAAGGATTTTCGTTTTTTACTACAACTTGAAAGCGCATACAACCGTTTTTTATGGGCATGTTTTTGGCTTTCCTGCTTATTAACAAATGGAAAATGAGGCATACTAATGTCGATCGTTAGCTAATGAATACACAAAATATTATCAGTTCGATTTTTGTCACCTAATAGTAACAACGCGAAAACTTACACCAAATAATAGTTTTGGACAGAGCAAAAGTTTCGACAGTCAGAAACAAAAATTAGCAATTGCCGTTTAAATGTATCAGTTGCAAAAATTTTTAATTTTGGTTTTTCTACTTCAATGCAATGGACAGCAAACCTTATATGACGGTGGTCATCAAAAGCCTACAAGCACCATAAGACCTCCCATACGTTTGGGAGCACCAGCACATATAATAAGTGGTGAACACATCTCATTGAATTTCTATAAAGCTGTTGGAAATGGCGAGCATGCCAAAAATAATTTACAATTTTTGCTTCACAACTTTCTCGAAAATTTACAACGGAATCTTTCAACATCATCAATACTCAATACAGTCGTCAAGGCGGTTGACATCGAAATGAATCGTCATCAATTGGATAAATTGAATGATCTTGCTGACTTTTTTCAACACTCATCCGAAACTGCAGGTGAATTTGCCTATAAGGCGGAGCTATTTTTTGAAACCTCTAAGAACGAAAGTCATTCGTTGTTACTGAAACTACGACAGGTGCCCTCAGCTCAACGATTTCTACCAACAGCAGTTAAAATGCGCCTGACTGATTATTTTGCCGAAATGGAATTTTTCCATATTATGTTTTCAGAAATCATTGATGAGGCTTTAGAGTATATTGTCGATACATTGAGATCGATTCAAAATACCTTTATACGTTATGCCGACATTCAAAGAGAAGTTTTAAGAACGTGGAATTTAAAATCCGATGACTGGTGCTGTAATACCTACATGGATTTTTTACAACAATGGTCAGCACAAATATTCAAATGTGCAGCTAGTACTGATCTTAATGTGGCCTATGATGTTTACGCCACCACCGAAACAACCACAAAATATATTATGCGCCAGCTAGAGTTTCGAATTCAACGCCTATATAATTGTTTTATCTTCGGTGGATACGAAATGAGATGTCAGTTTTTACGCAAACCCGAACAGGATTTTGAAAAACTTTTAGCGAAGTTAGATGAGTTGCAACAATACTTTGATATCAAAATCAAAAGAGGTCGCGTTAACATTCAGCGTTCTCGACGCCGCCGTCGCCGAGATGAATCAATTAGTTCCGACAAGTGTTTACCGAATGGATTTCCAAATATGCAAATGATGAACAGTCTTAAAACATGTTTCTATTTATCAAATTCAAATCAAGTTTAGTACAAATTGTCGAATGTATTGATACCCTCCACAATGTAAAAAAGATTAATGCAAAAAAATTTATTTGAACAAAAAAAATTATTGAGAGAAAAAAATTGGCAAAAGAAATTAATTTTGAAAAAAAAAAAATTGGAAAAAAATTTCCGCGGAAAAAAAATTTTGGAGAAAAAAAATCCACAAAAAGTTTCTTAGAAAATATGTTTGTACTTTAAATACCATTCGGTATGCAATTCACGTCGCTGCTCCGTCGTGATTTGGTATTTGACATTTTTGTTTGTTTTTTATTGCATTATTTGAAACCTCTATTGGTCATAGAGATGCGCGCGTGACACGCTTTAAATACCATTCGGTATGTAATTCTGTGCACATATCGTCTCTGCTCCGTCTTGATTTGGTATTTGACATTTTTGGTTTTTTTTATTTCATTATTTGAAACCTCTATTGGTCATAGAGATCCGCGCGTGACACGAATTTTTCGTGATTCACGCGTGATTAGAAAAAATAGTTTCGTGCATGAGCGTGCGTGAGAAAACAAGACAGAAAATCGTCATCATATTGAATTTAGAGGGTAATTAATGTCATATTGTGATTTAAATAAATGTTTGTGATTGATTTTAGGAATTTAAATTCTTTTTGTGCAAGAAATTGAAAAAAGTAAAATAAAAATTTGCAAATATAAACTTTTTTGCTCTAAATTTTTAACATAATTTTTTTTTGGCATGATTATATATTTTACTAAAAGATAAAGTGATAGATCATATAGATCATATAGACATATTAAACGGATGCTGCCATTAGGATGGCACGAATAATGACTTTTTTCGAATTTCTTCGATCGCCGGTTTTAGCCAAATCGGACAATATTACCCGTGCTGCTGGGGCTTGAAATTTTACCTTCAATTTTTTTTTCCCATTTAAACCAAAAAATTTTTTTAGATTTTTTTATTACACTACTGAACATTTTCAATAAAACTTGATGTGACTGGGACGCACAGTGTTGTGACCTTGGCCATAAATGGTCAAACTAAATGTCTTAAAACTTCAGGTTATATGAATTTTATTTTAAGAAAACATCATAAATAAAACAAATCCAAAACAGTTTATAGATATCTTTAATAGTTTAAAGTTAAAATCTTTGAAATCCACATGCACTTGTAACGGTTAAATAATTATATTGCATTTAAAATTCGACCTTATTGGTTATGAGTTCGATATGTTGCTTGTGTGATAATGCTGTTTTGGTTGACATAAGTTAATTATATGGCAAGTAACGCTCTTATAAAGTGAGTTCCATAGAAAATACTAATTTATTTTGCAAATTTCATATTTGATAGTCAGCTACTTTTGTGGCCCTCATTGGCGCGCTTAGTTCTTTGCAGAAAATATTGGTATAAGTATGTAGATTAAAAATAATAAAAGAACTCGTCCACGTTTTTCCACTTTTTTTTAATAAATTTTTTTTTGTGGGAACCCGAATATAAATTTCTTCATTTTTTTAACGAACGGCTAAAAACAAACATCAAGATGCAGCAGTTGTCCTTGATAATTTGAAATGTTTTGCGAAAAATAGTTATAAATAAATCGGAATGCAAAATGAATCGGTCGGTTAAATTTTATTTAAATTGGTCCAAGAACGATTATTTGTCATCCAGTCCTGACACAAATTAGATGCTTGGCTAGACACAAGTTGTACATAAAGAGATGCAGACTATTATTTAGTAAGATTTTGTTGAGGAAGTACGTTGTATTATATATTTACTTGCTTATTTTATAAAGGTCTTTTTGAGATAGACATATCCCGGATCAAACCTAAAACAATATTAAACGTATTGTAAATACTACGTGCAAAAAGTGTTGTAAATTATTGATAGTTTTAAGGTCAAAGGATTTCCCTGAATTTTCTGAAGCCTTTATTAAAAGGATATTTTTTCGCTAAGAATATCCTAAGGATAGGTTAAGGAAAATCCTTGCTTCAATTATACTAAAATAAGGTATTTTCAAAATTATCAGAATTTCATGAAGTACGAAGGATTTTTTAAGTTATTTTTTAAGTTATTTTTTTAATTTTTTAAGGACATTTTCAATTTATGAATTACATCCTTGCTTCAATTTTTTCATTTGGTTAAGATTTGATGTATATTCTAAGCGTTGCGGATGCAAAAATTTATGAAGGGATTTGAATTTTACACTTTTTCTTGACTTTTGAAAAAAGGACATTTTCGAGGAGGGCGTATCCTTGTTCCGATTTTTAAAAATTTTGGTAAATACATTGGGCATATTTAAACAGTTATATTTTCAAAATTTCATGAAATAAATTCAATTTTTACCCTTTTTCTGAACGTTATTTTAAAAAGGGCATTTTTGAGCTAGGCGTATCCTTGCTCCGAATTGGACAAAATTTAGTAGAATAATTAATGGCATTATAGGTAATAACTACAGTAAATAACATGAAGATTGAAGTTTTAGTTCTCATTTTAAGCCATATTTTAATTTCAGGATATATGGAAAGGATACGAATCCTTGGGCGAATATTTACCAAATTCAAAATTTTTCTTGATCTTATCGATCTTAACAAGTGTTCCAAATTTTAAAGCTCTAACTTAACTCCTTCTATTTTTGGCCACTCTTTACATGAAGACGCAACACTGTGGGACGCAACCTTAGAGTCCCCGCACAACAATGTCGGTGACGTTTTTTTCATACAAATTTGGCATGAAAAAACGCTCGACCGAAAACCGTTTGAATAAAATCAATTTTATTTTTGTGTCGGTTTCTCTCTCTCTTTTAATTTTTGATATAAAAATGTTGCCACATTTTTATAAATATTTCGATTATTTTCGATTAAGTAAACAAAAAAATGTGATCTCTAAAAAAAAATACATAAAATTCTAAAAAAACACAAAAAAAACGAGTCAATATGAAAAAATCATATTGATATAACAAAAAATAATAAAATTAATTAAAAATGTATAGAAAAAGTGAATAAATAATGTAAATATAAACGTTTGACTGAATTTTCCGCTGCCGCCTTTGTTTTGCGCCTATACTCTCTCATGACCATAGAAAAGATTAGAAGGTACGCAGTGTTGTATTTGATGTTTTTTCCAATATGGTGGCAAAATGCTTGTTCTTCCTCATCTCACACGCATTTAATATCAAATTAGATTCTTTGTTCATAAAAATGGAATTTGTCTTTAATTTAATTACATTTATTATTTATTTTGCTTTATTCAACGTTTTTTTAAAGATAATACGCACTATTGATAGTTTAAAAACTTTTTTTCTCTTTAGTTGTTTGCTTTGTTGTTGTTCTTCTTTATGTTGCATTGTTTTTATTAAACGTCAAAAGTTACATAATGTGCTTTCACTAATACTTATTCAAGCGAAATACGACTCTGTTTCTATTCTATTTTTTTCTATGCTCATGACCGAACCCGTCAACCGCTCCGACATTGTTGTGAGGGGACTCTTACACAGTTAATTGTAATTGTTTTAGTAATCACTAGGGCAAGTACTTTTATGCATCTAAAAATCGAAAATATGTGACTATAATATGCTTCTAAAAATCCAAAATATGCACTTAAAATTTAAAAAAAAAATGCACTTAAAATTTAAAAAAAAATGCACTTAAAATTTAAAAATATGAATTAAAAAATATTTTTTTTTTTTGAGCTAAAAAATTAACTCAAGCTTTAAAAATAATTTGTAAAATATTTTTGTGGCTACCAATCTCTTTTAAAACGTGCTTAGCGTTTTGTCCAACACGTGAACTGGGATAAATCCCATCATAATTTCAGGATTTTGTTCATAACTTCTTAACTACTGTGCAGATTTCGATAAAATTCAATACCAACCTGACCAGGAGAATGACAATGTGGTTGTATAGGCATTACTGAGACAATTTGCGTGTAAGAAATTTTTAAATTTTAAGAATTTTTTTTTTCGAATAGTAAAATGTTTCATAATAGGAAAATTTAAAACTTTTTTTAAGAATCTAAAATTTTATTTTCAGAAACAAATTTCTAAAGAAATGTGTAACATATTCGGACCCAAATGAAAGGTTTTCAATGTTTTTCCTATAGAAAAATCATTTGATTTTTTCCAGTAAAAAGTTCTGATGATTGCAAAAGTTGATGATTGTTAGTCAAAATTCTCAGATTCCTTCTTTAAATAACTTTTGTCTATAAAAACCCCTTAGAATTTAGAAACTATTTTAAATGAAAGAAGTCACTTAGAATGTTAAAATATTTTCCTGAAGTTAAAACCCCAAGATTCGGTTAAGTTTTTATTACTGACAAAAACATCAGATTCAGATAACTTTTACCATTATAAAACAATCAGGCATGAAAACTTTTTCTAACAATTTATTCTTCAATGGAAAGAACTATTAGATTCTAATACAATAATCATAACGAGTCCTAAAGACTCCCTGTGATTATATATTGTTGCAAAAATGAATGAAATCATTAAATTTTTAAAAGTCTTACAAAAATTACCAATAAACTCAAAAAAAAAACTGTAAAGTTAGCAAAAAATTTAGTTAAATTTAACTAAAAAGCACCTGATTTTGGGCCTACTAAATTTCTAGTTAATTTAACTAAAAATATTTAGCTAACTTTTCGTAGAATGAATGTAGCAAAAAAAAACTTTAATTAGTAAAAATTCGTTAACTCAGTTTTAAAGTCAACAAAAAAAATTAATTCAAAATTTGTTCAAAACTAGTATTTTCGTAAATTGAACTTAACTAAAAAAAAAAATAGTTAAAACGCTGATTCCCAGCAAAAATTGGCATTACTAGTAATGGGTTTTGTAATCCGAAACAGATTTTAATAAGTAGTTACTTATTGAATGACACACTAATTATTTTAACAAGGGCGTGAGACAAAAATAACTAGTGAAGAGTATATAGATAAATAAGTAGTTACTGCCTCGGATTACAAATAAGGAGTTAAAACCCATTACCAATAAGAAGTAAAATAATTAGTTAATTAAAACTTTTAAAATTTAACTTGTTTTTATTAAAACTTAAAAATTGCGTAATTTTTATTAAGTTTGTAAGTACTTATTAAGTTAATTGAATTGTAAAGGTTAAAAACTGCAAGTGCAAGAATATATTACTAAGAGGTGCTTTTATAACATATTACTGAGAAGTAGTTACTTTTGGGCTTAAAATAATGTTAATGGTAATGGGTACTCATTATAAATAATGTACTTGGTAATGATTACTTTTCACAACTCATTACCATGTTTTTGCTGGGTTTTAACTAAAAATTTGCTAAAAAGCCAGTTAACTCAACATAACTAAAAAAAATTGTTAACTTTACAATTTTAATTTTTTGAGTGTAGAAATAACTTTAAAACAGAAAAAAAAATTTCTTGAAAATTATTCTATGAGAACATTAGCAAAGGAAATAATGACCTCGAGCTAGAATAAACCTACTCAAAAAAAAATTATTTAATATTTTTTAAAAATTTGTCTGAAATTTGAAACTTAAGCTTCTTTTGACCCAAGGAAGAAGCCTACACACAAAAAAAAATCGAGGTAATATTACCTAAAATTATAGTATAACTTTATCTAAGTGCCAAGATAACATAGAGCCTACAAAGTTTTTAGACAATATTACTAAAAAGCCAAGGTGATTTTTAAAAAATGATATGTTCGAAAAATTATCTATGCTTTTAGGAAATATTCCTAGGAAACTTTGTAAACTTTTCAAAGTTTAGCAGAGTAAAAATTTATATATAAATTTTGGTAATTTATCTAAATTATTTTGTAAATACGCTAGGTATAAATAATTACACACTTTTAAATAAATTAAAAAATTATTTGATTTTATTATGTTTTTATAAATAAATTTAATCATGAATTACAATTATTTTTGTTATAGAAAGATTTTGAGAAATATTTTTCAAAAAATAAATTCTCAGATTCTGAGAAATTTTTTCTATAGAAAAATTCTCAGATTCTAAGACAGTTTTTTATAGAAAAATTCTCAGATTCTGAGACATTTTTCCTATAGAAAAATTCTCAGTCTCTGAGATAATTTTTTTATAGAAAAATTCTCCGATTCTGAGACATATTTTCGATACAATAAATTATCAGATTCTGTGACATTTTTTCTATAGAAAATTGTTTTTTTTTTTTTATAGATACTTCTCAGATTTTTAAAATTTTTTATATATTTAAAAAAATCCTCAGATTCTGAAACATTTTTCTATAGAAAAATTCTGATTCTAAAATAATTTTTCTGTAGAAAAATTATAAGATTCTGATACATTTTTTTTTGTAGAAATCTTCATAGATTCTGAAATATTTTTTCATTCTCAGATTCTGAGACATTTTTTCTATAGAAAAATTCTTAGATTCTGAGACATTTTTTCCATAGAAAAATTCTTAGATTCTGAGACATTTTTTCTATAGAAAAATTCTCAGATTCTGAGACAGTTTTTCCATATAAAAAAATTTTAAGATTCTGAGACATTTTTTCTATAGACAAATTCTTAGATTCTGAGACATTTATTTTATAGAAAAATTCTCAGATTCTGAGACATTCTTTCTATAGAAAAATTCTCAGATTCTGAGACATTTTTTCTATAGAAAAATTCTCAGATTCTGAGACTTTTTTTCTATAGAAAAATTCTCAGATTCTGAGACATTTTTTCTATAGAAAAATTCTCAGATTCTGTGACATTTTTTCTATATAACAATTCTCAGATTCTGCGACATTATTTCTGTAGAAAATGTCTCAGATTCTGAGACATTTTTTCTATAGAAAAATTTTCAGATTCTGAGACATTTTTTCTATAGAAAAATTCTCAGATTCTGAGACATTTTTTCTATAGAAAAATTCTCAGATTCTGAGACATTTTTTATATAGAAAAATTTACAGATTCTGAGACATTTTTTCTATAGAAAAGTTCTCAGATTCTGAGACATTTCTTCTACATAAAAAATTTTTAAGATTCTGAGACATTTTTTCTATAGAAAAGTTCTCAGATTCTGAGACATTTTTTCTATAGAAAAATTTAAAGATTCTGAGACATTTTTTCTATAGAAAAATTCTCATATTCTGAGATATTTTTTCTATAGAAAAATTCTCAGATTCTGAGATATTTTTTCTATAGAAAAATTTACAGATTCTGAGACATTTTTTCTATAGAAAAATTCTCAGATTCTGAGATATTTTTTCTATAGAAAAATTCTCAGATTCTGAGACATTTTTTCTATAGAAAAATTCTCAAATCTTAAAATTTTTTATGTAGAAGAAATGTCTCAGAATCTGAGAACTTTTCTATAGAAAAAATGTCTCAGAATCTGTAAATTTTTCTATATAAAAAATGTCTCAGAATCTGAGAATTTTTCTATAGAAAAAATGTCTCAGAATCTGAGAATTTTGCTAAATAAAAAATATCTCAGAATCTGAGAATTTTTCTATAGAAAAAATGTCTCAGAATCTGAGAATTTTTCTAAAGAAAAAATATCTCAGAATCTGAGAATTTTTCTATAGAAAAAATGCCTCAGAATCTGAGAATTTTTCTATAGAAAAAATGTCTCAGAACCTGAGAATTTTTCTATGGAAAAAATGTCTCAGAATCTGAGAATTTTTCTATAGAAAATATGTCTCAGAATCTGAGAATTTTTCTATAGAAAAAATGTCTCAGAATCTGAGAACTTTTCTATAGAAAAAATGTCTCAGAATTTGAGAATTTTTCTATGGAAAAAATGTCTCACAATCTGAGAATTTTTCTATGGAAAAAATGTCTCAGAATCTGAGAAATTTTTCTATAGAAAAAATGTCTCAGAATCTGAGAACTTTTCTATAGAAAAAATGTCTCAGAATCTAGGAATTTTTCTATAGAAAAAATGTCTCAGAATCTAAGAATTTTTCTATAGAAAAAATGTCTCAGAATCTAAGAATTTTTCTATAGAAAAAATGTCTCAGAATCTAAGAATTTTTCTATAGAAAAAATGTCTCAGAATCTGAGAATTTTTATATAGAAAAAATGTCTCAGAGTCTTTAAATTTTCTATAGAAAAAATGTCTCAGAATCTGAGAATTTTTCTATAGAAAAAATGTCTCAGAATCTTAAAATTTTTTTATGTAGAAGAAATGTCTCAGACTCTGAGAATTTTTCTATAGAAAAAATGTCTTAGAATCTAAGAATTTTTCCATAGGAAAAATTTCTCAGAATCTGAAAATTTTTCTATACAAAAAAATGCCTCAGAATCTTAGAATTTTTCTATACAAAAAATGTCTCAGAATCTGAGAATTTTTCTATAGAAAAAATGTCTAAGAATCTGAGAATTTTTTTATAGAAAAAATGTCTCAGAATCTGACAATTTTTCTATAGAAAAAATGTTCCAGAATCTGATAATTTTTCTTTAGAAAAATGTCTCAGAATCTGAGAAAATATAGAAAAATTCTCAGATTCTGAGAAATTTTTTCTAAAGAAAAACTCTCAGATTCTGAGACATTTTTTCTATAGAAAAATTCTCATATTCTGAGACATTTTTTCTATAGAAAAATTTTTTCTATAAAAAAATTCTCAGATTCTGAAAAAGTTTTTCTATAGAAAAATTCTCAGAATCTGAGACATTTTTTCTATCGGAAAATTATCAGATTCTGAGACATTTTTTCTATAGAAAAATTCTCAGATTCTGAAATATTTTTCTATATAAAAATTCTCAGATTTTGAAATATTATTTCTATAGAAAAATTCTCAGATTCTCAGAAATTCTTTTTGTAGAAAAAATCGCAGATTCTGAGGCAGTGGCCTTTCTTTCATTTTCTCTCTTTTCAAGGGTATTAATTAGAAGCTGAAACTGGTCCATTTTATATATGTTGGCGTTAACTTTTCGGGGATCAAATGGGATTTATTTTCCAATTCTATTGTTTTGATAATCTTACAATCAATTTGCATTTTAACAATTTTGGGCATGGAATGTTCTTGTAATCTGAAACTGGTTGCAAAATATGATTTATATTAAAAGACAGCATACAGAAATAATCGTTATATTTTTTACCTCTAAGTAGCTTCAAATATTTATAACAGAATCCTTTTTTTCCAGTCTCCATATTTAATTTGTCGCAGTTTCAAGGGAAATTTCGCACTTCTATTTCGTACCTACAAGAGCTTGCAAATGTAAATTATAATCCATGTACCCGTTCTTTAAAATCGCTATCAGTTCCAGACATTTTCAAATTAAATATGTATTCAGTTTCTAAAAATTGAATATGCAAATTATTATTTTATTATTTTTTAATTAATTAAATTTTTGGACATACCTTTTCAAAATATTAAAATTGAAAATGTCAATAAAACATAAAAAAAATTAAATTCGAAATTTTACCTATATTCATTAGTAAATCTTACATGGCCATTAGGTAAAAATGTAAAGTAAAATTATACTGGTGGCATAGGTAATAAGTCGTGGCTTTTAAATTTCATACAAAAATAATTCACCTATGCCAGCTTAGATAACATTACCTCGACGTTTTTTTTCTGTGTATTAAAATTGAAAAAATCGGCCCATGACCTTAACAACCGAATTTTAATTAATATTCTTTCAAAATTTGGCAGGTAAATGTATTTGGTATTCAAAAATTATCATTTGAAATTTAAAAGAAATCAGTCATTCTTGTAGTCCACAAACCACACTCACATCATAGATGGGACTAATTAATTAAAGGGACCAATTAATTGATGGTTTAATTACCATTTAATTGATGTCAATGGTAATTAAATTTTTTTCATTACCATTGGTTATATCAATTGTACCAATTAAATTACTTATCAATTTAATTACTAATGAAAATTAAAAAAAAAATAATTACCATTGGTATGGCATCACTTAAAAAAAATAATTACCATTAGTAAAAGTCGTCACAATATTGTCAAAAGGGTTTATATTTGGAAAAATCTGTTATTTTTGTTATAAGGTGTTTTAGTTTTTCACATTTTATAAACCAAACACACGTTGATTGCCTTTGTATAACACAATATTTAAAATTTTTATTTGCGTTTTGTTTTTTGTCTTTAACATTTTCATATTTCTTTTTGTAAAAACATACTTTGATGTTTAAATTTTTAACTTTTCAAAAAAACAAAAATATGCAAACCAATGGTTTTGAAATCAATTATAATTGGTGTTTTTCAACAATTGGTGCATTTCATTACCATTAGTAATTATTTTTTCAATTAAAAAAATTTAATTACCATTAAATGGTAATGAAAATTTTTTCATTACCATTGATATCAACCAATGGTAATTAAATTTCAATGGTAATGAAAAATTCCCATCTATGACTCACATAAATCTCTCAAAATTCATTAAATTTAGAATTTTTTTGCTTACATTTTGTTTGTACGCATTAAAGACTTTGGTAATCAAATCTGATTATAATCAGATCGCGCGAATACAAATTTCGCTTGATATGTAGTTACAAATTTCGTTTGTATGTGGTTTTACACTAATTAAAGATTTTACAAGAGATAAATTAAGTCGGATTGATGTTTGGACTTGGGACCTATTTTCGGGAAAACACTGGTGTAGGGCATTATTTATTATATGGTCGGTCTTGCCCGACTTTATTTTTTTTGTCATATAAAAACTTAAAAATTATTTTAAAAAAACGGTAGCAAATGTTGACCAAATTTTACTGGCAGTATACATTTCTTAATGTAATGTCCAACGTTGGCTAAGCATTGGCATTTCCACAAAAGCCAGCTCTCTGACAGTACATATAATATTTTTGGTGAGGTTGGCAATTTCTGACAGGGATTTTACCACTTGATATATATATGAGGGTTTTCGTGTCAACTGACACAACTTTTAAAACCGATGTCTTCCTATCGGGATGAAATTTGCACCAAGGTTAGTCCTGTTGGATAGTAGTTCAGACACAATTTTTCAACGAGATCGGTCAAGAACTCTCTGAGTTAGAGGGTCGAAATTTGACATTTTGGTCAAAGATGTGTTTATTCTCATCCATGTAACTGCTTACCTATTGTTTTTAGCAAAATGTGTTCCAAATAGTTTAGATAGCTATTTCTTCAGTCTTTCGAAAAAAAAATTATAAAAAAATAAAAAATAAATTTTTTGATTTTTTTCATCAAAAATGAAAAACTGACTTTTTCCTCAAATCGGGCCCTTTTTTTTGGTTCAAAAGAAAGCTTAGGTCATTTCCTTTAAGAGCTAGTAGGATGCGAGTGGGATATCTATGAATTTTTTTTTTTTTTTTAACTTTGGAACACAAAAAACGGGTCTTCAATTTCCACTATTAGGCGTGGGATAATTTTTATAGGTTCGAAAAAGAAAGTACGAGCCAAAAAATGAGGGCGGTGGGGTGGGGCCATATGGCCCCTCATCGGGGTCAAAGTTGAGCGTAAAGAGGTAAAAATCCCCAAAAAGCCCCACAACTGCCCTAGAAACGCCCCCGGAGGGATGCAATGTGAGACGAACCTCCAATAATTTTCTGCCCCCAACATTTTTCTTGAACATACCTTACCCCTATTTCCACTTTCTAAGGGAGCTCCCATACAAAACATTTTTAAAAAACTTGTTCATTATTTTAATTCCATTGCGAATTCTACGAATTTAACAATTATCAAATTTTCCCATATTTTATACAAAAACTAAACATCGTTAAAAAAATGTAATGCCTTTAAACAAGGGTTTGGTGTAATAACACATTACATTTTATATTATAATGTATTCTTACATGATCATTCAATTTTATGTGCAACATATGTAAGTGTATTTTTCATATAGTTTAAAACTAAAAGTCTCTGGAATTAAAAAAAAAATCAAGCAAAAAGTCCATTTTAGACGTTCTCTAAACTTTAAAATTCTCTATAAATCGCAAAAAATCGCCAGCAAACATGGTTTAATCTCTTAGTAGAGACATTCCAGCACCTGCCATGTGTATAGGTCGTGTGAGGGAGCGTGAGGAAACTATAGTTCTATTTCAACAAAGTTTCCGTTTTTTTTTTAAATAAAATTGATCACGGATTTAAAAACTAGATTAAAAATGCTATATTTAAAAAAAAAAAACTGGACTTATAACTCCAACAACAAAAAAGTTATATGTAAGTGTTTGAAGTTGGGATGGTGCTCAAAAATATATTTTATTTCTCACCTAGATTGGGCAAATGTCGCACTGTGCCTTGGTGCAAATTTCATCCCGATCGGAAGACAAAATGCAAAAAAGCATTTTTCGCTTAAGTGCGCACACTTTAATTCTAAGTTTTTTTTTTTTGTAAAATTACTTTGGAAATATGGAAATTTACGAAAAAAATTGAAAAATTACAAAAAAAAAAAAATTAAATTTTGATCGATTTTTTTTTAAACCAAGGAAAACTGTCAGATATTGCTAAAATGGGACTACGAGACTTTTTCTAGTAATTTGACAAGGTTTTTATTGAGTGTATTTAATGTATAGGAAAGTGATAGAATGTATCACTTTTTACCCGTCATTTCAATAGGTGCATGTACGTAATTTGAAGCTAAAATTTTAGCTAAACAAAATCTCCACATTCCTACAACATTCAGTCAGTCAAAGAGTGGTTTAGTTGTAAATGAGTTTTTATTAATTTTAAAATAAATTTGATTCAATAGTATTTCTTCGATTTTTCATATCCACCATTACAATGGCAAAACAACTTTTCGTATAAATAATCTTCATGGGTAACATGCTGTTCACTTGATGACGAACTTGTGCAGCTCTCGCTACTATACTGCTAATATCATCGTATGCCACATTGATACAAGGAATCAAATACTCCAGATAAGAATTCTTATCCTCCAAACATGTTTGCATTCTATCAATTGCATCTACAATGATGTGTAGAGCTT
This sequence comes from Pegoplata infirma, assembly GCA_963921195.1. Lineage (NCBI taxonomy): Eukaryota > Metazoa > Arthropoda > Insecta > Diptera > Anthomyiidae > Pegoplata > Pegoplata infirma. The sequence continues at coordinate 123,909,899 of OY992536.1, forward strand.
CTGTAAGTAATGAGCCGGCATTTTTGCATAATGAACGCATAGGTTTCATAGTAATCTTGCAACAGTTCTGTAATTCTTTAGAGCTATTGTAAATAAACTCATCAATAGCCCTGCATCCGTCCTTATACAGTTTCGTATCATTAACAGAACGCAATTTTTGTTTAATGTGTGCTGTCCAATAATCATACTCGGCAGTATTATTGATAAGTGTTTGATTCAGTTGAGTGACCGCCCACTCAAAGTTGTCGTCCACATTAACTGCTAAATTCTGAAATTCATTTTGCACTGACTCCAATTGTCGTTCCACATTCATGAACATTTCATTTAGCAGACTATCACCAGTGTCAAGAACCTTATTACTAAAAATGCCCAGTGCATTTATAGTACGATTAGCCAATTTAGACAAAAATATTTCAGCATCGTGAGATATTTTCGGTACATTCATAGCAACAATTTCTAGTATATTTCCAAATAATGTTTCAAATTCAACGAATGTGCGCCGAAGTGTTTCGGCCAATGAAAATATTCGAATTTCGGTTTGATTTGAACCATTTGGACTTTTGCTGCCCATTTCTCCTCTGGTCAATGTTATCTCATTAAATGTGTCTGTTGGAATTCTATGGAATATTGCGGGTTTTCGATCCTCATCCTTTGGCACAACAGCAAATGGTAATAGAAGAAATAGTAGAACTATTACAGAAAAAGAGTATGGAAATCCGTTGAACATGTCTGATTGTTTATGATCTGCGCACGAATAACAACAGACATTGACTGATTTTGCATCTGAGTTCTGATAATATTGAAATTAAATCTGTTATCAATATATAGTAGGTATCACATATGTATACTTATATCGTTACCTAAAACGCAAAAGGGGCGCTATGAAAAAACTCCCAATGAAATAACCCCCAAATGAAAAAATCCCCCCAAAAAAAAAGCTAAAATTTTATTTGGGGATTTTTTCATTTATCTTGGGGGTTGTTTCATTACTGATTTTGGGGTTTTGTTCATTATGAAATAAGCCCCAAAAGAAAAAAAAATATTTGGGGATATTTTCATTTGTTTAGATTTTGGGGGTAATTTCATTTTTTTGGGAGTTAAGGTGGAAGTTCATAGGAGTGCGTTGCGTCCGATACGTTCTCACCTCTTTCTGCCTTCTATGCGTTCAAAACTTCAAGTTACATAGAAAGCACGTTGAATGCGGCATCATTCCATAAATACCTTGCTAAATCTTCATGTTTTTGCACTAAAATCTGTTTTTTTTTTTATTCCGGAAATTTTATTTTTAATATTTTTTAAGTTTTTGTATAAATTTATTAAAAAAAATATTGTTTATTTTAAAACGAAAACCATACAAAAGAAAATTGTCAAAAAAAAAAAAATCAAGACGCAAGGAGTGGTGAATATTTTTAAAAATTTTTGAGTTCTATGCGTTTTGAACTTTTGTATTGTAACTTGCTTCATTCATTTATTCAATTTTAACTTTTAGACAACCGGACGCAAAGCAAGTTCGTTCCTATGTACTTCCACCTTTATTGCGTTACCGAAAAAAATGATCTTTGTTGTAGGATTAAACGGAGTTAAAAACTACAAATTCTGTTTTTCGGATTAATACCCTATTCACACTTACAGTTTTAAACCGTTTTTAGCAATTATTTTTAGCATTTTCTGTCAATATACTGTAATAGAATAAAGAAAGTGCTAAAAATATTGCTGCTAAAAACGATTTAAAACTGTAAGTGTGAATAGGGTATAAGTTTATTTTTAATTTTAACTCACAAATCTTGGTCAGTTAAACCAAGATACAGAAACGTAAACATAGAACCGCTGATTTTCAGATACATATATCCGTTAGTGTTGCCAAATTTTATTACTTTATTGGAAAAAATTAGCAGTGATGGCAGCTTTTCTAATTGGAAATTCGATATTCAGTAAAGCAGTACCACGTTTATTGAAATTTGCTAAACTTTAACTAAAAACAGAATGTTTAGTTAAAGTTAGTTTTAATTTAATAAAGTTTAACTAAACGAAGTTTGAAAGTTAGTTTAAGCGATATCCCAGCAAAACTTAGATTACCAAATAAGGTATAAAATTAGGTATAGGATCTCTTATTTTATACATTGCAGCATTGATGATTTTAACAGGCGATGAGACTCAAAGTAATGCATCCACATTATCACAAAGAATACCAGTAAGGTATAAAATAAGTCATAAATTTATAACGAAGAATACGAGTAAGGTGTAAAATATATGATATTTTATAGGTTACGAGAAATGAAATAATATAGCATACCAAAACATAATATATAAGGTGTTACGAGTAGTGAAAAAGTAATTTTGTATTAAATTTACTCACGTGATTGTAAGTGAGTGTAAGTAGATAAAATATGCTCGTGAGTGTGTGTGGTTGGAAATTTCCTGCCGTGAGCCCATCTCTAGTTTAAACTTATGCATTTTTTTATAAAATAATTATTTTTTATGTTATTGTAATGCATTATGCATCCAATTATAAATAATGCATTATTTCAAACTTTCAAATAATACATAATGTAACCAAATATAAGTAATCCATGATTTAATGTTTAGAAATAATAAATATGAAATACATTTTTTCCAATTATCATGCATTACGTAGCAAATTATTTGTAACGCATTATTTTTCACTTGAAAATAATACGTTGTGGAACAAATGTTTGGAAAGACATCATAAAATAATGCTACAAATAAGTTATATACATTACCTAGTAATGTGTTATATAATCACTACCCATTACCAAAGTTTTGCTGGGATACACAAACCCATATGCGCTTTACACTAACCCATATGCTTTCAAATCTTTTTAAGGTAAGCATTATCTTTTTATAAATGCTAGAATGTAGCAATGTGCATATCCCAGCAAAAATTGGCATTACTAGTAATGGGTTTTGTAATCCGAAACAGATGTTAATAAGTAGTTACTTATTGAATGAAACACTTATTATTTTAACAAGGGCGTGAGACAAAAATAACTAGTGGAGAGTATGGAGATAAATAAGTAGTTACTGCCTCGGATTACAAAAAAGGAGTAAAAACCCATTACCAATAAGAAGTTAAATAATTAGTTAATTAAAACTTTTAAAACTTAACTTGTTTTTACTAAAACTTAAAAATTCCGTAATTTTTATTAAGTTTTTAAGTACTTTTTAAGTTAATTGAATTGTAAAGGTTAAAAACTGCAAGTGCAAGAAGATATTATTACTTAGAGGTGCTTTTATAACATATTACTGAAAAGTAGTTACTTTTGGGCTTAAAATAATGTTAATGGTAATGGGTACTCATTAAAAATAATGAACTTGGTAATGATTACTTTTCACAACTCATTACCATGTTTTTGCTGGGATACCTCGGTTTTACAAACATAGTGTGCAATTACAATTCTGGCGTTGGCCTTGAATGTTCCCATACATTTTGTTCCCATACATTTTGTATGTAGAACAAAATTCGAAGCCAGCGCTAGCATATCAAAGCCAGAATAGAATCAATTCTATTTTCTTGGCTTTGCTCTCGCGTGAGTATTTTTTTTTTTGCTTTGGCATTGCCAGTCTTTTACAAAAAAGGGTTGATTTTGTTTATAAACACATCTTGTTTATGAAACACATCTGTGTATTGCAAAATTATAAGAAAAGTACATATAAAAGAAAGTGAAAATATAATTTACCGCCAATTATTATAAACAAAAAACAAGTATCAAAAAAATATCAATAAAAAAACCAGAGGAGTTTTATGTTTTGTGTTTTTGATTGAAGAAGAAAATTGTGTCTTCTAAAGATTAAATTAAATGTGGATTTACCCTAGACCATGGTTTCTGTAGCCACTTCTACGTCACCAGATAAAAGTAAAAATTCTGAACTTTACAAATTTAAAAAAAAATAAATAATTAAAAACCATGAAAATACACAGAAAAAAATGCATGTTGAAATTGCATTTGCAAAGGAAATGCATTTTGGGATAAAAATTTAAATTTGCAAATATTAACAGAAATATTATAAGTCAAAGTTTTTCAGTAACATGTTTTTGTGGAGTTAAGCTAACTAGCCTCCGAAAAAACTTAAAAAATTTTTATTAAAATAAATTTTTGTATTTTTTTTTAATAAGAATATTTTGAAAAAAAAAAAAAAACAAGTAAGAGTGTTAAATTCGGCTGTGCCGAATCTTTTATACCCTCCAACATGCAAAAAAATAAAAAAACATCCCAGGGGCGTTTTCTTTTTTTTTTTTTTTGGAGGGGGGTCAAATTTCCTCTCGAATATGTGTTTAAAAATTCATTCTTATGCTTTTTGCGCTAAAGAAATACAAGTTTATCAATATTTAAAAAAAAATATTCCACGCCCATAAAAGGGGGGCGGACCGAAAAAAACGACATTTTCTAATTCTTTGGGTCCAAATGCAGGACTTTGAACTTCTTGTAGCATAAAAATGTTGCATTTGTTAAAAAAAAAAACACAAAAAAAACATGTAAAAAAATTGTGTTTTTCAGAGGTTGGTTTAGTTCTTCAAGGGGGAACTTTTTTCCCCCTGGTCCGATTTTGCTCAGTTCCTGCGTAGGAACATAAGACATATTCGTGCCAAATGTCGCGAGTCTATGTGTTTTATTTTGGACTGCATCGTGTTAACTACAGACGGATGGACGGACATGGCTAGAATGTCTTAGAATCGATCACTGATCATAAATATATATACTTTATGGGGTCATAGACCGATATTTTGATGCGTTACACATGGAATGACAAAGTGAGTATACCCCCATACTGTAGTTGGAGGGTATAAAAATAGTGGAAATGCATTCTTGTGAAAGTTAAGTACACCAGATAAAAGTAAAATTATGAACTTTGCAAATGTGTTAAAAAAAATAATTAAAAATCATGAGAGTACACAGAAAAAATGCATGTTAAAATTGCATTTGTATAGGAAATGCATTTTGGAATTATAATTTAAATTTCCATATGCAGAATACGAATCCATATTAAAAAAGCATTCAAATAAGCTTTTGATCGTCAAAATACGACAAACATTAACAAAAATATTGCAAATCAAAGTAGTTCATTAACATTTTTTGTGTAGTTACGCTCACTAGCTTCTGAAAAAACTTAACAAATTTTCATTGAAATAAATTTTTGTATTTTTTTATAATGAGAAGATTTTGAGAAAAAAAAAAATAGTGGAAATACATTCTTGTGAAAGTTAAGTACACCAGATAAAAGTAAAAATTCTGAACTTTGCAAATGTGTAAAAAAAATAATTAAAAATCATGAGAGTACACAGAAAAAATGCATGTTAAAATTGCATTTGCATAGGATATGCATTTTGGAATTATAATTTAAATTTCCATATGCAAAATACGAATCCATATTAAAAAAGCATTCAAATAAGCTTTTGATCGCCAAAATACGACAAAAATTAAGAGAAATATCAAAGTTTTTCATTAACATTTTTTTTGTGGATTTAAGCTGACTAGCTTCTGAAATTCCTGTAGTTAATTTGACTAAAAAAAATCTTGAAAATTTGCTCGTTGCCCCCCTGGAACCTTCAATTTGCCCCCCAGTGGGGCGTGAATCAAAGGTTGGGAGCCATTGGGCTAGACTGTTGAAGTGCTAGAGTATGAGGGACTGGTCGATAAATGAGATGAATCTTTATTTGATCTTTTGGCAACTTTTGATTTGCTGGATTGGTCGATAAAAGAGATAAATCTTTATTTAATCTCTTGACAACTTTTGATTTGCTGGATGTATTAATATTTTTAAAGGTAACAACTTTTTTTGTGTTATGATATCCAAAACAATGTACGCAGGGGTCAGGAAATGGATTGTAACTATTGATTTGTAATGAATTATTTGTAAAAAGAAGCAGAAAAATAAAAGTATCCCATTATAAATTTAAAAGTCTACATATTTAATAAAAGTCAAAATTTGTTACATATTTGAAATAAGCATGACAAACTTTTAAACAATATTGTTTAATCTTAATTTTTAAATGTTGTCTACACAGAAAAAATATCGCAAAATCAAAAGTAACCAAACAAATTGTTAACAACGAAATACTAGTTCAACAACGTTTTTAATTGTATCAACAATGTATATTGTTAATGTGACAAAAATTCATTTTTATTTTATTAATAACACATACACATTATAAACTCATTTAATCAAGCAAACATGTATGTGACGATAGCACGGTGGTAGTGTGCCAGACTCGAATCATGAAGGTTGCGAGTTCGCCGCCAGTTGGCGGAACACTTTTTTTTTTAATTTGAGATTATTTTTTTGTTATTCTATTTAAAATTTTTTAAACATGTGTGATGCCGCATTATTATTTGTTTTTAAATAAATTGCCACATTTTTTATTATTGTAAAGGTACCTACAGACGACGCAATATTATGTACAATATTCAATTATATTAAAGGTGTGTGGGTAATATTGACGATTGTACAATGGTCAATCTTACCCACACACCATCAATATAATTGAATATTCTACATAATATTGCGTCGTCTGTAGGTACCTTAAAAACAGCAAAGAGTACACACTAGGGTGGGTCGTTTTGCCACTTTTTTGTCGGATCGAAACGCTATACCCGGCAAAAGTTGTCTACCCAGATGGGTATTACAGATGTGAATTTTTTTGGAAATCGGTTGATATCTTCTGCTCTCAGAATGGGCTCAAAGTTTCGAAATTTCGGCTAAAAATCCAAAAATGACAATTATTGAGGCTCGAAAAAGCGGTTATTATTTTTTGTAAAGATTTGTTATTTTAAACGTAAACTCCATTTTAGGCATCAAAATGCAGTTTTAACTCCTCCCCGAAGTCCAGGGAATATCCCCGATATCCAAAGAGGATGTGAATTTCGGCTAAAAATACCCTAATTGATAATTATTGTGGTTCGAAAAAGTGGCATAATTTTTGGGTACAAATATGTTATTTAAGACGTTAAATCTCTTTAAGTCATCAAAATACAATTCTAATCCCTTTCTGAAATCCAGGAAATACCCCCGATATCCAAAAGAGAAGTGAATTTCGGCTAAAAATCCCAAAATGGCAATTATTGAGGTTCGAAAAAGCGGTTATTTTGTTGGGTGAAGATATGTTATTTTAAACGTAAACTCCCTTTTAGGCATCAAAATGCAATTTTAACCCCTCCCGGAGGTCCAGGGAATACCCCCGATATCCAAAGAGGATGTGAATTTCGGCTAAAAATACCCTAATTGACAATTATTGTGGTTCGAAAAAGTGGCATAATTTTTGGGTACAGATATGTTATTATAAACGTAAACTCCCTTTTAGGCATCAATATGCAATTTTAAGCCCTTTCGGAAATCCAGGGAATACCCCCGATATCCTAAATGGGAGGTGAATTTCCAAAATTGTAAAAAATTCAAGTCCAGATAAAGTGTCATTATATATGGGTAAGGATGCCTTAAAATGCATCTCTCCACCCTCAACATCAGGAAAAAATGTCACAAATTGAGATTTGAATTCAAATTTTGTTGGAGCTTGTCTAGAAATTAAATCCGATTTTATTATGCCATCACTTGCGTTTCTGTCGCACACTCTAGATATTGCTTCAGATACTAATTTTACTGTTCGTTCGACTGCAACTGAATGGCACGGAAACTGTGTTTTCAGGAAGTGAAAGTTTGTCAATAAGTTATTTATTTGATACCGTCTGTGCTAGAAACATCAGTAATTTCCCAGAAGATCATTTCCACGTAATCAGTGGCCTCAAAATTTAGCCTTGGAATAATATTGTAGCGAATAAACTGATGACGATTCCCTGTTTGTTCTTCTTGAGTACTAAGAATTTTTTTTGGTGCATCTTGACGGACAGCAAGTCGACAAGTCATCATCGCTAGAAGAATATTTTCGGGCAGTGCAAAAAACGCATTAGTATAAATGGATAAATGAACTACAGCTTGTTTTTTTTACTTTGAGCCAACACTCAGGGGATGCCCCTACTAATGCAATGCATTGTGTTAAGAAAATAGGTTATGAGGAGAAGGAAAGAGGGAGTAGTGTTTGTGGACATTTAATTTGAACTTTTCTAAATTATAGCCTACTGGAAAGATTTTTGCGGGGAGTTAATTCCACATACGGCTAGTTCGACCGAGAAACGAATTTTCTCTGTTTGGTGTTTCTTTGGTCAATATCATGATATACAAATTGTCTCAAAAACATGACGAGGACCATATCAATGGAATGATGTGTACTAATTCTGGGTTGCATCACCACACAGACTTTAGGTATGAACTTAACTATTTCTATGAGTTCCGTGCTTTGCATTTGTCAACCTGCGAGCCTTGTTCAATTTTCCAGGGATCATGGAAGCAAGAACCTCCGAGAATTCTCCCGATTCAATAGCTTTAGCTATAAGATACAAGTATTTGAAGTCCTTACTGAGTTTTTTAAGCTCTTGTGATCTTCTGTGATAAGGAAGATCTTCTGTGATAAGGAAGATCACATTTAATTGCTATAAATGACACCACAGAAAGTTTTTCACATCCGGGTAATTTTGAACCTGTGGACCTGTGTAAAAATTGGGACCTGATGTTTGGCCGTCGATATGCTTAAAGAGAACTCGCAATGGTACTTCGATAAAATGCAAAAGACAACCTGCCCATTGCATGGATTTTCCTATTAATTCTTCTAATTTTCGAAGAATTCTACCTCTATGGAAAATATAACTTTTAAAATATTCTCTTTACTCCGCTAGATTTATTTACCATATAAACACTTTTTGATAACCTCTAGCCAAACAAAATTAAAAGATATAAATATATTTAGAAAAATCTAGCTTGACATACATATCTGCCATATACTCACTTATCGATTTTGACAAGCCCGGCTTTTGAGTTGAGTCTCGGCGAGAACTATAAAATTATCACTATTCCATATAACCAAAAATGGCTTTGAAACGTTTAAAAAACGCCCAAACTTCCATCTTTCTCCGATCCCGCTGGGGGTCCTTGACCCCCAAGGGGGGTTAATAATTGCTTTTTAAGGCATAAATGTGAGATGACGTTTAAAATAACACATCTTTACACAAACAAAATGCCACTTTTCGAACTTCAATAATTGCCAATTTGGGTATTTTTAGCCGAAATTCACTTCTTTTGTGGATATCGGGGGTATTCCTTGGATTTCCGAAAGGGATTAAAATTGTATTTTGATGCCTTAACGGGATTTAACGTCTAAAATAACATATTTGTACCCAAAAATTATGCCACTTTTTCGAACCACAATAATTATCAATTAGGGTATTTTTAGCCGAAATTCACATCCTCTTTGGATATCAGGGGTATTCCCTGGAACTCCGCGAGGGGTTAAAACTGCATTTTGATGCCTAAAATGGAATTTACGTTTAAAATAACAAATCTTTACAAAAAAAAAAAATAACCGCTTTTTCGAGCCTCAATAATTGGCATTTTGGGATTTTTAGCCGAAATTTCGAAACTTTGAGCCCATTCTGAGAGCAGAAGATATTAACCGATTTCCAAAAAAAATCACATCTGTAATACTCATCTGGGTAGACAACTTTTGCCGGGTATAGCGTTTCGATCCGACAAAAAAGTGGCAAAACGACCCACCCTAGTACACACTGATTCTACAGGCACTTTATGTACACATAAAGTGTCTGTAGACTTGTAGCATGAACGTTGCGGGTTCGATGCCAGTTGCCGATGGATTATATTTTTTTTTAAACATATTTTTTTTTTTTTAATTTTAGATTTTTTTATTATTCGTTTTTTAGTCTTTTTTTAAATATGCTGTTTAGTCAAGCATAAATATATATGAGGATAGCACGGTGGTAGTGTACTAGACGCGTAGCATTAACGTTACGGGTTCGATGCCAGGTGTCGATGGATGATTTTTTTTTTTAACATTTTTTTGTATTTTTAGATTATTTATTTTTATTTTTAGATTATTCTATTTTTAGATTTATTTTTTTAAAAAAGTTACAAAAGTCATTGTTGTATTGACAATATCAGTTTCAATTAAATGTTTAATTGTATTAACAATGAAACTAATTGTTTTGACAATTTTTTTTTTCTGTGTACTGATCGTGTCATATTAAAAACATGATTAACAAACAAACTTTGTTTTTTTTTTTATCACTGTTTTAAATTTAATTAAAAGATGTTTAAAAACAATCCCTATGCCTTGTTGGTTAAGAAATAAATGTAAAAAAAATGATTTTTGAGTTTTTATTATATATGCCGTTTTACGTTTTAGCTAACGATATACACATCTGCTAGTTAACCCATTGATGCCTGTTCTAGACACGATTATTGCATGATGATTCATAACTATAATAGAAAATTGATAAAGGGTCGAGAGTGCAAAATAAATGTAGTAGGTACAACAATTATTTGTTAGGAAATTCGCCACCCAGACCAAATTTAAAAAAGGAAAAGAAGGAAAAAAAGAATTAAGTTTTCAAAAACATTTTCCAAAGGAAAATAATTTTGAAATCCGAAAATTTTTCATAAAAAAAAAAAAAAACATTTTCAAAGGAAAAGCCTAAAATAATGTATAAGGAAAATCTGAAAATTTTTAAAGTGACTAAATCTAAATTTTTATTGTGAAAAAATATCTGTCAGTCTGAAAGAAAAATTGTTGTGTACGTGACAATTTTGTTTTAAAAGATTACTTACAATTAGACTTTTCCTATAGGCTATAGCAAAAATGTCTCAGAATCTGAGACTTTTTTATAGGAAAAATGTCTCAGAATCTGAGACTTTTTTTATAGGAAAAATGTCTCAGAATCTGAGACTTTTTTTTATAGGAAAAATGTCTCAGAATTTGAGACTTTTTTTATAGGAAAAATGTCTCAGAATCTGAGACTTTTTTTATAGGAAAAATGTCTCAGAATCTGAGACTTTTTTTATAGGAAAAATGTCTCAGAATCTTAGACTTTTTTTATAGAAAAAAATGTCTCAGAATCTGAGACTTTTTTTTTAATATTCCTATGTCGCAGAATCTGAGACATTCTTTAGAAAAAATGTCTCAGAATTTAAGACTTTTTCTATAGGAAAAATGTCTCACAATCTGAAATCCGAAAATGTCTCTGAGACTTATTTACAGGAAAAAGAATCTAAAACCTTATCGATAGGAAAAAGGCCTAAGAATCAAACACGTTTTCTTTAGAAAAAATGTCTTAGAATCTCTGAATTTGAGACTTAGTTTATAGTAAAAAAGTCTCAGAATCTAAGACTTAAAATCTGAGACTTTTTCTGTTGAAAAAAAGTATCAGAAATTAAAACTTATTCTCAAAAACATCTCAAAATCTGAAACTTTTTCTATAGGAAACAGGTCTCAGAATAAAGATTCGGAAGACGTGCCAGAATCTTAGACTTTTTCTATATAAGAAAAAGGTCTCAGAATTTGAGACTTTTTTATGGTACCACTGGACTCAGGGTGAGGGTCTAGTCGATGCACAAAGTTTCATCTAATTTAAAGGGGTGGAGAAAAACTTGACTTAAGCCACAAAATAAATTACAAAGTAAACAACACACTTTCACAATTTTTTTTTTATTTATATTTTACTAGGCTTTCTCACACTATATCCTTGAATTTAAATACATTAGTGAAACCACGAAATAGTATAAAATAACTCGAATTTTGGTAAATATATATTTAATCAATTACATTTTATTTTAAGTTTCGTCCAAAAATCGCAAAAACTCGTGCTGTTTTTTTTTTTTACATTTGGCGCGTTTTTCTTACGAGGAAGGTCTCCCTGGTGTCACCCTCCGATCTTCGTGAAATTTGGATATGTTGTTTAGAACGCAAATTAATTCGCCACGTATTTTTTTAGCGGCCCAAACTCATTTTTAGGGGGGGGGGGGTGGGGAAATTTACCTTTTTCAGTTTTTTACCATTGACGCCTATTTAGACAAATATAATATAGGCATATGTGGTATCAGATTAAAGGTATTTAAAATACCTATCTCTTGGTGCTAAGAACGTTATTAGTTTTTTACTTATTAACAAAAATGTCCTAAAATTTTGGTATTTTACTCAATTTGACGAAAAGTAGTTCATGTTTGGACACGTTCTTTGGTATATAACATGACTAGGTTTCTTTGAATAATATAGGAGATAAGCGCAAAAAGCGAAAAATTCCCGTTTCTTCTCCCCTCATTTTCACCACCTAAATATGAATTTGGGCCGCTATAAAAAAATACGTGTCCCTTTATTTTTCCTGCTCTACAAAATAAAACCAATTCCATTAAGACGCGACACGAGAGGTGTCAAAAATCAAGAAGATTTTTAAACAAAATTGAATGACATTTTTTAATGAAATTATGAAATCTAATGAAGCAAATTTTATGAAATTTTGTTTCCAATATGCATGATATTTAATGGAGCTTATGAATTCCTTCATTGGTGAGCTATGTATGTAAAGAATAACTGGTTGGCCCCTTGCGGAAAAACCAGGCACCCGGAGATTGAAATTTAAACAAGTGCTTTTTGTACCATATACTAATATTGTATTCTTCCAAAATTTTTCCGAATACTGAATAGTGCCCAAAAAACCATTATTCGGCCAAAACAAAAACCGAAACCGAATATTTGGTCGGACTCTAGTAATTTTACAAAATGTTTCTTTTATAATTTGGGACACTCTGCTGATCCTACGGCTGGGAAAAATGTGCTTCCAAGTGGCGAAAAGCGCAAATGGTAAAGATTTTATCAAGGAAAAATTATTTAATATGGCATTCACACGTGCTGTTTTGAAGGGTTCAAGAGTGAGATGTGTAAAAAATTCTTTGTTCTGTGTCCATTGCGTTTTTATTCTGTTACTGGTGTTTTGTCTAACAAGGTCGCAAGTGTGAATTCCATATAAGTCAAAGCAGAAAGTTTAAACAAAATTCGTTTAACAAAAATATAATATAAAAATATTTTTTTTTATTGGTTTCTTGCAGAATCAGTAGGATATTAAGGCTTAAGCGTGAACTTTGTACTTTAACATTTCATCATCAAAATGTTTGTCACATGAATTCTTCAATCGCTAAATTAACTTTTTTGAATCATCAAAAAATTTTACAAAAAAGACTTCGTAAACTCCTATAACGCGATTTTTGTGAACATTTGCATTAATTTGTTCAAACACCTGAGGTGATGGACAAATTTAGAAACCAATCTTGGAATCAGCAGCCAATGGTTAACCAAAAACGAGTGGTCAGATTCCGAGAATGTTCAACAAAATACTACAATATAGATAATAAAAATTCTTGCAAAGATTTACATGCGACCATGGATACATTTAGAAAGTTTTTCAAGTGCCCTTCCAGCTTCTTGCCTTATATTGTGTAAAATTACGTTCAGATTTATGTTGGTTTTAGAACCCTTTTCTACAATCATGTGCAGGGAAACCAAAAATATGCAGTATCATGTTTTTTCCTGCGCATTGTATTGATAAATGGGTAAGGTATTTATCCGTTTCAGAAGATTTTAAGAAATCTGGCATCATTTGTTAGAACATATTTTTGCATATTTTAGCCTTAAGAACATATTTTTGCATATTTAAGGTTTAAGAGCCTATTTTAGCATAAGATGTAAAATTTTAATACATTCAACATAACCTACACTCAAAATAATACATTAGTAGATTTACTAATTTTTTTTTGCTAATGCTGGTTAGCTAACTTTTAGCAAATTTTAAGTTGAGATTAGCATGTTAGCAAAAATATCTTGTAAACTTCATTTAGCGCATTAGCAATTTCAAACAAAATTTGAACTAATTTTTTTTGCTAAATTTAAAATTGAGTTGACCAAATTTTTACAAGCTTTTTTGCTAATATTAGCAAAATAAATGGTAATTTTTTTTTTTTTATTTTCAAAAAACTTAAAATGGCGCTATCTCGGAAACTAAGCCAGATAGAGCAAAATGGAGGCCATTTTTGGTTCTCGAGCTCTCCATAGTATCGCCGGGCCTCTTCACATGTGTGGACCCTAATGTGTCCTAACTTTGGATCCAAAAAAGTTAGCATTCCCGAAAACTTTAAAATGCTCATATCTCGGTAAATATTGCCGACACAACAAAAAGTCCAAAAGCATGTTTGTAGCTCTCAACACGTAGAACATGACCGCAAAATTATCAAAAGCTCTCCGAGTAATATTTTTAAAGTTATCGAGTTTTGTAATTCTCAAAATCCCGGTGGTCCCCTAAAATCACGTATCTCAAAAACTAAGCAAGGTAGAGCAAAACGGACACAAATTTTGGACCAAAAACTATGACGATTTTTAAGGAACCCAACTAGGTCTAGGCCCATCGGGGTCTGGACCTATCGGGTCCGAACCCAATGGGGTCCTCAAATGTGTATGAACTTAGATGAAATAAAAAATTTCAGTTAACTAATTTTTAGCAAAACGTTTTTGCTAACTTTACCAAAAAAATTGTGGGTTCAAAATCAGCAAATTTTCTTGTAGATTTACAAGCTTTTTTTGCTAACTTTACAGTTTTTTTTTTTTGAGTGTAAAAATACAAAATGCTTTAATTCGGCTGCTGGTTGACATATGTGAACGTAATTGAACACCAAATGGTATTTAAACAAGTACGAACATATTTTTTGACAAAAAAAGAAAAAAAATTGTGGATCTTTTTTACCAAAATTTTTTTTTTGCGAAAATTTTTTTTAAATTTTTTTTTTTTTCAAAAGTAATTCCTTTTAAAAAAAGTTTTTTGCGAGAATCTTTTTGAAATTGTGGAGGGTATCACTACATTCGGCAAGGCCGAATTTAACTTTTTTACTTGTTTTTTCTTAATATCGTAAGTGTATTGAAACTTTTGTTTTAAATTTGTTTTCTTGTCAGTTAGTAGAAAAAAATTACATTGAACAGCAATTTCAAACTTTTCACAAAATTACGGGGTTCTGAAGATTGATTCCCCTTTGGCCTGTTTTTGTTGTTTAGATCTGAGTGTAGGGTATGTTCAGCAACTTTGTAGAGAATATTATGCAAAATATTTTTGTAGAACATATTAACCCACTAACTACCCCACATAATGGTATTTTTTGGGTATATTCGCACAAATTGTAAAAAACAGTAAAAAGGAGACATAATTTTTTTAAGAGCATATTTTAATTGTTTTTAGAGCATATTTTCCGTTTTTAAGGGTATTTTTTAAGCGCATAAAACCTGTTTTTTAGAGCATATTTTTGGTTTCCCTGATCATGTGTATCTTTAATAAAGCAGGTTTTACATTGTCAAAAAAATTTTAAAATTAAAATTTTTCAAAACATAATATTTTGCTTTCGACTTTTTATTTTGTTTATTTTTAATTAAAATCAAAATAAAATAAATTGAGAAAAGAAAATTTATGTTTTTGTGTGTTTTGCAAAATTTTAAATTAAAAATGACAACGGATAATACTTTGTAATTATACAATTTTAAATGTATTTTGGTTTGAATAATACATTTCAACACACAAAGTATAACAATAAAAAACCCCCTTAAATACGGAAAATTTATCATTTCCCAATACAAATTGCCATGGAAAATTTTAAATTGTTATTCTAACTGCCCAAAGGATAGCGGTTCATGATAAGATCTAGCCCTTACAACCTTATCTGCCAAGTTACGCTTATATGACCATGGCACAGACTATATACAGACTCGGCCTTGAATTTAGCTTGTTTCCACACATTTTGTGTGTAGAGCAAAAATTAAAGCCAACGCTGGCATTTTTTGACCTACATACCAAACGTATGAGAATAGCAAAATTCAAAGCCAAAGCCTTGAATGTACTTTTACCCTCAGCGTTTTTTTTTTAATTTTGCATATCTTCTCTTTACTCTGCTTTCTTTCCTTTTTAATGGAAAAAAACAAAAAAAAAAAACAAACAAAAGTTGGTACGATAATTTTAAAAAACCAACTGAAAAAATTATTAAAAAACCAGTAAACAATCAATAGTTTGTAATGCGAGTTTACTAAAAAGAATTACTAAAAATGATTTTTTTAATAAAATTTTGTAAAAAAGTAGTAAAGTTGGGGTACAAACCATTTTACAAACTTTTTTACTAACATATTTTTTGAGTGTGTCGAGTCTGTATTAGTTTGTGACCATGGTTTATAATCGTGTCCTTATGTTTATTTGTTAATGACCAAATAAAATCCAAGCCTCTATACACTCATAGAAATATCTTAGTAGAATCATTAGTAAACCCATTGTAGATCAAGTTTTACAGAATTTAACAAAAATCAATGTTGATATTACAAAATTTAATAGTTGAAAAATACATAGTTGGAAAAAATAGTATAAAATATAAGTACATGAAATGTGCAACACTGTTTTTGCTGAGCGCCATTTGTAAATTTTTGTTGTCTTGTGCAGAAGGGATGTTTCTCAAAAAAAATCTTTTTTATTACAAAATTAAAAGAAAATATTTGGTGAGTAATTAAATATATCTGTTATTTAATGCATTAATAAAGCATTTTTTTATTTTTTTAGCAATTTGTGATTTGGAATCTTTCTAAAAAACCCCAGAATCTAATCACGTAAAATGTTTGCCGACAGCAAAACAACAGCGAAATACATCACAGTCCAAGAAAACAAAAAAATATCATCTAAAAACAAAATAAGTTTATGTGAAAATAATGAGTTAATGAAAACCACAAAAAAATATTGTGAAAATATTCAATTAAATAAACAACTTTTGGGTGGGACTTTTCGCAGAGGTGGAAAGTTTCTGATTTGCCACTCACTTCGGAGTGGCCAGGACGATTCCTTTGTTGAACTGTCCAAGCAGCTAACTACTTCCGGTCTTAGACCAAGTACCCCCCGGGCAATGGCTTTGTAGCATCCGCTTTAAGGCTAGCCAGAGTTAGAAGGCGCCACAACCATGTATCCTGAATGGTCGAAAGGACGCCTCAGGAAAGTAGGCGATAACCGCTGAAACATGGTTGCATCGTGGGATTGGACACGTAGATAGCAGCCCTATCACCAATCTAGGGGACGAGGGTTAGCAGCCCACATTCCCGAATCACAAATTGCTAACGAATCGCTAATTAAAAAAGAATTTCATTTTAATAAAAAAAATTGCATGAATATACAAAAAAAAAAACGAGTATGATTAACAAAAATACGAATAGAACTAACAAAAATACGAGTTGATCAGCTTTTACAAAAACTGACAACAATTAATGTTGAAATCAACATAAATATTTGTATGGTCAAAATCAAAAATGATTTCTGTTGAATTTACAACGATTTTCTTTGGGAATACAATGACTTTTGGTTGAGTGTACCAACTAAAACCCGATATTCACCTAAGTCTTTCTAAATATGTATTAAAAACGGAGTAAAATATTGGGTCTTTGAATGTTAAAGCAATTAGGAAAAATAAACAAAGAAAATGCTCAATTATTTTAATTTTTAATATTCAATTTCTTGATTAATCAATTAATCATAAATTTTGATTATTCAAAATTTAAATTATTCGAATAACCATGATTTTAAATTTATGATTAATCGTTTAACTGATTAATCAAGATTTCGATTATTCGAAATGATTAATTAAGCGATTAATCGCACATCCCTAGTTCTGACGTATTAATCAAAATCAAGTAGTCAGATCGTAGACGCATCCAAAAATTTAACAAATGTAAGTCAGTGTTATTTTTGAAATTGAATCAATAAAAAAAGTAGCCAATCATTTTTTTATACCCTCCAACTACAGTATGGGGGTATACTCACTTTGTCATTCCGTGTGTAACGCATCGAAATATCGGTCTAGGACCCCACAAAGTATATATATTATTGATCAGTGATCGATTCTAAGACATTCTAGCGATGTCCGTCTGTCCGTCCGTCCGTCCGTCCGTCCGTCTGTGGAAGACACGATACAGTCCAAAATAAAAGTGATAGACTCCTGAAATTTGGCACATATACGGCTTATGTTCATAGGCTGGTTAAGTTCCGAGATGGGCAAAATCGGACCAGGGGGGAAAAAGTTCCCCCTTGAAGAACTAAACCAACCTCTGAAAAATATCATATTTTTACATGATTTTTTGCGTTTTTGTTTAACAAATCCAACATTTTTATGCTACAAGAAGTTCAAGGTCCTGCATTTGGACCCACAGAATTAGAAAATATCGTTTTGCGGTCCGCCCCCCCCTTTTTGGAATAATTTTTTTTTTATATATAATTATAAATTTGTATTTCTTTAGTGCAAAAAGCATACGAATTATTTTTTTAACACTTATTCGAGAGGAATTGTGCCCCCCCAATTACCACTACCGCCCCCCCCCCTTCCAAAGAAAAAAAGAAGACGCCCCTGCAATTTTTTTTTATTATTTGCATGTTGGAGGGTATAAAAGATTCGGCACAGCCGAATTTAACACTCTTACTTGTTTAATATTAAACTTGACTGACTTGTACCAAAAGTTCTATACCTTATTCAAACGACAGAGAGTTGGGATAAAAAACAAACATTTTTTTCCCAACTCTAATATTCATATAGTAATCATTTAATATTTTAGATCATTAATATTATTGCTTTTTTTGTATGTGCAATTGATTTTATAAAAAATTTAATAATATATAAACATTTGTAATTTTTTAATTAAATTATACATATGTAGATAGATTAACGCTTAAGTCCAAAAGTCAGTTTTTAATATGAACAATTTTTTGTGATTCCCTTGTTGCCATTTCAAAATATATAATACAACAAATAAAAAAGTTGAATTCGGATTTGCCGAATGTATTAATACCCTCCACAAAGTAAAAATTGTTGGTGAAAAAACACCCGCAAAATATGTTTTTTTTTTTTTATATCCTGAGCATAGAAAAAAATAGAATTGAAACAGAGTCGTATTTCGCTTGAATAAGTATTAGTGACAGCACATTATGTAACTTTTGACGTTTAATAAAAACAATGCAACATAAAGAAGAACAACAACAAAGCAAACAACAAAAGAGAAGAAAAATGTTTTTAAACTATCAATAGTGCGAATTATCTTTAAAAAAAACGTTGAATAAAGCAAAATAAATACTAAATTTAATTAAATGAAAGACAGATTCCGTTTTTTATAAACAAAGAATCTAATTTGATATTAAATACGTGTGAGATGAGGAAGAACAAGCATTTTGCCACCATATTGGAAAATACATCAAATACAACACTGCGTACCTTCTAATCTTTTCTGTGATCCTGAGTAAAAATAAACATATATACAGGCGCGGACCCACGGGGGGGGGGAAAGGAAATTTCCCCCTCAAACCGAATTCGAAAGAAAAAAAAGGAAAAAGGAAAAGAAAGGAAAGGAAAGAAAAGAAAATAAGAGGGGAAAAGGAGAGGGAAAAGGAAATAATCTGAAAAAAATTTCTATGACAAATGTCCAAGAATCTGAAAAATTTTCTATGAAAAATTTTAAAGAATCTTAAAATTTTTCTAGATGAAAAATGTTGCGGAATGTTAAAATTTTTCTAAATGAATAAATTTGAGAATTTTTTTTAGAGAAAAAGTTGAGAATTTTTCTATAGGAAAATCCTTAAATGTTTTCTATAGGAAAAGTCGCGGAATTTTTTTATAGGAGAAATTTTTTTATAGAAATTATTCTATGAAAAATGTCTAAGAATCCTTAGTGAATGTTCAAATTTATCTATGTGATAAAAGTCTCAAAAAATTATAACCTTTCATTATAAAAAATACAAACATTTTTCTAGACGAAATATTTGGGAATTTTTCTAGACGAAAAATTTTTAATTTTTCTAAATGAATAATTTGGGAATTTATAGAAAAAAGTTGAGAATTTTTCTTAGAACTTTTTTATAGAAAAAATCTTATAATTTTGACAATTTTTAAATGAAAAATCTAACAGTATAGAAAATAGGAAAAGTCTGAGAGTTTTTTTTTGTAGGAAAAATCTGAGAATTTTCTATATTGAAAATTTGACTATTCTTCTGTATAAAAAGAAAAGAGGAAATCATGATTGAGAATTTTTTCTAGAATTTTCAAGAATCTCAAAAGTTTAAATTATTGTTTCTGTAAAGACAGTCGAGCTCGGGCTCTAATTATAATTATGTATTATAATTTTTTGATTTGTTATATATGGTTTTGAATTGAGAAAAGTGTGAAAGAAAAATTTCTAATTTTTCTAAAAATTTAGACATCCTGGTTTGTTTCTTACTAGTTTCATATTATCCAGTTATAATAATCTTCAGAAAAACTTTTAATGTCAAGTTTATTTAGTTAATAGTCAATAAAACTCTATATGTGAAAATTATTAACAGATCGCAGCCGACAAGGATTGAACTCATCATCATCTGTAATACTTTGCTATTAACTGCTTGTAACGTACAATCACTCTAGACCGATACGCCAAGTAGGCTGTTAAGCAAGTATCAACTAAATCTGATTTTTTCAATTCGAGTGTAATTGTTGCTGTTGTTTTTTTTTCTAACAGAAGACTTTGTTATTGTAATTATATGTAAACAAACTTATTTTTAGTAATCATTATTCTTCTTCCTCTCCTTCATCAATTCTGATCTAAGTACTTATTTTTGCAAACATTGCCAGACATGGTCTATATTTTAGACACAAATGTTAGGTGTTGCCATTTTTCCAAAGATACTGATTGCCACTTAGGGCGACTTATAGTCGTTATTTTTAAATTATTGTTTCTGTAAAGACAGTCGAGCTCGGGTTTTTTCTTTAGAAAAATTGTTCTTAAATCTTAATTTTTTTATAAAAAAAAAGTTAAATTAAAATAAAAATTTTCTATATATAAGAAAATTTTATTCAGGGAAAATTTGAGAATTTTTTATACAAAAAATGCAATAGAATTGTAGACTTATACAGAATCTTGGACTTTTATAAGAAAAATGTCTCGGAATCTAATTATTTTTCCTTATAAGGAAAAGCTGAGACGTTTTCTATAGGAAAAAAGTCCTAGAATCCTATTTCCTATATTAAAAATATCTCAGAGTTTTTGAGTTTAAATATTAAAAAAATATTCTAAAATCTATGACTTTTTCGATAGGAAAAATAACTTAGAATCCATGTCTTTTTCTATAAAAATTGCCTTAGATTCTGAGAATTTTAGAAAAAATATCACAGAATCTAAAAAATTTTTTTTATTTGAAAAATGACTCAGAATCTAAGACTTTTTTTAGGAAACATTTCGAAGACTCAGACTCTGAGACTTTTTCTATGGGAAAAATGATTCAGAAACTAAAACATTTTTTTAGGAAAAAATTTCTTAGACTCTATTATGAAAATATTTCTCAGAAAATGCTTGACTATCTTAGACTTTTTCTAGGGTAAAGTTTCTCAGAAAATAAAACTTTTTTATTAGACAAATATCTCAGAATCTAGATAATTGCCTCCAAAACTTTTAAAAAGCATTTAAGTCTTTAATTTTTCTAATACAGAATATTTTTTCAAACCCTAAAAATTTTGGTGTAGAAAGATCGTTTCGGTATCTTAAACCATTTCTGTAGAAAAATAAAAAGAAAAATTTTTCAATATTTCAGTGGGAAAAAAACTGACTAAATCTGAGAATTTTTCTTTACGAAAATTTTTTCTAAACATAGAAATTTTTGGTGTGAGAATTGCATAAGTATCTGAGAATTTTCTATATAAAGGTGTATCAGAATTTAAAAATTTTTGTATAAATTCTGATTAATTTTTATTCAAAAATAGAAATCGTTACATTCTAACTTTAAAATATTGTATTTTTAGTAGGGTTATTCTAGCTCGAGGTCATTATTTCCTTTACTTATTTAGACTTTGATATTATCATAGAATAATTTTTTTAAAATTATTCTATGAGAATATCATAGCTTTAATAAGTAAGGGAAATAATGAGCTCGAGCTAGAATAAACCTTCTTAAAATATTTTTGTATAAATTTTAAAAGCTTTTCTGTATCAAAATGCCTCAAAACCTCTGAAGTTTTCTATTGGGATAACGTCTCAGAATCATAAACTTTCTATTAGAAAATTATGTCAGAATCTGGGTCTTTTGCTATCAGAAAAATGTTTTAGAACCTGAAAATTTCTTGAAGAAACATTTTTCAAAATATTAAACATTTAAGTTGGTTTTTGTTATAGGAATAATTTTTTAAAATTTGAAAATGTTTCTATAGAAAAAATCATAATAAATAAGAGTTGAACTGTAAAAAACCTTAACCAATGATTCAAATTCGATCTGATGTTCCCTGCAAAAAAAAAAAATTTAAGCAAAAAAAAAAAATTCCCCCCATTCGCGAATTTTTTAAATTAGCTAACTTTTAGTGTCAGTGATAGGTGTTATGAGGCATTAATTCTTTTCAGCAACTAAAGATTATAATCGCGAAATTTTGGTGCTTTTTCGTGGATGTTATAAATAAGTTAAATGTTGGTTCCTTCTGATATGTAGTGTAGAGTGTATGATAATTTTAAATTAATTTAGGTATGACGTCATAATATAAAATTTTTTAAACAAACAAATAAAAAAAATAATTCATGGAGGAGTTTTAGAAATTGCATTAGGTGCGTGAACTTTTTTCCGCAAAATGACCGAAAAAATTTATTTTTGTTATCTGTACAACATTGCCCATAGCGTGGCGGGATGGACTTTTTTTGTCCAAAAAAAGTTATAACCCTAATGACTATACATCCGATTTAAAAGTGTACGGTTGATATAACTATATGAAATAATATGAGGGTCAATACAAAATTTGTTTTTCTGTTAAATTTAATATAAAATTGTACATATCTTATTCTGTTCCATATATAACTAAAAATGTTTCTAATTAACGAAACATTTTCTAAGTTTTTAAGGCAAAGTATAAGAAACTTCTAATATGTTCCTAAACATGGTTATGTATATCACCTATCTGGTTCGAAGCGTACCTAAACAATTTTTTTTTGTTTTAGAAAAATATATGTTTGGTGAATGTATCGTTGGCCGGTATACCACACCAAAAAACACTAAGATTTTATCTGTTTTTATGCAATTAGATCTAATTGGATCCACTAAAATATGGCAATGTCTGGTCAAAACTCGGATGAAATCGAATCATATTTTATACACGTTGATATTTTTTAGTGCAAAAACATCCACCATTGTTCGCATTAAATAACATATCATTATATAGTACATCATAAAAAAATTTTTACTCGGGATGTTTGTCTTTTTTTTTTTTAATATGTTAACCAGAGCCGAATTAAAGCATTTTGTGTTTTTATTAGAGCCCAACATTACCCGAGTTTAAGACCGGTCTACCCGGGTAGACCGGTCTTTTTGTTCATCGGTCTACCCGGTTAACCGGACTGTCGGTCAACCGGTCTACCCGGTTTTTAATTTTTTATTTATTGAATTTTTATTAAAAACAACTTTTACAATCAATCAAGGGCGAAAATGAAATATTAAATTAGTTTAGTGTTATTTTCACCAAAAATTAGAAAAAAAATGGAGAAATTATTTTTTTTTTCACTAAAAATGAAAAATGCTGATATCTCAAAAACTAAGCAAGATAGAGCAAAACGGAGAAAATTTTCAAAAGAAAGACAATAAAGAAAAATGTGGAACAGCCTTCCTCTATCCATGTGTGGACTCAATAGGTCCGAAATTTTGAATTAAAAATCCGCAATCCGGAAAATTTTAGAAAGCCAATATCTCGGTAAGTATTGTCCACACGATAAAAAGTCCAATGGCGTTTTTGTTGCTCTTTACTTGAAGAACTTGACCACAAATTAGCCGAAAGCTCTGAGATCAAAAGTTTTTGAGCTATTTGATTTTTAATTTTTTTAGGACCCCAAAACTAATTTTTTTATTATTTCAAATGCCGATTTCTCAAAATTTTTGTTCTACGACCGGCACAAAAAGCTGTGAATAGATCGAAAATTACGTCTAGAGTATCCTTGTTTCATATGGAGTCATTTGAAGCAACCGCAAAAAAGTGCCGTCCTAAAGACCGAAAAAGACCGTCCCAATTTCATGTAAATACATGGAAAAAACAAGACTTTACGAGTTTAACAGCCGATTTCTCAAAATTTTTGTTCTACGACCGGCACAAAAAACTGTGGGTAGATTGACAATTATATCTAGAGTATCCTTGTTTTTTATGGAGTCACTTGAAGCAACCGCAAAAAAATGCCGTCCTAAAGACTGAAAAAGACCGTCCCAATTTCATGTAAATACTAGGGTGTTCAGTCGATTAATTCTTGTTCGATTAATCGAGGCCCTATGTTCCTTATAGGAATTTCAAGGATTATATATATATATATTAATCGAACAATTTTAGACGAATAATTGTTAGATTAATTTAAAATTGGTAATTTCGATTAAAGGATTAATCGAAGAATTTATGCCGATTAATCGAATAATAATAATATATGATTTTTCTAGAAATATGTATAATTTTTTAAGTTTTAAGTCTAATAAACAAACCAAATGTATGTTACCGTTGGAATTAAAAAAAAAACATTCATGTTTATTTGAGTGGTCCTTATTTTAAATTTGTTTTCGGATTTTCGCTGCTCCTTAAGTTTGGATTTATTAAACGACCTAAATAAGTACCTTATAAAATTTTGGGCCAAATCGGTTAACTGTATGACCGCGCTAAAATCGGTCAAAGTTTCTAGTTTTGGGCAAAAACGCACTAATTTATATAAAAAAAATTAAATTACAAATTTAAGATTTTCCCAAATGTTGTCAGATAATAAATATAAATTGTTTTTGATATATCGGTAATCCAATAAATTTGTCAAAAAAAATGTTTTTAAATTCTACACATTTTACAAATCTCCAAAATGATTTTTTTTGATATTCTCAAACAAATTAGCAGACAACTTAAATTTTGATACATTTTGGAATGATTTAAATTTTGTTTTTTTGTTGTTAATAAATTGATAAAATAATTGTAATTAATGTTGTTTATTTACTCAAGTACGATTTTTTTCTAAAATTGTCGAAAAAAAACTTGTAAATTAGAAAATTTCTGAAAAAAAATCTTATTCGTTTAATCGAATAATTTAAAAATGGCAAATATCGATTAATCGTTTAATCGAACAATTAAAAAACCCGATTAATTGAACATTCTAGTAAATACATGGAAAAAACAAGACTTTACGAGTTTAACAACCGATTTCTCAAAATTTTTGTTCTACGACCGGCACAAAAAACCGTAGGTAGATCGGAAATTATGTCTAGAGTATCCCTATTCCATATGGAGTCATTTGAAGCAACCACAAAAAATTGCCGTCCAATTACATGAAAATTTCGAGGTCTTTTTCGGTCTTTAGGACGGCACATTTTTGTGGTTGCTTCAAATGACTCCATATGGAACAGGGATACTCTAGACATAATTGGCGATCTACCCACAGTTTTTTGTGCCGGTCGTAGAACAAAAATTTTGAGAAATCGGCTGTTAAACTCGTAAAGTCTTGTTTTTTCTATGTATTTACATGAAATAGGGATGGTCTTTTTCGGTCTTTAGGTCGGCACTTTTTTGTGGTTGCTTCAAATCACTAGACATAATTGCCGATCTACCCAGTTTTTTGTGCCGGTCGTAGAAGAAAAATTTTGAGAAATCGGCTGTTAAACTCGTAAAGTCATTTTTTTTCCATGTATTTACATGAAATTGGGACGGTCTTTAGGACGGCACTTTTTTGTGGTTGCTTCAAATGACTCCATATGAAACAAGAATTTTTTTTTTTTTTTTTTTTTTTTTCAAGGGGTGATCTAGCCCTAACGGCCGGCACTGCGACCCTTATGGGTCTTTTGTGCCAAGATCCATTAATCTAATTCAAACTCTGTTCAATGTTCCTAATGAACATTATAACAGAGGATGGAGAAGCTAGCCTTATATCCTCAGAATTAAGCAATTCCCTGTCTAAGAACCGTCTTCTGATCCTACATATTGCGATGCATTCACATAATATGTGTTGCGTTGTCTCCACTTCCTCAAGACAAAGTCGACACAAAGACGATGCACAAAGGTTTAAATTATGCAAGTGATAATTTACCTTATAATGCCCGGTGAGAAAACCTGTCAGTAACCTAATGTCACTTTTGGTGTGATTAAGTATACTTCCATATGATAATGGAGTGATTAGTGCCTTGGATTGTCGTAGACCTCCTGAATTTTCCCACAAGTTTAAGAAGTCGGTTCTTTCCAAACCCCTAATCATGTTCGAGAAGGTGGACCAGTTTACCCCACAATAGGGTTCGGGTCCGGTCATAGGAGTAGCGGAGGAGTAGTAGGAGATGAAACAAGAATACTCTAGACATAATTGCCAACCTACCCACAGGTTTTTGTGCCAGTCGTAGAACAAAAATTTTGAGAAATCGGCTATTAAACTCGTAAAGTCTTGTTTTTTCCATGTATTTACATGAAATTGGGACGGTCTTTTTCGGTCTTTAAGACGGCACTTTTTTGTGGTTGCCTCAAATGACTCCATATGAAATAGGGATACTCTAGACATAATTGCCGATCTACCCACAGTTTTTTGTGCTGGTCGTAGAAGAAAAATTTTGAGAAATCGGCTGTTAAACTCGTAAAGTCTTGTTTTTTCCACTTTTTTGTGGTTGCTTCAAATGACTCCATATGGATTAGAGATATTCTAGACATAATTTCCGATCTTCCTAGAGTTTTTTGTGCCGGTCGTAGAATTTTTTTTTGAGAATTCGGCTGTTAAACTCTTAAAGTCTTGTTTTTTCCATGTATTTACATGAAATTGGGACGGTCTTTTTCGATCTTTAGGACGGCACTTTTTTGTGGTTGTTTCAAATGACTCCATATGAAACAAGAATACTCTAGACCTTATTGTCAATCTATTCACAGCTTTTTGTCCCGGTTATAAAACAAAAATTTTGAGAAATCGGCATTTAAAATCATAAAAAAATGGGTTTTAGGGTCCTAAAAAAATTAAAAATCAAATAGCTCAAAAACTTTTGATCTCAGAGCTTTCGTATATTCTGTGGTCAAGTTCTTCAAGTAAATAGCAACAAAAACCCCATGGGACTTTTTATCGTGTGGACAATACTTACCTAGATATTGGCTTTTTAAAATTTTCCGGAATGCGAATTTTTAATTCAAAATTTCGGACCTATTGAGTACACACATGGAAAGAGAAAGGCTGTTCCATATTTTTCATTGTTGTCTTCCTATTGAAAATTTTCTCCGTTTTGCTCTATCTTGCTTAGTCTTTGAGATATCGGCATTTTTAATTTTTAATGAAAAAAAAAAAACCAAATAGTTCTTAAGTTTTGTAAAAAAAATCACTTTCTCTACATAATATTTCAGTTTAACACTTTAGTTGTCCTTAAAAATGGTGGAAATTTAAAAAAAAAAATATATTAATATAAAGACCGGTATACCCGGGTAGAGCGGTTTTCGGTCTACCCGGGTAACCGGTCCTGACCGTAGGCTCTACTGAAAACCAATAAAACCTGCGTTTAAGGTGTTTTTTTACTAACTTTTTAGATTGGAGTTTTGTCAGATTCTATATGTCATTTGACTTACCTTTCTTACTATTTCACAAAATCACGCAATTTAAATTTGCGTACGTAATTAATTTATTAAAAACTAATTTTTTGTTAATAAAAACATAACTTCTGATGATGTCGGAATACAACTGACGAAACGTCGAAAAACATGGTAAAATAAATTGTTTTATTTATAGGTGGATTTTTTTGCTAACGTGTATAAATTATCCCATACAAATTTGACATAAATTTGACGTATATAGTTAAAAAACGTCAAATTTGTATGGGATAATTTATACACGTTAGCAAAAAATCCAGCTATATATCAAATTTAATCCCTGACCATAATCAGCCCAAAATAAGAATTGAAATTTACTAAAAAAAAAAAAAAAAAACTAATTTTTTTAAATATTTTTTTATTGAAACTTCATACAAATTATTTATATTTGTTTTGTTTTTATATTTTTTTTAATGACATTAATAGAAATGGCACTTTCACAGAGATGTATTTTTTCTCTGTTAACGGTTAACATAGGCTCTGTTAACTCCAGATTGGAACTCCAGAGTAGAACATGTTTGACTCTGGAGTGAATTGAAAAAAGATAGTCAAACTCAAAAATATGAAAGTGCAAAAGGGAAAGGTATAAAATTTTCCACAGATTGGAGTACTCCGACATTGTGAATGCGGCTTTATGGGTACAAAGTACTTCATGACTGATTAGGTAGAATTCGAGTAAATGTTTTATTTTAGAAAATAAAAAACAGATTTCGATAGCAAAATTGCGATATCGAATGCCTTGATTCGGGCCCTGAATATTAATGATATCGGCCATTCCATAAGAGATCACCCAAAATTTGACCGACGGTCTTTAGATTTGCCTAATATTTTGCAGAGAAATGCTTTATTGGCCCATATAAAGATTTCACTTTTGAGTTCGCCAAAATTAAAAAAACTCGCGATTTTATTCGATTTTTTAGTTTTCGAAAAACCAAAAAATCTGTCAAAAGTGTCTCACTTTAAAAATCCATATCTTTAATAATTCTTAATGGATCTGAATGCTGAAAAACGTGTTGGGATAAAACTATCGTCCACTTTAAGAAAAAAATTACAAAAAAAATATTTTTTGAGTATCATCCGATTTATTTTTTGTTAGCATTTTCGGAAAATTTTGAGTTTTTACTTTAAACTGGCATATTTTGATTTTTTTTTTAAACTTCTTCCAAAATTGTTCTTTATTAAAGGGAAAGAATTTCAAATATTAAGTTCTAAACTTTTTTTATTAGGTAGAAATCGTATATATAACTTTAATAAGACATATCGCTCCTTTACTTGTATAGTGTCATAACTCAAAATATTTGATTTTGCAGAAAACACGTTTAAAGTTTACTATTGAAATTATTTTTTAATTGAAAAAGGCCGGTACATAGAAAATGTAATAATTGCGTGTACTCTTCTCAAACGGTGAGTTTAAAAGATATTAATACGAATTTTTGACACAATATAAAGCATGATGTAACGAATAATTCTGCATCATTAACTCAAAAAACGCATTTTTTGAGTTATGACACTTTACAAGTAAAGGAGCGATATATTCTGTTGTACCGATTATATCTGAATGATTTAAAAAGCATTTTAATGTTATAATTATTTTATTTAATAAAAAGAAGTAAAATAATTTTTTAAATGAATAACAATGCATTTTTTTATTCAGTGCAATCTACTTTAAGAAAAAAAAATTACAAAAAAATATGGTTGGCAAAATAAACTGCATTTTAAATTCATTTTTCGCGATTTGATTACCATCCGATATTTTTTGCATTTTTAGATAATAAGAATTTTTTCTTTAACCCATTTCTTACCAGCGCACAGTGGATCCTATAGAAGAAACACCCGGTAATTTTTTTCGCTGTATTTTTTTTTTAATAAAAAATGTATTTTTATATGTTTTAGGGGGCTCTGACTCCGAATTTGACAAAAACAAACACAAAAAAAATTTAAAAAAATAAAAAATGTCGATTTTTTATTTTTGCAACATTCGCGTTCATTACAGACATACATAAGTACTGCTTCAAATCCAAAAGTTAAACTAAAAAAAAATAAAATTGGTTCAAATATGTAAAAAAACTCTACACTAAAAAAAAAAAAAAATATGTTAGAATAAAAAATTGCCCAAGTTCTTTAAAAAAAAGTATGAACAGGAAACTAAAGGTGCTTACGTCCTCTTTAATTTCCATATAAATGTTATAGTATGTAAAGCACACACATAAATGAATTAAAAAAAAAATAATTCAAAAAAATTATTAATTCAAAAAAATAATTAATTCAAAAAAATAATTAATTCAAAAAATTAATTAATTCAAAAAGAATTAATTTAAAATGAATTAATTAATTCTTTAAATTAAAATTGAATTATTTACAAAATGAATTAATTATTTTTTACATAATTCAAATTTAATTCACAGAATTAATTAAAGCATGAATTAATTCATTAACTAAAAAATTTATTAAAAATAATGTGAATTAATTCTTCAAAGATCTGCATAGTAAGTGCGATGGCTGCGGCAGCCTTGCATAAATATCTTGTTAATTATTCACTTTTTATACCCTCCAACTATAGTATGGGGGTATACTCACTTTGTCATTCCGTTTGTAACGCATCGAAATATCGGTCTAGGACCCCATAAAGTATATGAGGCACATAATGACCAGCAAAAAAAAACACGTGTACCGTAAACTTCTGAATAGGTTGTATGGATAGCCCTATATGGAACTTAGAAAATTGCGTTTTTGGTTTTTCAATTTTTCAAAAACTGGGCTTAGGAGGCGTGGTCAAATATTGGAAAAATGGTCAAATTTGTTGCGAGTTGCCTTGATTAAATATTTATCACATTAAAACGGAATGCACCACAATCTTAAAAATTTACATTCTTATATAGTTTTGTATGGGCTATCGATTAAATTTTTTTTTTTTTTGGAAAATTTTCAGAACACGTTCTGAAATTTTCCATTTTTTAAAAAAGTTAATTTATCAAAAATCCGGCCACTTTTTTTTTCTTTTTTTAAAGTTTTTTTTGCAAGTTTAGATGTTTGTCCATCCACACAAAAAAAAATCAGAAAAACATTTTTCGTTTTTTTCGAGAAAATCGCATTTGAATTTTAAATTTCATAACAATTTTGTAATTTGCTTGTATTTTCTTGTATTAACGTTGCGAATGAGTAATATTCATGCAATTAATTAAACATTTTTATGGTAGAAGAAGTTCAAAGTCCTGCAGTTGGATCCAGGAAGGTTTGTGCCAAAATCCATGTTTTTTTTGTATAGGATTTGAAATTTGAAATACAAAAAAGTAATGGCACAGACTAAATACAGACTCGACAGTAGCGTTTTACAAGAAAAAATTGGGGAAAACTAAGCGATTTTAGGAGAAAACACATCGGTTTTTAGTCCGTTTTACGCTTACATGGCAACACTTTCTACGACTTAGGAGTGAGTGAGACAACAAAAACCGATCTGGCATCCATTTTTCTTATGGCGCGTTATATCAGTTTTCTCTTTCTAACCTAATTCGTAGAATAATTTGAAAACATTAACCATATGGTTAAAAAATACGTTTTTTGACACCTGTCATATTTGTCGAGTCTGTATTAGTCTGTGGTAATGGCATTTACTTGGATTTTCATTTAAATCCGATTTTTCTGGATTTAGAGGTATATGTAAATGGCTTATTAGGTTCTATCATGCTCTAATGAGACAGACTGACTTCGGTAAACCGATAATATTTACAAACGCCACTCTTAAGAGTCGTCCCAGCAAATTTTTACATTACTAGTAATGAGTATAGTAATTAGTAATAATTATTGGTATGTACTTACTCATTGCATGAAACACTACTTATTCTATAAAGGCCGTGAGACAAAAATAATTAGTGCCTACAAGCTTACGAGTAGGGAGATAAATAACTACTTACCTATAACAAGTAAAATAAGTAGTTACTTATAAGAAACTAGTTGAATAGCCTGTCCCTGCCAGGCGGAACACCAAATCACTTTTCTCATTTACGTTTTTATTCTGTTACTGGTGTTTTGTTGAACAACTTGTTTAATACCCTATTCACACTTGCAGTTTTAAACCGTTTTTAGCTATTATTTTTAGCATTTTCTGTCAATATACTGTAACTAGTCGAATAGCCTGTCCCTGCCAGGCGGAACACCAAATCACTTTTCTCAATAATTCTAATTTTTTACCAAACTTTATAAAAAACTTATGTTTGTGCTTCAAAAATTTATTATTGCTAGATTGATCTATATCAATATATTTCCCAAACTCGAAAAAAGTTTTATGATATACTCATAAAAAAGGTTTTATTGATAAAATTTTAGAACTAAATTTAGCACGCCCATTTCGTTTCCGTCCTTAAACCTGATATCAAAAATCCATCGTGTGGATCTGTCCCATGGTCAATTTTTATCTTTCTTAGGCTGGATTACTCAATGCTCCGTTATAAAATAACTCTCCGTTAAATTTAATTTTTTCATACAAATTTTGACATAAGGCTCCGTTAAATTGACAGTTAGCAGCTAACTTTTTATTGCGTAATCCGCCGTTAGTCATGAAGGGTTTTAAAATTAGATAATATGTTAAAAAACACAATTTTTTCACTTAAATTTTTCCTGATAATTCTCCGTACACAGTTGACTTCATAAGGATATGATCCATTGTCAATACTTTATGCTTTACAATTTTCAGCTTCCTTAGTCAATAGGGATTTCAGAAACAGTTTAAATGTTTAAAAACTAAATTTTGCCGTCTTCCACCACTCCCCTGTTTTAAAGGCCGAAAATCCGGCTACGTAACAGATTATATATATAAACTGAACAAAATTCACAACGGATTTTTTGTATCTCCGCCCTTTCACCAAATTTTCATCTTTCAAGGTCATAATGTGTCTTCAAAATTAGGAAAGATGTAAAAACATAATTTTTCCATGCCCATTTCTTCTCTTAATTCTCCGTCCATATTCAATTTTTTTTAAATCTGACTACTTAAGGATAAGTTCCATCATTAGTAATATTCTCGTATCCACGCCCCTTTTCCCTCTTAATTCTGCGTCGACAGTCCAAAAATTTTAAGTCTGAGTACTTTAGAATATGCTCCATTGTCAGGAAAATATGCTGTCAATTTTCGGCTGCGTAGGTCATTAGTGCTTTAAAGTTAGTTAAATTAAAAACAAAAAACACAATATAGCCTTGCCCCTTTTTCATCTCAACTCTCCATCTACATTTCAAAAATGTTAAATCGGACTACTTTAGAATATGCTTCATAGTTAGAACTGTTAGGTATTTTTAGCTTCCTAATTCATTGGGGCGGAGCTTAAAAATACTCTAAAATGTAAAAAAAAAAAATTTTCCATGTCCCCTTTTTCTCGTAATTCGCCGCCCACAGGCAATACAAAATTAATAGAGTCCGACCGAAACCAGTTTTCGAGGCCGAACCGAAACCGAACTGAATATTCGGCCGAAAAAGTAATATTCGGCCGAAACCGAACCGAACCGAAACCGAAGCTCAAAAAAAAAAAATTATCGCCTAGCATGAATAAAATTATTAAAAAGTTGTTTAAGATAAATATACAGCATAAAATGCTTTTAAACAATAGGAATTGTTGTATTTTTGAAAAAAATATGTTTTTTAAAAAACTTACAAAAAAATTTTATATTTCATTTGTAGATTAGGAGAAAATAATTTTTGAACTGAAACAGTTTTACATTTATTGCATAAACTTGTAACATTTTCTTCAATTGAACTAAAACAAATGTAATGGAATACGAAATCAAAAAATTTTTTAAAATACCAAAAAGTTTCGGTTTCGGCTAATATTCGGCCAAAATTTTGCCGAATACCGAATAGAGGCCGAAACCCCATTATTCGGCCGAAACCGAGACCGAAACTGAATATTCGGTCGGACTCTAAAAATTAATATTAAAAATCGTATTTGCGGGTCATTTTGGCAAAAAAAAAAACCTTCCGCAACAAACGCAATTTCTAAAAAGTCACAGATATTTTTTTGTTTTAAGTCCTATTTTTCAAAAATAAGGTAATTTTAACCCTTGCAATTAATGATTTATATAGAAAAGGATCTTGTAAACACTTAGGAATAAAAATAAAGCCACCCGGACTTTTACTTTTGAAGCTACATGCTGCCAAAGTTGATGTTATAAATAGTTAACGTTATGCAGTTTATGGTTAAACCGCCAAATTTTAATCTTAAAGGAATCAAAAAAGTCCCTCCAAAAAGCATTCGTCATTTTGAGCGTAAATAGCTTTTAATACGCATCGTTTGAGTCTCATATTTTCTTAGTTT
The DNA here is from genome assembly GCA_963921195.1 of Pegoplata infirma. Classification (NCBI taxonomy): domain Eukaryota; kingdom Metazoa; phylum Arthropoda; class Insecta; order Diptera; family Anthomyiidae; genus Pegoplata; species Pegoplata infirma. The sequence goes on from OY992536.1 coordinate 123,943,714, forward strand.
TAATTAAACTAAGAAAATATAGACCAAATTTCAACTCGTTTGCTGCGGGAACTTTTTTAACGGAAGCGAAAAAGTAAAAATACAATTCTTAATATTTTTTTATTGCCTTTTTGGCTAGGGCAGGTAAGTTTTGAAATTTGCAAAAAAATCCAAAAAGTCATAAACCTACTATGCAATTGCATCTTCCTTTGGGGGCTTCAAAAGAAGTTAAAATGTTAAAAATTCCAATTTTGTCACTCCCCATTTTCCTTTCAATTCTCCGCCCAGTCCAAAAATTTAAAATTCGACTACTTCAGGATATGCTTAATCGATAGGACTATATTCTAGGAAATTGTCAGCTTCCTAAGTCATTAGAGGACTTTAAAATAAGCAAAAATTTCAATTTTCTTCTTCATAGGTCATTAAAATTAGTTAAAATATTAAAAAACACAATTTTTCCACGCCCCATTTTTCTCTTAATTCTCCTTCCACAGTTAAAAAAAATTAAATTCCATTACTTCAGTATATGATTCATTGTTAGAACGAAATGCTATGCAATTTTCCGCTTCCTAAGTCATTTGGGGGCTTCAAAAGAAGTAAAAATGTTAAAACATCCCAATTTTGCCACGCCACTTTTCCCCTCAATTCTCCGCCCACATTGCGAAAATTTTAAATCCGACTACTTGGGGATATGCGCCATCGTTAGGACTATATTCTAGGAAATTTTCAGCTTCCTAAGTCATTAGGGGGCTTTAAATTAAGCAAAAATGTCAAAAAATTGAGTTTTGCCACGCCCACTTTTCCGCTTATTTCTCCGCCCACAGGCAAAAAACCGAAAATCCGGCTACGTTAGGATCTGCCCCAGGTGTTTTACTATATGCATGCCAATTTTCAGCTTTGTAGATCATCAGTTGGCTTCAAAAAGCTCTGGATAGACAAAAAAAGAGGAACACACAAATAGGGAAATTATATATATAGATAAATTAAATTGTTGAAAACCGAGTTTGAAATAACTATTTATCATTAGATTATTCGTTTTCGCGAAATTTTAAGCTAAAAAGGTAAAACAAATATTGTTTTTTTCTGATTGGACTTAATTTCCCAAGTGAACTTGGAAATAAGTATTTATTTTTAACATTCTCAATAAGTTATTATTTATATTATTGCAAATAAGTACTTACATATTACAATATAAGCCACTAGTTGCTTTTTGGACTAAAGTAATGCAGTGGGTGATAAGTAGTTGTTATACACTGAAAAAAATAACCTTCCTGATATTAATGAAACGGATTCATTATTTTGTTTTCATTACTTAAATGAAGGAATTCATAAGCTGATTGAAATTTCATGAATGTTATGAACAAATTTTATGAAACTTGTTTCATTAGATTTCATAATTTCATTAAAAAATATCATAAGATTTTTTAGAACTAAATACAACTCTGCGTTGCGAATAAGAGAAAGAAAACAGAACAAAAACATACGACGTTTTATTACACCACGCGTGTTTAGTCTAATTGTAATTTTTACATGTGTGTTAACTTTTTTCTAATAAAATAAAATAATTTTATATTTTTTTGCTTTGTTATTGAAACTTGTGTGTGTGTGTGTTATGCTGGTTATATCTAATTGAAATTACAAGTGAAAAGTTCCGTATAAGTGTTTCTTTTGACTCTTTCTTATAAATTATAATATAATTTGCAACAGAAAAATAGTTTTTTAAGTCATTAAAATTTTGTGATGAAATGTAATTTGTGTTGTTCCATTGCTACGTTGTTGCTACGTTGTTGGCAGCCCGTGTTTTTAAAGTCATCGCGTTTTTTGTCTTTTATAGTTTACCTTATTTGGCAATTCAGACCAATTTAAGTTTGGAGTAAAATTTTGTTGTGTAAAAACTAGGTGAAAACCATAAGAAGTGTGCAATTAAGGGTCATGTCACAGACTCAATTCCGTTCGGAAGTGGAATAAGTGGTTCATTCGTTAAACGCAAAGCAAATACTTTTTTTCGGAATGAAACCACTTTTAGCAATTCAATTCCACTTTGATTTTTGAAAGTGATTTCACTCCGAAAAAAAATAGTTTTGCGTTTTACTAGTAACAACTTTTTTTCAAATCCGATCGGAATTGAGTCTGTGACATGCCCCTAAATAAAATTTCAGTGACGGTTACAGTGATGGTTACATGTGACTTAGCAAAATTGTTATTAATGCAAATTTTCACTTATGGGTGTATGATACGTGCTGTTTTTATGTAACTTGTTCCTAACTTGATTAGGGGCTTTCTATGGAAATTTTGATAACTTTAACCAACATGAATTTATCGTAATTCCCATATCAAAACCTTAATAAAGTTAGCAACTAGTTACTTGTAAAAAGCAATTATCATACGCTCATTACCAACTACTATTCCACATTTAATCAATGGATATTTTCATACATTTTATGAAAAACTTCATAAAACGTTTCAAACAAGTTCTACGAATATTTTCATTATTTATATGCAAGTTTTCATTGAAAGGAACTTTAATGACACCAGTTTCATTAATCAAATGAAACCTGTCTTCGGTTGAAAACGTGAGTCATTTTTCATTAAGGTTAAGTCAATTTTCATTAATTTCACGAAGCTATTTTTTTCAGTGTAAGTAATGAAATTGGCAGTCATTACTTTTCACAACACATTACCTAGGTTTTGCTGGGGTGTATTGAGTATAGTACTATAATAGACATTACTGAAAAACTTGTCTGAATGTATTTATTATGACAGCCTCATATTTCTTTAGAGATTATCATTTCTATTGACCTTAACATATTTTTATCAATATATAGTTAATTTAAGCTTAACATATGTTTTATTTTTAGCTTACAGTTACGAGGGTTGCTTGGAAATATATACGCTCATACCAGCGTATATTTTACTCGGTATGTTCCACAGGGAGTTAAGTGGAATAATAGCCCTGTTTTTTGCAGATCGGATTAAGATTTGTATTAACTTTATTTAGTTAAAAAAATGGGTCAAATCAATTTTTTATAACTTTTTTCTGAAATTACATACAAATTAAGCTTTGTCCAAAATGCAAAGAATGATAAATAAATTTAGTTAAATCCTTAGATTAACTCAAATTTATTTATATGCTATTTACATATATCCCGAAATCCACATAAATTTGGATTTCAAATCCAATTAAAATCTATACCGTTTACATATGCTTTTTTGACATTTAGCGGGATTTTGTTTGTACTAACTCTGTATTTTCTTTTGATTTGTGTACAGGGTTGTTAGTTGGAAAATTACCCAATTTTATAAATATTTCTAAAAACAATGATTTTTCTTTGCCGGAGCCAATATTTTCAATCCCACTAGTATATGTTGGGACCACAATATCAAAAAATGTGTTTTTATGTAGAGCTGCTTCTTTAAATGCAAGAAAATTAACATTTTTGCCAAGTTTGGGGCCGCCACCATTGAGTGTTTTTCTTTGTTAGGAAGACCAAATTGGTCAACTAAATTGTGCGTTTACCATTTGCAATGGTAAATTTTAAATGAAACATTGTTAAACATTGTTTTTATTAATCTTTTAATAGTTTTAAAAAAATAAATTTTAATTGTTTTTTTACTTTATAAAAAACAACAACAGCTGATAAAAAATCGTGTGCAGCGTTGTAAAAAAAGCATTAGGGATGATTATTTTGGGAAAACCCATAGTTGTACAATTAAGTAGTAGAAATTTTTTGGATTTTAAATTGCGATTTTACGATTTTCCCAAAATCCAACTTTTTTTTTGTATGGGATTTGACATTTGAAATCCAAAAAAGTAATTGGATTTACTTGGATTTTCATTGAAATCCCATTTTTTTTGGATTTCGAGGCATATGTAAATGGCCTATTATACCATTTTACATTTTGGACAACGCTTAATTTTTTTCCTGTTTATATTAACTAATTGGATGTAAATTCAGAAAAAAAATATAAAAAAATTCTGGACTTGCTTTGACCCATTTTTTAACTAAATAGAGTTAATCCTAATCTTAATCCGATCTGCAAAAATCAGGGCTAATATCTGTAAACGCAGTTTGATTTCTATATGCCTGAATGTTATAGTACATTCACACTTACCTCGAAACCCCGTTGAAACCTCGTTATTTCAATTTAAAAGCTTTGTCGTTCACACCGGAAATTTTTGACATTTATTAATGCCTTTATGATACTTGCTTGTTTCAAGTTACTTGTTGCTGCATTTATTAGGGTTTTTCTATGGGAATTTCGATAAATTCAAAATTTTTGGTTGAAGTTATCGAAATTTTTATAGAAAAACCCTAATAAATGCAGCAACAAGTAACTTGAAACAAGCAAGTATCATACGCACTTTAGCTTTAAAAAATTAACGAAAATTTAGAAAAAAAATTATAAAAAAAATGCTAGACTTGCTTTGACCCATTTTTTAACTAACGTTTTTTTAGGGGAATCAGCGGGGTTCGTTAAGGATAGCCCTGTCTGGGGGGCTAAGCACCCCCAGCAATTTTTTTACTTAATGCACGTAAGTTTGCGAATTAAAACTTTAAATTTTCTCCAATTCTACGCACACAGAAAAAAATAAAAAAAAAAGATTGAATTAAAAAATTCGTAGATTTAATTAAAAAATTAATTAAAGCCGCACCAATCACTAAAATGCGCATATACATAAATTAAAAATATTTGTATATCACTAATTAAAAATAAATGAATATTTATTTAATTAAAAACTTAATACTATAAATTAAAAAATTCAATAAAAATTAAAAAAAAAATAAAGTTTAAATTATAAAATTAAAAATTTAATTAAAATTTTGTTTAAAATCAATTAAAACTTAATTCTACAAATAAAAAAAATAAATTAAAAACAATATATTTTTTTAAAAATAAAAAATTAAAAAAACACTTTTTTAAATAAAATAGTATAAAAAAAAAATGTTTCTTCAAACTTTACCAAATATATTTATGCCGTAAAGACAAAGTAACTAACAAGGAAGGTCTTTCACAGGGCACCAACTAGGGATGCCAAACGGGAAATCCGGAATCCCGAAAATCCCGAAATTTATAACATTGATTTTTTTAAATTCTGATTAATTTTTATTAATAAATAAAAATTGTTTTATTCGGCCTTTAAAATATTATATTTTGTGAGGATGTTTTATTATTTTTGCTAAATAATCTTGACAATGGAATCTTGACAAATTCCGAAACACGTGTCGATTAAGTCTTGCAAAAATGACCAACATAAATAAATTTAAAACAAAAAATAATTTTCTTGAAAATTATGCTATGAGAATATCATGGTTTTAATTAGTAAAGAAAATAATGACCTCGAGCCAGAATAAACATCCTCACAAAATATAATATTTTAAAGGTCGAATAAAACAATTTTTATTTATTAATAAAAATTAATCAGAATTTGAACATAATGGTTGGCACGCCATAGTGATGAATAGCCCTAATAATGGTATAATTTCATTCACAACAACAAAAAACATATTGTTGTAGTCCAATGGACTATCGTATGTAAAATGTTTTAAATATTTTTGTTGGTTATTGACAATCGTTACTTACTAACATAGTACAATTTCTTCGTCTTTCTAATTCACATTGTGGATAGAGTCGAATATGTATTAATGTTTTAGTTTGTGCACAAACGATTTGTCATTAGACTCGTTTGCTACTTTGTAGTATATCGTTTCTATTTTTGCTAAATAATCTTGACAATGGAATCTTGACAAATTCCGAAACACGTGTCGATTAAGTCTTGCAAAAATGACCAACATAAATAAATTTAAAACAAAAAATAATTTTCTTGAAAATTATGCTATGAGAATATCATGGTTTTAATTAGTAAAGAAAATAATGACCTCGAGCCAGAATAAACATCCTCACAAAATATTGATTTTTTTAGCTAAAAACAAATCTGATTTGTATGAATCACAGTACATGAGTAGTAGGTTCACAGAGTTGCATTTGATGTGTGTAAGTATTAGTCACAGCCATTGGGGTGAAACGAAAGATTTTCACACATGTGTATGTATTAGTGGCAGCACGCGCATGTAACTTTTGACGTTTCATACAAAACATAAACAAACAACGAAAATACAGATGTAAAAGCTCACACGTACAGGCACACGTATTCTGGGCAGAGAAGCTAATTTAGTAGTATTTTGTATGCGTTCATATTGAAAGTACCAAAATAAGCACTCGTGTTGCATGTCTATATGGTCTGTGGTCACAGCACACGGTGTAACTTTTGACGTTTCATACAAAACGTAAACAAACAACATAAATACATGCACAAAAGCTCACACGTACAGGCACACATACAGTATGCAGCGATGATAATTCTGTACTAAAAACCATACCACCATATTGAAAAGTACGCAATTAGCACCATTATTTGCATACTAGTCTGTACTGTGGTATGAATTGAAATATCACTTTTTAAAATCAAGTTAAAAATGTTCCTAACGGTTTTGAAAAGTGGTCTCTATAGCAAAAACATAATTAATTAATGCTATTGATAAGCGTAAAATTCTAATGAAATCTACAAAACGGCAAAATAAAAATGTTTGTAGAATATTTTAACCCTTTACACGCGTGTATCGGTCGTGTCCAAATTCGGACACGACCGAAAAACTTATGTGGTACAAATTTGAGGCCAATCGGATTAAATTTACTCGTGGCGCCCTTCGATCAAAGTTTCGGTTTTTTAGAAAATGTTCGCCAAAACCTGCAAACTTTGGTCAAAGGGCTCCGTGACTGTGGCTTAATGGTTAGTTCGTTGGACTATTATTCAGCAAGCCTGGGTAGAATTCTCAGCTTACAAGGGAAGTATCCCTAGTGTCACCCGCGGATCTTTATGGAATTGGTTCTATTTTGTAGATCAGAAAAAATAAAGGGACATTTATTTTTTTTAGCGGCCCAAATTCACATTTTTTAGTTTTTTCAGTAACTTTTTCAGTCATGTTACATACCAAATGAAAGGTCCTTGGAAAACCTATCTAATTGTGCTAAGAACGTGTCCAAACATGCATAACTTTTCGTCATATTGAGTAAAATACCAAAATTTTAGGACATTTTTGTTAATAAGTCGAACAATATTAACTTCTTTGGCCCGTTGTTAGCACTACGAGATAGGTATTTTTAATACCTTTAATCTGATACCACACATGCCCATATTAATTTTGTTTAAATAGGAAAAAGGTCAATTTCCCCCATACAAATCGACCCCCCCTAAAAATGAGTTTGGGCCGCTAAAAAAAAAATACGTGTCGAATTAATTTTCGTTCTTAACAACATATCCAAATTTCATGAAGATCGGAGGGTGACACCAGGGAGACTTCCCTTGTTAGCCAAATTCGTGGCCAGCTACGCTGAAAATTAAAAAAGTTTTAGTTTTAATTTGTTTATGTAAATTTAACAATAATTGAACAAAGTTGTATTTTTAAAAATAAATTCTCAAACATTTTTAATATTGCAAAAATCCCGGGATTTGAACCTAAAAATCCTGGGATTCGGGATTCATTTTATGACAAAATTCCCGGGATTTCGGGATTGACAGCCCTAGTGACAACCCTTTTTTAAATTTGGGATTGGTCAGCTAAAAAAACAGGTAGCTCTTATTTTTTCCCCCTTTTTTCCTAAGACCTAAAGACCTTTCTTGTAAGACAATTTTATAAAGTTGATTATAAACCTTTGATATACATTATTATTTTGGAAATGTTCAGACGGTACCCGCTTATTTTTTCCATTTGACTTAAAAATAGCTCAGGAAAAATTTTACGCCCCTAAGACCATACAAACCAAAAAAAAAAATTTTTTTGATTTTTAATTTTTTTTGTTATTAATTATTATATTACTTGGTTAGCTTATTCACGACAAAAAATTTGAGTTTGGTGTGATAAGGCTTTCAGCTCTAGAGCTGTTGCACAGTGTGAGAATTTGCCAAATTAGAAGGACAAATCTCGAATTTTGAAAATGTTGTTTTGAAAACTAGTATGAATCATTTTGACAAAGTACTTAAACTTCACGCCCACGTCTCAAACATATTTTTTTTTCTGTTACTGTTTTATTTTTAAAAGTTTTTATATACATATTTTAACAGTTCTTAAGTACGCTGATTTCAATATTTGTTTGTAAAATGGGCGTCAGCAAAGTGCCACGCCTCGTTTAAAATTTTAGAGTATTATATTAAAAAACCATTTGTTAACAACAATCGAATTTTTAAATTTGTGTAATTGTTTTGCAAACAAGTTTTATAATATATGTTATGCATGGGCGTAATCAGATATATGCCACGCCCATCCCCAAAGCGAGTTTCGAGTTCTATTTGAATGAAATGGCAAAGAATGTTAACTTCCACGCCTTAGAGTTGTCAATTATTCGCCTTTTAACTTTGTTCGAATAATTCAAATAATTGTTTTTGTTTGTTCGGTCAAACGATTAAAACTTAAAAATTATTCGATTAATCGAAGAGAATAACGAATAAAAAAGTGGTTATTAAAAAAATATTTATATTAACAAAAAAAATTATAAATAAAATAATTAGTATTTTATTAACAAAAAAATAATTAAAAACTTATTAGTTGAATAACTAAATTACTTTTTTATATAAAAAATGCATAAAAAACTTAAAATTTTAATAGTTTCATATATGTTTACAAATTCATTTTTACGAAATTTACGCCTAAAACCACTTTTATCGTTATTTTGTATTATTTTCTATAACCGCACCCTTAAGCAGGTTTTACATTATCACACTTTGTATAATGTATTTAGTATAATTTATTTTTTTTGAAATGTATAACATATCACAAAATATTTTGAAATTTTTCAAAAAATAATATTTTGCTTTCGACTTTTCAGTTTTATTGGGTTGATTTAAAATTAAAACAAAATTAAATAAATTGAGAAAAGAAAATTTGTATACACAAAGTATAACAATGTAAAGGCCCTTTTAGAAGGGGGTGGCCGAAAAAATAGCATTTCCTAATCATCTTGGTCCAAATGCAATGAACTTCATATGTCATAAAAATATTTCATTTGTGAAACAAATATACAAAACAAAAACTAAAAAAAATGTGTTTTTCTGGTTGTATTTCTGCTCTTTAATGTGGAACATTTTCCCCTCGTCCGATTTTGCTATTGAACTTAACCAGCATAGGACCATTAGACGTAATCGTACAAAACTTCAGGAGTATAGCTCTTTTATTTGGACTGTATCGTGCACTCCACACACGGACATCGCTAGAATGTCTTAGAATCGATCACTGATCAATAATATATATGGGGTCCTAGACCGATATTTCGATACTGTAGTTGGAGGGTATAAAAAAATAATTGTTCGATTAATTGATATAAATTAATCGATTTATTCGTTATTCGAAAATCTTCATTTTTAAATTAATCGAACAAGAGTTTGGTTTTGTTTGATCGATTAATCGAATTATTCTTAATCGGTTGACAACTCTACTATATATCTTGCAAGTGTGCGAAAAAAAGCTCTTTTTGTATTAAAATGTATATTCTTAAATTTATTGTAATTCATTACACAGAAAAAAAAAATTTGTCAATACAATTAATTTCATTGTTAATACAATTAAACATTTAATTGAAACTGAGCCTACATTGGATTTTGTCAATACAACATTGGATTTTGTAACTTGTGAAAAAATATCAACTTAGTTTTGTCAATTAAATTCATTGTTGTATCAACAATGAAATTAATTGAAAAATTTGTAATAAATTATGTTAACGGAAATAAACATGCTTTAATGTCAATTTATTTTAAAAAAATCTAAAAATAGAACAAAAGAAATCTAAAAATTAAAAAAAAAACATTAGCCGGCAGCGGGAATTGAACCCGCAACTAACATGATACGAGTCTAGAATACTACTACCGTGCTATTCCTTGTATATACTTGTAGTTGACTATACGCGTATATTAAAGGAAATAAACTGTTTTTAATGTCATTTAATTTAAAAATGAAATAAAAAAAAATAAAAAAAAAATCTGGCGGCAGCTGGAATCGAACAGGCAACTAACATCGTACAAGTCTAGCACACTACCACGGTGCTATTCCTCACATATATTTGTAGTTGACTTAATGCGTATAAAAGGTGTCTGCTGAATAGCAAAAACAAAATAATCTCCAAATAAAAATAAAAAAATGTTTCCGCCACCTGGCAGCGAACCCGCAATGTTCATGATTCGAGTCTAGCACACTACCACCGTGCTATCGTCACATATTTTTGTGGTTCATTAAATGAGTTAATAAAGTGTCTGTGTTATCAATAAGCATTTTGTGCGTTTTTTAACAATGATTTTAATTGATGCATTTAATTGGAAATTAAAGTGGATTTTTGTCATATTAACATTATACATTGTTGATACAATTAAAAACGTTGTTGAACTAGAAATTAGTTGCTAACAATTTGTTTTGTTACTTTTGATTTCACGATATTTTTTTCTGTGTACCTGTAACTATTTAACTTAAGGTGGAAGTACATAGGGCTGCGTTGCGTCCGATCCGTTTTCACCTCTTCATGCTTACTATGCGTTAAAAATTCCAAGTTACATAGTAAGTGCGTGGACTGCGGCAGCCTTACATAAATATCTTGTTAATTTATTATTTTTTTGCACTTATTTTCTTTGTTTTATTCCAAATAATTATATTTAAATTTTATTTTCTAAATTTGATCAAAATTTATTAAAAAAATGTTGTTTATTTTAAAAAGAAAATACACAAAAAGAGAATTGTCAAAAAAATGTTCAAGACGCACAGAGTGGTGAATATTTTTAAAATTTTTTGAGTTCTATGCGTTTTGAACTTTTGTATTGTAACTTGCTTCATTGATTTATTCAGTTTTAACTTTTTGACAACCGGACGCAACGGAAGTTTGTTGCTATGTACTTCCACCTTTAAAATCAAAAGGAAAAAAAAAAATTCAATATTATTAAATTTTATAATTTTTTAAAACAACAAGGTAAATAAAAATAAAATAAATACAGTTTTTGATTTTTGGATGCTTTGATCCAGATATCAAAAATTTTTTGATACGAAATCTGCGTACTCATTATAATAGTTTTAAATCTACTTATAAATTATGTAATATTTTACAAGATGTGGTAAAAAGTATTGAAAAGGGCTTTTGATTTTTAAAAATGCAATTAGTTTTAAAAGTTTAAAAGCTAAAATGCAACTCAATTGCCTTATTTTTATTGTACATAAAAAATATCAATTCTTTCAAAGGTTATGGCGTTTTCAATTCAGATTTTGTGGTTTTTAGACGACATTTACTTCCCGATATTGGCTTTTACTGTAATTTAAAGAAAATTGTGATAGGGGCAAAAAGGCAAGATTTATCAATTGATTAAAGCTTAAATGTCACTTGATATTGTACAGTTGGTCTCTGGTCTGTATAACGTATAACTGGTCTGTACAACACATAAGAAAGTTATCGGCTTTCGAAATCGAAGGTTATTTTCAGAAAAAATGTCTAAGGGTTTTGTTTGTAAAAAGAGTTTTCTTATAAAGATGGGCGTGGCAGTTAACTTTTTAAGTCCATTTTTGGCATCAAGTTTGAGAACAAAAAAATAAGCCCCATTAACTTGACTTTTAAAATTAAAATCTGTTTTATTAATGAAATTATCAATAAAATTATCTTAAATCTAGTGTTGTAAATTGTGGTTACTTTTGACTACTCAATACTACTCGATACTTTTTCAACTGGGTACTCGATACTACTCAATACTTTTTTTGAAATACAAAAATTGAAAAATAAAGCCTTCTAAAATATAATTTAATTAATTTTTCCTCTGAATTCTTATTATGTTTGCATGAGAAGACATTCACTATCAAATTTAGATTATTTTTAATCAATTTAAAAATTAATTTTTCAAAAAAAAAAAAAATATTTAGTTTTTCTCATACACACAGTTGCATTTCATAGTTGCATTTTATTGGTTAAATTATGAATTTTAAGTGAAAAATACAACCCTGAAAGTATTGAGTAGTTACTTTTGAGTATTGAGTACTCGAAAAATTAAGCAGTATTGAGTACTCGGTACTCAAATACTCAATACTTTTACAACACTACTTAAATCGCATTATAGGTAGTCGGCGCATTTATTCGAATACGCCCATATGCAACGCAAATTATAAAAATTTTATAAAATGCAGTTACACACAAATATTTAAATTTCAAAACATAAGCGTTCTTAAAAGAAAAATGTGGAAAAATATTAATTCCATCAAAGTTATGACATCCTGAATCCAACATGGATTTGTATGAAAAATATTTCACGAAATTGACTTTTATTCTAATTTATAAAAAGTGTATGGGACGCGTCCGCGTCTGCTAAAATCAGCTGATTTTTCATATGGCTCAAAATGGGTGTATTTTTTAGCAGATTTTTCTGCTGATTGGACAGAAAATTTATTTTGAGTGTAGAGATTAGAGTTGTCAACCGATTAAGAATAATTCGATTAATCGATCAAACAAAACCAAACTCTGGTTCGAACAATTTTAAAATGACGATTTTCGAATAACGAATAAATCGATTAATTACTGTCAATTAATCGAACAATTATTTATTTTTTAAGTTAAAAAATAAGTTCAATAAAATCATTGAATCTGATTTGTTCTCAAAAGGTTTTAATGGTTTTATAAAAAATGGGGAAAAACTAAGCGATTTTAGGAAAAAACACAGCGGTTTTTAGTCCGTTTTACGCTAACATGGCAACACTTTCTACGACTTAGGAGTGAGTGAAACAACAAAAACCGATCTGGCATCCATTTTTCTAATGGCGCGTTATATTAGCTTTCTCTTTCTAACCTAATTCGTAGAATAATTTGAAAAAAATTAACCATATGGTTAAGCACTACTTTTTTGACACCTGTCACTTATGTCGAGTCTGTATTAGTCTGTGACTCTACTGTCGAGTCTGTATTTAGTCTGTGGTAGAAGAGTCTGTTGAATGGAGATCTCCGTTATACATGGTATTCATAGACTTCGAAAAAGCGTTCGATACCCTCAATCACGGAGCTATTTGGAGTGCGTTAACTTGCAATGGTATACCGCAAAAATCATAAACCTCATACGAGCACTATACCACAACGCAATCTGTCGTATACAACACGAAAACATCGTCAGTAACCCAATAGATGTCGAAACTGGCGTACGACAAGGCTGCCCTCTGTCTCCTCTCCTGTTCAATGTTGTTATCGACAGTGTAATGTGACGCGCAACAACTGAATCCAGAGGTATTACATGGTCTCTTAACAGTCGTCTTGAAGATTTAGACAACGCAGATGATATTTGCTTGCTATTACACAACTTCTCTGATATGAAAGCTAAACTTAAAGCGGTTGAAACGGAAGCAATGAAATGTGGCCTCAAAATAAACATCGCGAAAACCAAAGTGATGAGAATCAAGACCAGATGCAATAGAAAATTACATATTTGCGGCACTGAATTAGGAGAAGTTACCTCTTTTAACTACTTAGGTAGCGTAATAAATACAACTGGAGGCTCTAGCGAAGATGTGTCGAGCCGTATCGTAAAAGCCAGACAATCCTTTGGGCAACTAAACAACGTATGGACACAGACTATAAACAGACTCGACAGTAGAGTTTTATGAGAAAAAATGGGGAAAAACTAAGCGATTTTAGGAGAAAACAGAGCGGTTTTTAGTCCGTTTTACGCTAACATGGCAACACTTTCTACGACTTAGGAGTGAGTGAAACAACAAAAACCGATCTGGAATCTATTTTTCTTATGGCGTGTTATATTAGTTTTCTCTTTCTAACCTAATTCGTAGAATAATTTGAAAATATTAACCATATGGTTCAGAACTACTTTTTTGACACCTGTCACTTATGTCGACTCTGTATTAGTCTGTGGTATGGACACAGACTAAATACAGGCTCGACAGTAGAGTTTACTTAATAAGAAAAAATGGGGAAAAACTAAGCGATTTTAGGAGAAAACACAGCGGTTTTTAGTCCGTTTTACGCTAACATGGCAACACTTTCTACGACTTAGGAGTGAGTGAAACAACAAAAACCGATCTGGCATCCATTTTTTTTATGGCGCGTTATATTAGCTTTCTCTTTCTAACCTTATTCGTAGAATAATTTGAAAACATTAACCATATGGTTAAAAAATACTTTTTTGACACCTGTCATATATGTCGAGTCTGTAGTAGTCTGTGGTATGGACACAGACTAAATACAGACTCGACAGTAGGGTTTTATAAGAAAAAATATGGTTCAGAACTACTTTTTTGATGCCTGTCACTTATGTCGAGTCTGAATTAGTCTGTGGTATGGAGATCGAATCAAATTTCAAAGCGTACCCAAATAAGTCTTTACAACTCGTGCGTAAAATCGGTACTCATGTATGGCTGCGAAACATGGAACGCTGCACCCAGAGATCTTAATGCCCTTCAAGTTTTCTCCAACCATTGTCTGCGAAGAATCATGCGTATCTTCTGGCCAACAACTATAAATAATATACGGCTCTGGGAAATAACCAAACAGCAGCCAATCGTAAAAGAAATACAAAAGCGAAAATTAAGATGGATAGGTCACGCTTTACGTAGACCTTAAAGCGATGTTACAAGGCAATCCCTCGACTGGATCCCACAGAGAACCCGAAGAAGAGGCCGTCCATCACATACATGGCGTCGGCAGCTGGAAAGTGAAGCCATCAGAGCAAATAAATCTTGGAACGAGCTTAAGCACTTAGCATTAAATAAATCTAATTGGAATACATTTATTGAGGCCCTATGCTCCTTATAGGATCAACAGGAACCCATATATATATATATATCTTCGATTAATCGAATAAATTTTAATCTTTAATCGAACGAGGAAAAACAATTATGTATTTGAATTAGTCAATGGAAAAAAAAATCTTAAATTTTTTGAAAAACCGCTCTGGTGATATTTCGAAAACCGCTCTGGCGATTTGTTATTTTTTTTTATATATATTTATTTCAGCAGAGGCGCGTACAGCTTTTGGGTTTGGGGGGGGGGGGGGGGCGTTGAATTTTTTTTACTTCGAAACAAAAATCAAAAATTCACCTATGTCGGACAAGATAAAACGGATACGTTTTTTTTGCAAAAAAAAGTGATGGGAAAGCTAAAAAATCTACAAATTTATTAGTTTTTGCCGAAGGAGTTTTTTTTTAATTTGTTTTAAAAGAAAATTGTACATTTTCGTATACAAAGAAAAAGTCTCAGATTCTAACAAATTTGACGTATCCCAGAAACATTTTTTGGAACCTATCCCTACTGCAATAGATTCTTCAATAAATTCTATGGTAATCACAACAAAATTTTCTATGTAAAATTATTTTTCAAAAAAACTACTTGCTCTAAAAATCGATTGCTTTCGGGACCATTTCAAACAAAAATCATTGATTCTGGAACATTAAGTAGAATCGGTTGCAGGGTAATATCACAGACTATATACAGACTCGACAGTAGAGTTTTATAAGAAAAAATGGGGAAAAACTAAGCGATTTTAGGAGAAAACACAGCGGTTTTTAGTCCGTTTTTCGCTAACATGGCAACACTTTCTACGACTTAGGAGTGAGTGAAACCACAAAAACCGATCTGGCATCCATTTTTCTTATGGCGCGTTATATCAGTTTTCTCTTTCTAACCTAATTCGTAGAATAATATTAACCATATGGTTAAAAATATTAACCATATGGTTAAAGAATACTTTTTTGACACCTGTCACTTATGTCGAGTCTGTATTAGTCTGTGGTAATATGATGTGTTCTGAAACAGATTTTTTTTGAAACAGAAAATTTTGCTAGGACAGAAAGGTCTAAATCTGAGAATTTTTCAATAGAAAGAAATTCTTCCTATAAAATTCAAGTCAAAAAGAAAAAAAAAAATAGCGGGTACCGTTTCAACATTTGCATAATAAGGGGCACTCTAATATATAGGTACCCTATATCACTATGTGGAGGGTACAACAATGTATCGCAAGATATATATATCAGAATCGTGTTTAGTGACCCATAATACACCCGGAAACCGAGTTTTATTTGAACGCGAAAACCTCGAAAAAATCATCCGCCATATTAGATCCGCCATTTTGAATTTTTGAAATCTGAATGAAAATTTGAAATAAGCGTCCCAATAAACCCCCATATAACAAATTTCAGAAAAATCCGATAACTCCTTCATTAGTTTTCAGCATATCCCGATCGGGGTATCCCGATTCGCGCCGCCATATTGGCTCACTTACCATTGGGTTCAACTTCCGCCACTCAGCTTTCAAAAGTAGATATCATTGGCTAAATTTTAAGCCATAATACAACTCTCTACGACCAATAGAATTTTGGGGGCGGGGGGGTCTCCCGTTGACGTGAAATAGCCCATATGTATGTATATTTTTTTTTTTTTTTCAAAAATGATTGGATTTGATTCAAATAAAGTTTTAATAAAAGATTATCTCAAGCTCTGTAAAAGGGTGAAGGGAAAAAGATTTTGTATTATTTGTTTTTAATTTTTTGGACGTAGGAAAAAATTATAATTTTTTGAAGAATTCAAAAAGCGGTATCTCAAAAACCGGTTAACTATTTCAATTTTTTTATATTCGTGTTCAGCTCATCAATATTAATAAATTAAACGGGTATCAAGGCATATTTTTTTGTTTTTTTTTATTTATAAAAATCCAAAACTTTGATCGCCGAGCGCCACATGTTAAATTAATCCGATTACTAAATACATTAAATTTGTGGTACAGGAGAATTAAAATTCGCACGGTCGTTTAAAATCGGAAGAAAAACTTTTTTGCCATACAAAAAAATGCCGGTCTAATGTTGCATGTTTGTATATAAAACGCGTGAGCATAGCAATTTATTTAGACCTTCAAAATAAATCTTGCATATATTAAACGTACGCATGCATTAAAGCGGTCCAAAGTTGTATGGAATTCCGACAAGAAAAATAATTACCTACAAAACCAATTATTATATTGTTGATGTTACAGTACTTGTAGTTGTCCGTTTGAAAATATATCTCAGCAAAGACTTGGTCATTACTACTCCTTTTCATTTACCCTACCTGGAAATGACTACGAATAAAACTTATTATTAGCCGCATAACTTTACTCCCCAAAAGGCAAAAAAGTAGTTACCTCCAATTACATCGCCATGTTAAAGCATTTTTACTCGGGTACAGGCGACGAATAATTATATATTTAGACAGATTGCTCCTCAAGCATTACTCAAAACAAAACTATATAATTACATATCGTTGATTAACTACAAAGTGACATAACTAGTGTTTGGGAATTCCCGGACTTTTCAATTTCCCGGGAAACGGGAAAAATAATTAATTTCCCGGGATTCCCGGGAATCCCGGGAAATATTCATTATTAATATAAATCATAAAAAACATTAAAATTTGATTATCTTTTTATTAAAAACAGTTCTATTAGAGATAAACAATTAATTAAAACATAAAAAATCAAAAAATAAAAGTTGAAAATCCTGAAATACAATAAAACAAAACAAAAAAATATTGCAACTTTTTTCCCACAAAAAATCGCAAAAAATAGCTAAAAATCGCAACAAATTTAAAACCGCGTTATTCGAGCAAAAACTTATATAGTTGGCAGCACTTTTAATATTTGATCTAGAAATGTAAATTCTAAGTTCAAAATTTTTATATTTTTTGACAGTCTTAGCAAAATTATCATTAACCGACGTATATTTTTTGACTTTTTAAGTTTTTTCATGATATTGTCATACTTTTTACACTTGGTCAGTTTTCCTATGAATATATATTTGCACCGTTCTTCAAAAAAAAAAAATAGCTAATATAATTATACCTGTACGTAAAAAAAAATTTTAAAAAATAAATTAAAATAATCGTTTTTTATGTAAAATGGTTTATTTTGTAAAATTCCCGGATTTCCCGGGAAAATAAAAAAAATTCCCGGGAATTCCCCGGAAATCCGACCCGGGAATTCCCGGACCCCAAACACTAGACATAACTCAAAGAAAAACGGATTTTGTAGAAAACGTGCTTAATACCATATTCGCATTCATTTAAACTGTTTTAATTATGTGTTTTCCCCAAACAAGTCTAAACTTTTAATCTGTCAAAATAAAACGCCGTTTAAATTTGACAGTTAAAAAGTTTAAAATTGCATGGGGAAAACCAATAATTAAACTACACAGGCAGAAAATTACAAACAGGTCAGTACCACAGACTAATACAGACCCTACATAAGTGACAGGTGTCAAAAAAGTAGTTCTGAACCATATGGTTAATATTTTCAAATTATTCTACAAATTAGGTTAGAAAGAGAAAACTAATATATCGCGCCATAAGAAAAATAGATGCCAGATCGGTTTTTGTTGTTTCACTCACTCCTAAGTCGTAGAAAGTGTTGCCATGTTAGCGTAAAATGCATGCATTTTTAGATGCATGAAAGTACTTGCCCTATTGATTGCTTTCATACAAACTTGACATTTGGAAACATAGATTAGCACTAAACATTGATTACCTTGTGATAAGTTACCAGCCCTTATACCCTATTCACACTTACAGTTTTAAACCGTTTTTAGCAATTATTTTTAGCATTTTCTGTCAATATACTGTAATAAAATAAAGAAAGTTCTAAAAATAATGCTGCTAAAAACGATTTAAAACTGTACGTGTGAATAGGGTATTAAACAAGTTGTTCAACAAAACACCAGTAACAGAATAAAAACGTAATGGATACAGAACAAAGAATTTTTTTAACATCTCACTGTTGAACACTTCAAAACAGGAAGTGTGAATGCCATATAATACCCTATTCACACGTATAGTTTTAAACTGTTTTTAGCAGCAATATTTTTAGCACTTTATTCTATTACAGTATATTGACAGAAAATGCTAAAAATAATTGCTAATAGCGGTTTTAAACTGTAAGTGAGAATAGGGTATAAGGGCTGGTAACTTATCACAAGGTAATCAATGTTTAGTGCTAATCTATGTTTCCAAATGTCAAGTTTGTATGAAAGTAATCAATAGGGCAAGTACTTTTATGCATCTAAAAATCGAATATTAAAATTCAAAAAATATGCACTTAAAATTTAAAAATATGTATTAAAAATGAATTGTTTTTACTAAAAAAGAGCTTTGTTAACATAAATTAGATTTTTTTTAATACATTAATGAACTCTGCAATATTGAGTGGACTCAACTTTTAATTAGAAAATATTTTTTTATTGACACATTTTGTTATAAAAAATTTTAATTGAACAAATTTACTTTAGAAGTTTTTTCTTTGAGTCAAAAAATATTTCTCGAACAAATTTATAAATAAATAAACAAGAAGGAAGTTAAAAATCAACTTGGACGTAAAAAATTTTTTACAAATTTTTACTAAAAAAATTTAATTTTAAATTAAATACTTTTTTTTAGTAATTTCTGTAAAAAAAAATAGTAGTATATTTTTTTGGGTGTAAAATTTGTTTGAGCTTAAAAACTATTTGAGTCACAACAGGTAAGAGTGTTAAATTCGGCTGTGCCGAATCTTTTATACCCTCCAAAATGTAAAAAAAAAAATGTCACGGGCGTTTGTTTTTTTTTTGGGGGGGGGGGGTGATGGGGGTCAGTGGGGGATGTTGACAGCACCTTCCCATCCCGATAAATATAACACATGTTTCATTTATTTAACAAAAATACAAAAAAACATGTAAAAAAGTGTATTTTTTCAGAGGTTGGTTTAGTTCTTCAAGGGGGAACTTTTTTCCCCCTGGTCCGATTTTGCTCATTTACGAACTTAACCTGCCTATTAACATAAGACATATTTGTGCCAAATGTCGGGAGTCTAGCTCTTTTATTTTGGACTGCATCGTGTTAACTACAGACGGACGGACAGACGGACAGACGGACGGACGGACATCGCTAGAATGTCTTAGAATCGATCACTGATCATAAATATATATACTTTATGGGGTCCTAGACCGATATTTTGATGCGTTACACACGGAATGACAAAGTGAGTATACCCCCATACTGTAGTTGGAGGGTATAAAAATACTTTGTAAAATAATTTTGTGGCTACCAATCTCTATTAAAACTTGTTAAGCGTTTTGTCGAACACGTGAATTCGGGAAAAAAACCCAAACTTGGTTTCACGGATTTGTTCATAACTACCCAGGCAGAAACTGCCAACCGTTCCAAAGAAAAAGTCTCGGCAAAGCACTTTATTTTTTGTGTAGAAGGTAGTATAAATTCGAAAAAGTGCTTTGCAAGCGCTTTGCCAGTGTTTTTCTACTTAAATCCGTTCAAAGTATAACATTTTTATTAAAATTTATTAATTTTCGTAGCAATTGGAATATTTTTTATTTCCCTGCAGGATAATGATAGTTCTCGTGATATGTCACTTAGACACAATGGCCTACATATTACAAACTTGACACCTTTTATTTTTTATTTCCCTGCAGGATAAGTGGACGGTCCATGATAGTTTTCGTGAT
This sequence comes from Pegoplata infirma, assembly GCA_963921195.1. Taxonomy (NCBI): domain Eukaryota; kingdom Metazoa; phylum Arthropoda; class Insecta; order Diptera; family Anthomyiidae; genus Pegoplata; species Pegoplata infirma. Next base: position 123,964,218 of record OY992536.1, read on the forward strand.
ATGTCACTTAGACATTGTGTCTATATTACAAACTAGACACCTTTTATATAAAAACACCTGTTTCTTTCGTGAGGAAGTGTCTTAAACTCCAGATACATCACATGTAAAATGTGACTGGGCCTATCCCTTTGGAACACTACCCGATTCGGTTCAATACACCACTTTTTTCGGGACTTTTCCAAAAATTTTCCTAGAAGCATTTTTAATAAATCTTTTATTCCAAAACGCAAAGAAAACTGCAAACAAATTTTTTCCGGGACTTAGAAAATATTTCAAAGTTTGTCCAAATTTTTTTTTATTCTAATAAATTAGTCAATAAATTTTTATCATAATTTAATAAATTTCTTTATTCAAATAAACACCAAAAAAGTCGTGTCTTATGGACTTATACAATTTTGATACGTCCCATTTTGTATACCCTCCAACTACAGTATGGGGGTATACAAACTTTGTCATTCCGTGTGTAACGCATCAAAATATCGGTGTAGGACCCCATAAAGTACATATATTTATCATCAGTGATCGATTCTAAGACATTCTAGCGATGTCCGTCCGTATGTCCGTCTGTACACACAAAAAATTTTTTGCCAAGTACTTGGGAGGATATGCGTTTTTAAAGTTTTTTGCACATATTATGCAAAAAATAGCATAATTTTACCAAGTTTTTGCTTGTTTCTGATAAAAGTTTAGAAAATATTCATAGGAGTATTTAACCTTGTGTAATTTTACAAACGTTAACCAAAATTATGCCAAAACTTGGTAAAATGTTACAACATTTTTCATAATTAATGTAAAAAACTTTAAAAACGCATATCCTCCCAAGTTATTGGTAAAATATTTTTTTGTGTGTAGTTAACACGATGCAGTCCAAACTAAAAGAGCTAGACTCCCGACATTTGGCACGAATATGTCTTATGTTCCTAGGCAGGTTAAGTTCGTAAATGAGCAAAATCGGAACAGGGGGAAAAAAGGTCCCCTTTGAAGAACTAAACCAACCTCTGAAAAATACCATATTTTTACATGATTTTTTGTTTAACAAATCCAACATTTTTATGCTACAAGAAGTTCAAAATCCTACATTTGGACCCACAGAATTAGAAAATATCGTTTTTCGGTCCGCCCCCCTTTATGGGCGTGGAATAAATTATTATTTTTTTTTTTTAATAATAATAAATTTGTATTTCTTTAGTGCAAAAAGCATAAGAATTAATTTTTTTAACACTTATTCGAGAGGAATTGTGCCCCCCCCCCCAATTACCACTACCGACCCGATAGATATTCAATTTATGTTATGTTTAGACTGCCAAGTTAAAACATGCATTTTCATGAAAGTATTTATGTTATGTTTAGACTGCCAAGTAAAAACATGCATTTTCATGAAAGTACTTGCCCTATTAGCATTATTTTTAGTCATCTTTTTTAATTATTATGGTATATTTTACCATTTGTCTTTTGGTATATTTTAACAAATTTTTGCTTAATATGGAGTTCACACTAGCGACCTTAAACAAGTTGTTTAACAAAACACCAGTAGCAGAATAAAAACGTAGTGGACACAGAACAAAGACTTTTTTAAACATCTCACTCTTGAACACTTCAAAACAGCAAGTGTGAACGCCGTATAAATAACATAAACATTTTCTTCATAATTTTTTACATAAGCGTTTTGGCACAGACTAAATACAGACTCGACAGTAGGGTTTTATAAGAAAAAATGGGGAAAAACTAAGCGATTTTAGGAGAAAACACAGCGGTTTTTAGTCCGTTTTACGCTAACATGGCAACTTTTTCTACGACTTAGGAGTGAGTGAAACAACAAAATCCGATCTGGCATCCATTTTTCTTATGGCGCGTTATATCAGTTTTCTCTTTCTAACCTAATTCGTAGAATAATTTGAAAATATTAACCATATGGTTCAGAACTACTTTTTTGACACCTGTCACTTATGTCGAGTCTGTATTAGTCTGTGGTTTTGGCTTATACGGCGTTCACACTTGCTGTTTTGAAGTGTTCAAGAGTGAGATGTTTAAAAAAGTCTTTGTTCTGTGTCCATTACGTTTTTATTCTGCTACTGGTGTTTTGTTGAACAACTTGTTTAAGGTCGCTAGTGTGAACTCCATATTAATTACGAAAACTACTTCGTCGGTTGTAGTTTTAGCATATTTTTATTAATTTATGCCAGAGTTTTGCTCACTCCGACAGTTTTTTTTTGCGTGTAGGCTAAAAGAGTGAAAATCGGTAAGGGTTTTCCGCGAACTTACTAGTAAAAAAACACAATAACTTTTAAAAGACAATCCTGAGGTTGCTAAAGCTTGGTATAAATATTTGTCGTTGCTCTGGTCTGTTTGGTATTAAATTTCAGATAAATCGGTTCAGTGGTTCAAAAGTTATTAAGAAAACCGTGAATTTCAGATTGGTTTCACCTTAAATTCACGTGTTCAAAATTCCGTTACAAGCTTTAAAAATATTGGAAAAATATAATATTTAAATATTTATTTAAAAATAAGTCGGAAAAATATTTTACAAAGTATTTTTGTCACTCAAAAATATTATTTCACCAAAAAAAATACGAAAAAAAATTTGCACTCAAAAAAACATTTAGTCAATTTTTTTAATTTTTAAATTTAATTAATTAACTGTAAGGCCATGTTCACACTACAAGAACTTACCATGGTAAGTTGAGATGATTTTGCAATTTTTCTTTATGCTAATACAATTTGAGATGATTTTGTAAATCACTATGTGATTTTGTTCAAAGGAAAATCACATGATTTTAAAATCACGCTAGTCTGTATACAGTATAATGCATTCCCAGCACATAGGCAACCGTATAAAGTACTTTTGCCAGCCCTCTCCCGTCCATATTTTTCTGACTGGGAAACTTCAACAAAAAAATATTTGTGTACGAGCCACGACACTCATTTGGCGGTTATTGATTCCTCTACAAAAGATGATTCCTCTGATTATAAAAATGTACTGTGGTTAACCAGAAATATTATTTAGTTTTAAATAAGTCCAACAAAAAACCATTTACTATAAAACTATGTGTTAGAACAGAGCTTCACACTATATTTTGCTTCGCGACATTTAAAATTTTTCTCGACCCCCAACACAAAAAAAATGTTATCGTAAGGAAACCAATACAAATGATGAGCGACATATAAGTCCGAAAATTAACATACAACATCAGGGCCAGGTATTCAGAAATAAAATGTTTTTATAAGGGTGAAATCAAAAAATGTCAGTGTTTTTAAGCCAAAATTGTACAAACAAAAATTTTTAATTTTTGGTGACTTTTATTAAAATCAATATGTTACATCACTACTAATTAGTGATTGGGGTCCGGGAATTCCCGGGTCGGATTTCCCGGTAATTCCCGGGAAAAGGCTGACGGGAATTCCCGGGAATTTTTATAATTTTTCCTGGGAAATCCGGGAATTTTACAAAATAAACCTTATTACATAAAAAACGTTTATAGTAATTTAATTTTTAATTTTTTTTTTACATACAGGTATAATTACATTTGCTATTTTTTGTATTTTTTCTATTCGGAAAAACAGTGCAAATATATATTCATAGGAAAACTGACCAAGTAAGTAAAAATTTTGAACCCAGAATCTACATTTCCAGAACAAATATTAAAAGTGCTGCCAATTATATTAGTTTTTGCTCGAATAACGCAGCTTTAAATTTTTTGCGATTTTTAGCTATTTTTTGCGATTTTTAGCTATTTTTTGTGGGGAAAAAAGTTGCAATATTTTTTTGTTTTGTTTTATTGTATTTTAAGATTTTTAACTTTTATTTTTTCATTTTTTATGTTTTAATTAATTGTTTATCTCTCATCAGGCGCGGATCCAGGGGGGGGGAGAATGGGATTTCTACCCCCCCCCCCCCCCAAAATGATTTCGAAAGAAAAAAAAAAAGGAAAGGAAAAAAGGAAAGGGGGAAAAAGAAAAAAAGAAAGGGAAAGGAAAGGAAAAAAAGGAAGGAAAGATAGAAAGAAAATGCTAGAATGTAAAGAATTCTTAGGAGATTTATATGTGTGCTGATCATTTACGTCAGCACACATAGCCTTAGGATAAAATGTTTCATAATTAAAGAAATTGCATATAAAAAACTTAGATGGCAATAGAGTCGTGGACATTTTCTAACCGAATAACTTTCCTTATTATTTTCTATGGAAAAAGTATAATTTTTTATAGAAAAATGTTTCAAAATTTCAGACTTTACCTTTAAAAAATATTTTTATACTTATTCGACTTTGAATGTAAGAATTTTTTTAATTGAAAAATTATCTCAAATTTTATAAAAAAATTTCTTATTACATTTCTATAGAAAAAATTCCTCAGCACATGGAAATTTTTCCTTAAAAAAAATGTTTCAGAATCTGCCACAAATTTTTAGCCAAAAAAAATTTTAGAATCAGATAACATTTCTACAAGAAAAACGTCTCAGAATTTGAGTTTTCTATATGGAAATATATTTCCAAGGTTAATATTTTTTATAGAAAACTTCTTGAGAATGAGAATTTCTCTATTTGAGAAATCTTTTAAATGTGCGAAAAGATTATCAAGATCTATTTTTTTTTTTTTGTAGAAAACATGTTTTACAACTTTTCTATAGAAAACTATAGCATATTCTGAAAATTTGTCTATAGGAAATGTGAAATATGTAAATATTTTAATAATAATTTTTCTATATGAAAAATTTTTCAAAATCTAATTTAAAACATTAGATGACATTAAAACCGTAACATTTTTCTATCGAAAAATGCAAACAAAAAATCTAGGATTTAAGTTTTAGAAAGTGCATCAAAATTTCTTCATAAAATGTTTTTGAACTAATAATTTTTTAGTATCTGATAATTTTCTTTTACGAAATATGATCTAATAATATTTTTATACGAACAAGTTCTTAAAATCTGAGAATTACTTTAAAATATGAGCATTATTTCAGAGATTTTTTATAAGAAAGATGCATTAGAAGTTGAAAATTTTTTATATAAATAATGCCTTAGAATCTCAGATTATAGAAAAAAGTTTAAAAATCGGAGACATTTTCTATAAGAAAATGTTGAATTTGAGAGTTTTTCTTAAGAAAATACGATCTGAGAATTTAAGAACTTTTTTATATGAAAGTTTTAGAATCCGAACATTTTTCTAAAGGCAAAAATCTCAGAAATGGGTAATTTTTATATATGAAAACCACGAATGACATATATAAAGGATTGAGAAGAACGACAGAAATCGGTGTGTACTAAAAAAATAAAATGTCGAAACAAAAAGGAATTGTGAAAATTGTCAATTTTTTTTTAATTTGTTTAAAATACAAGAAAATTGTGGGATTTTTTCTATTTGTTTTTTTGAAAATTATTAATTTTTGATAATTAATCTTTAAAAATTAATTAATTGTTTCTGCTAAAAGTGTGTGAAATTGCAAAAAATTAAAAGAAAACTCCGAAACTTGTCAAACTATTGACATGGCCGACCAGTTGTCCAATCTTACTTAACCTTTATGTATCTAAACCGTGATGAAAACTGTTTAAAAATCTAAAAGTTTTTGTGTAAAAAAATGTCTCAACATCTGAGAAATTTTGTAGAGGAAACATTTATAAAAAACTAATATGGTTAACTTTTTTTCGAAATATTTCAGTTTTTATATAAAATTTTTATATAAAAGTTTAGGGATCTTTTCACATTTGTGGCTAGCTACACTCAAAAAAAAAAAACTGTAATGTTAGCAAAAAAAGCTTGTAAACCTACAAGAAAATTTGCTGATTTTGAACCCACAATTTTTTTGCTAAAGTTAGCAAAAATGTTTTGCCAATAATTAGTTTACTAAATATTTTTTTTTTGAACTTAGTTTATACACATCTGAGGACCCCATTGGGTTCGGACCCGATAGGTCCAGACCCCGATGGGCCTAGACCTAGTTGGGTTCCTTAAAAATCGTCATAGTTTTTGATCCAAAATTTGTGTCCGTTTCGCTCTACCTTGCTTAGTTTTTGAGATACGTGATTATAGGGGACCACTGGGGTCTTGAGAATTAAAAAACTCGATAACTTCAAAAATATTACTCGGAGTGCTTTTGACTATTTTGCGGTCTTGTTCTACATGTTGAGAGCTACAAAAATGCTTTTGAACTTTTTGTTGTGTCGGCAATATTTACCGAGATATGAGCATTTTAAAATGTTCGGGAATGCTAACTTTTTTGGATCCAAAGTTAGGGCCCATTAGGGTCCACACATGTGAAGAGGACCGGCGATACTATGGAGATTCTAAGAACCAAAAATGGCCTCCATTTTGCTCTATCTGGCTTAGTTTCCGAGATAGCGCCATTTTAAGTTTTCTGAAAATAAAAAAAAAAATTACCATTTATTTTGCTAATATTAGCAAAAAATCTTGTAAAAATGTAGTCAACTCAATTTCAAATTTAGCAAAAGAAATTAGTTCAAAGTTTGTTTAAAATTGCTAATGTGCTAAATGAAGTTTACAAGAATTTTTTGCTAACATGCTAATCTCAACTAAAAATTTGCTAAAAGTTAGCTAACTAGCGTTAGCAAAAAAAAATAGTAAATCTACTAACGTATTTTTTTGAGTGTATGACTGAGTATAGGTCCGTTTATTTGACTATAAACGGTCTTGCTAAGGAAGTAAATCGATCCGTCAGGATTCCCTCGTGAAAATGTTTCTTGAGTTAAAAAAGTTCCCCCAAATGCAAAAGGTTGAATCCGCGCCTGATTTAAATACTATACCTTTAAGTTGATTTTTTTTTTTTTTCATTTCTTAGTCAATATTAAAAATATTCACGGAAAATTATACAACAACACCCCCCCCCCCTCTACCAACTAATATTTTTTGCCTTCCGATGGCATAAAATTTTTTTGGTAAAAAAAAATCTCCCCCCCCCAAATGAAATTCCTGGATCCGCGCCTGTCTCTCATAGAACTGTTTTTTTTTTTTTTTTTTTTTTTTTGGTTTTAATGATTAATGGCGGTGTTATAAAAACACACAGATTGCCAGGTTATTCCACGACGTTCCAACCAAAGAACGTATTAAATAAAATTATGGCAAAAGATTAGCAGCCACGAAGAATAACGGGAGACCCCGTTACTTATGATGACGCCACGCTAAAGCCTAGACACTTAAGATGGCTCTGCACACAAAACACGACCATTGCCTTTACAATGGAGGCAGTGAAGCAATGCTCCCAAGTGCCGATAGACATCCAATCAGACACCACAAGTGTCTGACGCAATGCCGAGTGAACCAGCAGGCTCAACAAAAAAACACGCGGTACAGTTTTGTCTTTAATTTCAATCAACTACAACGCCGCAGCTTACACGTCCTTAATCATTGACTGACCGATTACAACTCTAGAACTGTTTTTAATAAATAGTTGGTCAAATTTTAATGATTTTTATGATTTATATTAATAATGAATATTTCCCGGGATTCCCGGGAATCCCGGGAAATAAATTATTTTTTTCCCGTCTCCCGGGAAATTGAAAAGTCCGGGAATTCCCAAACACTACTACTAATATAACTATAAAAAATCTCTTCTACAAATAGTTTCAAACAAATTTTATCGACAATTTTATGATTTTTTTGGTGACGTAGTTTACATTCACCGTAGAAAAATACATTAAATTTTTTTAATTTTTTTTGAAAACATTTTATCGTAATTTAAAGAACTTATTTATGTAATTACTAACAATTTTTGTTATTAGGATTTTTTTCTTGTTTTTGTTATTAAAGATTTTACAATTATTTTTTTTTTAATAGGATTTTGCTAATACCGAATTTACATACGGCAATTTTAATAGTGGCAATTCTGATTTTCTAGTGTATCAGAGAGAGAGGGAAGAATCTTAGGTCTCTCTCTGATACACGATAAAATCAGAATTGCCGCAATTAAAATTGCCTAATATAAATACGGTCTAAGGAAATGTAAAATAAATTTATTATTATATCTGTTAAAATGAGTGTTTTTTAGGGTTGTAAAAGTCTGCTACTTTTCAGTACTCAATACCACTTAATACTTTTTGAATTGGGTACTCGATACTACTCGATACTTTTTGTAAAGAATATTTTTTAAGCAAAATTTTAAAAATTATATATATTACATTATATTTATACATTATACATTATTTTTATACATAATTCAGTATTTTTGACACTTGTTTTATACAAGCGCCAATGGCTAACGGATTTTTTAAAATATATTTTATAAAATCTTATACGATTTTTGCATTTTTTAGATAAATTTATTGCTAAAATGTAAAAAAAATACAACCCTAAAATGTATTGGGTAGGGACTTTTTGGTAGTGGGTACCCGGAAAATTTGTTGGTACTCGATACCAAGTACCCAAATACCCGGTACTTTTACAACCCTAGTGTTTTTACTTTTTTGAATGGCTAGTGTTAATATTTGCATCGGTTTTAACAACTACATAATATGCTATTTACATATACCCCAAAATCCGTATAAATTTGGATTTCAAATCCAATTAAAATCTATACCGTTTACATATGCTTTTTGACATTTAGCGGGATTTTGTTTGTACTAACTCTGTATTTGCTTTTGATTTGTGTACAGGGTTGTTAGTTGGAAAATTTCCCAATTTTATAAATATTTCTAAAAACAGTGATTTTTCTTTGCCGGAGCCAATATTTTTAATCCCACAGTATATTTTAGGACCACAATATCAAAAAATGTGTTTTTATATAGAGCTGCTTCTTTAAATGCAAGAAAATTAAAATTTTTGTTAAGTTTGGGGGGCCGCCACCATTGAGTGTTTTTCTTTGTTAGGAAGACCAAATTGGTTAACTATATTGTGCGTTTACCATTTCCAATGGTAAATTTTAAATTAAACATTGTTAAACATTGTTTTTATTAAGCTTTTAATAGTTTTTAAAAAAAAAATTTTAATTGTTTTTTATTTCATAAAAAAACAACAACAGCTGATAAAAAAAATCGTGTACAGCGTTGTAAAAAGCATTAGGGATGAGTAATTTTGACAATTAAGTAGTAGAATTTTTTTTTGGATTTTGATTTGGGATTTTATGATTTTGCCAAAATCCAAGTTTTTTTTGTATGGGATTTGACATTTGAAATCCAAATAAGTAATAGGATTTACTTGGATTTTAATTGAAATCCGATTTTTTCTGGATTTCGAGGTATATGTAAATGGCATATAAGATTTTTTAATGCTATCTGAAAAAAAAAAAAAAAAGTTGACGGAGTTTACAGAGACGGAGTTTACATTTCGTTACTTTTTGTCCTTTTTTTCAAAAACTATTAGTCGGAAATTGGTTTCCGAAAAAAAATCATTTGATGTCAACTAGATACGTCAAAATATGACGATATTTCAGATACACGCTAAGTAGTTTTGTTGTAAACGTGGAGACGGAGTTTACAGCATTTTTCGATTTTTCATTTATGATTTAACTTTTCATACCGGGAAATTAATATGCAATTAAAAAACTTGAAACCAATGATGCACAATGATACCTTGTAGCCCCGCGTTTAATAAATGGGACAAAAACCTATTATTCTTCTAAATATAATACGTCAAAAACAACAAAATTGTCGGGTTCCACAATGTCTAAAAAAAAGTGTCGAAAAATCGTTACACAATCGATGCCGTGTTTGCATGGGTAAAAGAGATAGTTGTGACTATATAAAATTTTTTTTAAGAACGTCAACATTCCCTCTTTAAAAATATAGTCAATTATTAAGCTCTTGGTTTATTGGTTTTTAAGATATAACCGGGTAAAGTTTAAAAACTGAACTGGTTATTGGCGACGGAGTTTACATTTGGCCTACAAAAATGAAAATAACTTGCTTATAATAGCTTATTAATATCCTACAAAAATGAAAATAACTTGTTTAAAATAGCTTATTAATATCCGGATTAGAGATGAGCGATATTTTCATACTGGTGATTTTATCAACGTGATTTAAAAATCACTGGTAACTGCAGTTATCAAATATCTTACATCACTGCTACTTGCAATATCGTTCTTTTCTGTTTTTAACAGTTGCTGTGTCAATCATATTTTTTTTCTCTTGTTATGGAATGTTAAAAAAAAACACAAAGCAAACGCAATGTCACAGACTAAATACAGACTCGACAGTAGAGTTTTATAAGAAAAACTGGGGAAATACTAAGCGATTTTAGGAGAAAACACAGCGGTTTTTAGTCCGTTTTACGCTAACATGGCAACACTTTCTACGACTTAGGAGTGAGTGAAACAACAAAAACCGATCTGGCATCAATTTTTTTTATGGCGCGTTATATCAGTTATCTCTTTCTAACCTAATTTGTAGAATAATTTGAAAATATTAACCATATGGTTAAAGAATACTTTTTTGACACCTGTCACTTATGTCGAGTCTGTATTAGTCTGTGGCAATGTTTTTAATACGCACACAAGCAGCGATGCCAACTATTTCAAACCAAAAAGCGTCGGCTGAGCAGTTAAAAAGGGCTAAACTCAAAAATTGAGTTTTAGTGTTTTTCAGCAATTTTTTTTTTTTAATTTGTGTTTTTAAGAGATTGATCTTATGTTCTAATGTAAAAATGGGCTTATTAAAAAAAAGTATTGAAATATTTGATGTAGAATTTAAAAGAAATAGCTAAGATTTGCGTTTTCCAACAATATTAAATTTTTTTCTTCGAGCCATAAAAGTGCGCTTTTATAATAAGTAATTGGAATATTCGTAAATTGGTTTCATTTAATTTTTGCAGAAATACTTAAACAATTTGATGTATTTATTGACATCCAATTTTTATTTTTAAAGAAATTCATGACACTAAATGTTCTCTCCACTTCTGCATTTGAATAAGGATTTCCAATTAAATCAGAACAAACGATGACAACTTCAAAATCGGATTTTCAATCATATAATTTTTGGAACAACGTATTTTTATCAAAAATTAATCTGTTTTATCTAAGATTTTCCAAATCTTTGATTCAATTTTCATGGATTATAATTTCATGTATAAAAGATATGCAACTTTATTTTAGAAAACATTGTGGCCAAACAGCAAACATTGTGGCAACATATTAACAAATGACTTCAAAAATTAACAAATGGTTAAAAAGGGGCGAGCTGAAAGGGATAAAAAATATATCAAAAAGAGCCATGTTAGCCCCTAAAAAAATAAAAGGGCTAAAAGAAAAAAAATACGCGTTGAGAGCAATCAAAAAGGGCTGAATATAGCCCCAAAAGGGCTAAGTTGGCATCACTGCACACAAGGAACGAAATTGCCAAAAATATTTTTTTGCTTTAAAATGAAAACTGTTATTTAAAAGAACTGTCATTAAAAAGAGCTGTGATTTAAAATCACGTTTATCTCTACATTGAAAAACGGTGATCAAAGTAACTGCTTAAAAAATTGGTTATTTGTAAAAAACAGTAGCTAAGAACGACGTTCTGCAAAAATAACTACATTGTTCATCTCTACTGTGTTTTTATCAATTTTTCCAGATTATCCCTTTATTTTTAATAATTTCTCAGAAAAAACTAAAATGGACCTAACTTAAACTTTATACAAATTAAGTTAATTAATTAAATATTAAGTCCGACAATACAAATTTGTAATACTTAATACATATTAATATTTGAGAATACTTTATTAAAGAAACCCATTTTCTATATTATTTTTTTTTTTTGCATCACATTGAAAAACTGTGATCACGGTAACTGTTTACAAGAACGGTGATTTGAAAATCACGGTAACTGAGAACGCCGTTATTCAAAAATCACTATTTTGCTCATCTCTATTTTACATTCATTTTCCATGTAAAATCTTTCTCTGAATCCGAAAATTAAGTCCAAAGGTTCGAAAGTAGCTCAGTTTTTGAGATATTGCTAACTTTTTACATTTTTTTAAAAAGTGGTTTTACTTAAGTATAAATATCTTCAGACCAAATCAGTGGATTTAATTTTTCAACCTAATTATCGCATATTTTTTAACAAGATTACCGCTATTTATCGATATTTTGACAAATTTGCTATTTTTAAAATTTTTTTTTTTATTTCAATTCTGATGATCTATTACATGCGTGTAACTTTTATAATTTTCAACGGATTTTTTTGAAAACCTTAATTCCTTTGTATTAGAAAAAAAAAATTGAGCTGTAAACAAAGAAATTATTTTTAAAAATAATTTTTTTTTGTGAAATTTACCTACAACTGAATTTATTTTTTTTTCCAAATTTCGGTAAAATTGAAGCAAAATCGTCTATACGTCGACTAATAGCTTCTAAGGAATTGAAAAATACTGTACATTAAATTGATAAAGCATTTAATTACCTTTAATTTAAAACAAAAAAAATTATAAATCCACCGATTTGGTCCGGAGATATTTTTGTTGAAGTAAAATCACTTTTCTTAAAAAGTTGAAAATTTGAATAACTAGAAAACTGTTCTACTTTTGAAACGTTGTACTGCATTTTCGGACTCAGCGCAAGATTTTACATGAAAAATTAATGTAAAATGTCGTGGATCCAAATCTCTGTAAACTAGTGTAAGAGTTCTGGAACGAGTTTAAAACAGTTGTGCCTTAAATTTTAGTTTTGAAACATATCTGTAATCTGATCTACAGAAGTAAACAGCAAAACCTTCAATATAGTAATGGTTATGTAATGCATTACCATGTAGTGAATAGCCAAAAAATTTGCATGAAAAATATTGAAAAGTAATGCATATGGTAAGCGGTAGGGAAAATGTAATGCACATTTGTGCATTTTTCTAGGCTATGCATTACTTAGCAATGCATTACATAACCATAATAATTTTTAAGGCTTTGGGTGGTTCTAAGAAATGGAGTTTGAGTTAAAACAAAACTCCCCCCCCCCCCAAACTCAAGAGCTGGATCCGCCCTGATTAGGGATGATTATTTTGGGAAAAACCATAGTTGTACATTTAAGTAGTAGTTTTTTTTTGGGATTTTACGGTTTTGCCAAAATCCATTTTTGTTTTTTGTATGTGTACTGATTTGGTCCGGAGATATTTTTGTTTAAGTAAAATCACTTTTTTTAAAAAGTTGAAAATTTGAAAAGTTAGCTTGATTTCGAGGAATATGTAAATGGCATAAAAATTTAATTCTTTTTGTCTTTGATATATATGGGGCATTCCCGCCCAAATCTTCATTTGCTCATAAATTATCTAATGTTTAATGATAATTTCAATAATTTTCAAAAATTTGACTCGTATTCATTAATCATGTAGTATGACTAACCTGACCAACTGTTTTTGTCTGAAAAGCGGGATGGAAAGGTTGAAAAAGCGGGATTTTGGTCTAAAAAGCGGGACTTTTTTTATATCCTTCACTTACAACTAGGTATAGTAAGTTTGTTACAGTTCGAAAAAGTATAAACAAATCATGATTATCAATCGATTTAAATTTGACATAGTGATGTCCGACCGTCGCTCTGTTTACTTTCGATAGAAAGTAGTTTGTAATATTCCGGTCAGGTTGATATTGAATTTCAGTGAAATCGGTTCAGTGGTTCAGAAGTTATGTGCAAAACCATGAATTTTGGATTGGTTTCACCTCCAATTCAGGTGTTAAATAAGACGTTGAACACGCTTCTAAAGACCACAAAAATAGTTTTCAAATTATTGTTGTCTCTTCAAAAAAATTGTAATTACATAAAATATATGGATTTGGATCTTTTGCTGTTACTTAACCCCGATTTGTTAGACGAGCTGAAATACCAGGTAATTTTGTTTGAGGAAATTTGAAAAAAATAGTTTTGCCGATTTCAAAAATGTTTCAAATTCAAAAATTTTATTTTGTACTAAATTAATATGGGTTACCGATATCTCGAAAATTGTATATTTCTTATCTGAGAACGTCTGGGCAACGTTAAACAAAAATTATTTTATTATTTTGTGTTGATCATATTCATAAAATGGTTAATCGACCTTTTTTTTCTTAAATTTAGAGAATTTTTGCCCAAAACTCGAAACTTTGACTGATTTTCGCGAGGTCAAAAATTTAACCGAGTCGGCTCAAAATTTCACTAGGTTCTTATTTCAGATCATTTAAAAATTTTCAAAATAAGGACCACCCTATTAAATACGTCTTGAAAAAAAAATTAAAAAAAAAAATAAAAATTAATTGAAATAAAAATAAACTTAAAAATTTGTTTCTGAACTATATTTTTTTATACCCTCCAACCACAGTATGGGGTTATACTCACTTTGTCATTCCGTTTGTAACGCATTGAAATGTCGGTCTAGGACCCTATAAAGTATATATTTTATTGGTTAGTGATCGATTCTAAGACATTCTAGCTACGTTCGTCCGTTCGTCTGTAGAGGAAGTTTGGCACGAATATGTCTTATATTCCTAGGCAGGTTAAGTTCGGAAGTGGGCAAAATCGGACCAAGGGGAAAAAAGTTCCCCCTTAGAGAACTAAACCAACCTAAGAAAAACCGCATTTTTTGCAGGGTTTTTTGTACTTTTCTTAAGCAAATTCAACAAATTCTTATTTATGTCAGAAGAAGGTGCCCCAACATCTAAAACCAACCCCCCCCCCCCCTTAAAAGAAAGACGCCCCTGGAATTTTTTTTATATTGTTTTTAACATATTGGAGGGTATAAAAGGTTCAGCACAGCCGAATGTAACACTCTTACTTGCTTTTTTTTTAATTTTGAGATGAAAAGAATAATTTAAATAAAATCAAAATCAATTTATATTTTTTTCAAAAATAAGCGTTTAAAAAGTTATTGGAATTTTTTTCGAGTTTCAACACAATTTTAGGAGTAATTTTTTAACGAAATTCTAAATGTTACCATATTTATATGCTCAAAAATAGAAATAAACAGCTTAAAATTACTTCAGAACAATCATACCCAAAATATTTTTTAAACAATTTTAAATTGTACTTTGCTATTCCAAAAGTCAAAAAGCGGGATAAAGCGGGATGAAGCGGGACTTTTGTTTAAAAAGCAGGATAGAAATTCAAGGCGGGATGAGACATCAAAAAGCGGGATAATCCCGCCAAAAGCGGGATGGTTGGTCAGGTTAAGTATGACACACGTTAGATGCCTGGGAAGTTGTAATAACTAGGCTGATTTTCAACCGATTTTAGTTTTTAGTACCTTATTAGAAAGATATTAGGTCTGTTTGTTTACTTTTTTTGTAGTAAAAGTAGTAAAAGAGATTTTTTTTTTAAATTTTACTCAATATGTCGAAAAACCAAAAATGTAAAAAAACGGAATGTAGTAAAAATAGTAAAAATAGTAAAATTTATTTATCATTCAAATTCTCAAAATACATTTTAAAATTTTATTTTGAAGAAATTTTTAGAATCTATACATAAAAGTGGAAGAAATTTTCTATAAACGCTAAAAATCACATTTTTTTTAATCCACTTGGTAAAAGTTCAGGTCGATGAATTTCAAATGTTTCACTTATTAAACAAATGTAAAAAAACAAAAAAAATAAGTTTTTCTGGAGTTTAGTTTTTAAAGGTGGAACTTTTTTCCAACTAATCCGATTTTATCCATCTCCGAACCTCACTCAGATTCTGATACATTTTTTGTATTGAAAAAGTCCCCGATCCTTAGACATTTTTTCTACAGAAAAAGTTTCAGATTCTGAGACATTTTTTTCTATAGAAAAAGTCTCATATTCTGAGACATTTTTTTCTATGGAAAAAATCTTAGATTCTGAGACATTTTTTCTAAAGAAAAAGTCTCAGATTCTGAGATATTTTTCTAAAAAAAAGTCTCAGATTCTGAGACATTTTTTCTATAGAAAAAATCATAGATTCTGAGAATTTTTTTTATAGAAAAAATTTCAGATTCTGAGACATTTTTTCTAATAGAAAAAGTCTCAGATTCTGAGACATTTTTTCTATAGAAAAAGCCATAGAATCTGAGGCATCTTTTCCATAGACAAATTCTTAGATTCTGAGACATTTTTTCTAGAGAAAAAGTCTCGGGTACTGAGAAATTTTTCTGTAAGAAAAGTCTCAGATTCAAAGACATTTTTTCAGTCTCAGATTCTGAGATATTATTTCTAAAGAAAAAATCTCAGAATCTGAGACATTTTTTCTATAGAAAAAGTCCCAGATTCTGAGACATTTTATCTATAGACAAACTTTTAGATTCTGAGACTTTTTTTCTAAAGAAAAAGTCTTAGATTCTGCGACATTTTTATACAGAAAAAGTCTCAGCTTCTAAGACATTTTTTCTATAGACAAAGTCCCAGATTTTGAGGGATTTTTTCTATGGAAAAAAGTCATAGACCCTGAGAATTTTTTTCAATAGAAAAAATCTTAGATTCTGAGACATTCTCTTGTTATTCCGTATGTTACGCATCGACATTTCGGTCTAGGACCTCTCAGATTCTGAGACATTCTTTCTATAGAATAAATTTTAGATTCTGAGACATTTTTTCTATAACAAAAGTCTCAGATTCTGATTTTGTTTTTGATAAATATCATTTTAAATATCTTTGAAAAAAGTTTCTTTTGTTATTTTTTGTTTTAATTTTTTTTGAAAGAAAAATATATTTTCATCCTTCGATGAAAATAAAAAATTATTATAGAAAAATATTTTATTTTGAACACAATAAAATTTTTTGATTTTGATAAAAACTTAAAATTTAGTGTTTTCGGTTTTTAAAATCCGGTGCCTGACAAAAAGACATATTTTCCCCTTTTAATTCGCTTTTAAACTTCATGACCGATGTAGCACATCTTAAACATTGTTCGCATTCATTTTTAACTAGTTTAATTATTGGTTTTCCCAATTTAAACATCAAAATTGAACTTTGTTTTAAGGGTTCAAGTTGAAAAAAATGCAGAAGAAAAATTGAATTTCTAAAAATTATAGACATTTCTGGTATTTCCTATACCGGTTTCAAACACCCCAGTTAGTGTCATCATCAGTAGGATTTTAAATGTCGGTTTGTCTTGTTAATGAAAACTGTTTTTTATATATGTGAATATTTTTAGTTTCTACAGAATAAATTTTGACAGTTACCAACACTACAATTCTATTTCTAGCAATCTCAACCTCACTTCATACTTTCTTTATTTTGACAGATAGTGTTTAAAATTGTATGGGGAAAACACATAATTAAACTAGTTTAAATGAACGAGAATATGGTATTAGACATGTCCGATTATCCTGAAATTTCATGAGACGTGTTTCTACATCCAAAAAAAAATACATCTAAGTGGAGTTGCGGTCAATATCTATCAACTTAATTTTCTTGGAGCACCATATAAAATAAGCCAGAAGTAAAAAAAGTGCAATTTTCAAAATTTGAAAAAAAAAATAAAACGAATTGCGATCACATCTCGAATTATGACTTAAAAGTTGCGTAATTTAGAGCAGAATTTTTAGATTTTTAATAAAAAAAAAGAACGTTTCGGACTTTTTAAAAAAGTCGATTTTAATTTTTAAACGTTAAAAAATAAGTGATAATCAATTCGAATAATTTTTTTAAATTTTTTTTTTTCTAAAATTTAATTTAAATACCAAAAAAACGTTGTCCAATTTTTTTTAAGATATCTATATTTTTACTGGTCAAAATTTGAAAAATTGATTACTCAATACCTAATTGGTATAAAATGCTGAAAATTTGAGTCTAAGTTGCATTTAATACGTACTAAAACATATCCAAAAAAGATTAATTGAAAGGGGTCGGGTCTAAAAGTGAGTGATTTGGGCTAGAATGCCCCAAATACACACCATCTTGGAATTAAAATTAACCCAAAACTTTTTTCTGTGCATCTGTATTTGCATTGTTTACGTATTGCATGAAACGTCAAAAGTTACATGCGCGTGCTGTCACCAATACATACACATGTGAGAAACTTCATCGTTTCACCCCTATGAATACAATATTTGTTTAAAAACTTTTCATATCTGAGAAAATCGAAATTTTAATTTTTTCTTGACTCTGTGTTCGGGTATTAATATGATAAAAAGTATTATAACTAACATATTGTACATTATCCTTGTGACGAAATTGTTATTGTTGCTGATTCAAATTAACAATACAATTTTAATTGTTTCTTAATTTGACGAGCCAAACAATTGAAATTAAATGAAAACAAGATTTTTAATATAAATAAGTAGGTTTACATTATTATTGTTGTTCTGTTCTTCTGTTATTTTTTTTTTTAATTTATGCAGCATCCGACCTTTTTAGAATAGCACTCAGCCAGTCGTCAGTCACAAATATTTTATTTGTTTTCATTACATACACACACACACTTCATAATACAAATAATAACACACTCACAATCAGTTGTTTTGGCTTGACTATCGATTTCCTTTTTGGTTAAGTTTAATTTTAAGTATTTTTTGTTTTGTTGATTATTAAAGTTTAAACATTTTGTTATTGTTTACTTCTTATAATATACCTACATACATACATGTGTATAGAAATATATATTTTTAAGCATTTAGCACTTTACTTGCTGATAGTAATATTATTATTAATTTTTTTTTATTATTTTTTATTTAAGTTTGTTTGTAGCTGCTACTGCTGCTGCTTTCGTTGCTTCTTTTGTTATTGTTATTAGTTTTGGTATAGCACAACAATAACCATATCACTAAAGTAACTGCTCATTCACTCACGCACGCACTCACTCACATCCGTGGACTCTTTTAATAGAATTCTCTCTCACAAAATAACGGTTACACCATCACCGTAACATATGGGTGGTTTTGGTAGCATATACCCTATATCACACGGACACCATAAAAATTTTGTAGTGATGACACTTATATTTAAAAATTTCAGAACAAAATCTTTTAATTCTATTCATCAATACATCCATATGTACTTCAAATTATTTTCTTTTTTTTATACTTATAAATTATTTAATATCACAAGCAATGGCAAGCAGCCATATTTCTACTTTCGTACGCACTTCATCAAATAAATTCACAAAAAAAAAACCAAGTTTAACTTTTTTTCTGGTTTACAAGAGTTGATAGTTGGTGGTCATATTAACATGACTCTTTTTATCAACATAAAAATAACGGATGCCACATTTGCCTTCACTAACGAACTACACTCACCTTCGCTCCAAAGTAAACTGAAACGTAAAGAGAACGTGCTGTTGCTTTTATTTAACATCATAATCTTACCAAGCATGGTTGGTTGGAGCAGGGTTGTCATCTTATTTTGGATCTCTTTTCCGATTTTCCTATTACAAATCTCCAAAGTTTAAGTATTGGTCAATTACAAAAAAAAAATATATTAAATTTAATGCTGGATTATAAAATATTGTAGACAATTCAGTTAGTAAAAAGAAAATAGAAAATTTTTCTTTATGTTTTGTTTTTTTTTTTGTACATTGTATTTTATGTCAAGTAACAACGCCGAGAAATTCTATTCTCTACACAATTTTTGAACGTTGTTACTTGACATAAAAAAAAGTGTGTAAGATAAAAACAAAACATAAATTTAACAAACACTATTTATTGACATGATAAAAGAATTTTGAAATAAAATTACTTGACAGAGTTTGTTAAAAACACAAATGACATATATAAAGGATGAAGAAGAACGACAGAAATCTGTGTACTAAAAAAATAAAATGTCCAAACAAAAAGGAATTGTGAAATTGTCAATTTAATTTTTTTTTAAATTGTGTGATTTTTTGTATTTTTTTAATTTTAAACTATTGGTTTTTGCTAATTAATCTTTAAAAAATAAGTAGTTGTTTCTGCTAAAAGTGTGTGAAATTGCAAATAATAAAAATTAAAAGAAAACACTGATGAAACTTGTCAAAATATTGACATGGCCTACCAGTTGTCCAATCTTACTTAAGGTGTTATGATACTTGCTAGTTTTTGTATTTTTTATATTTTGGAGAACAGTGCAAATATATTTTCATAGGAAAACTGACCAAGTGTAAAGAGTATGACAAAATCATGAAAAAGCTTAAAACGTCAAAAAATATAGGTGTGTTATCGATAATTTTGCAGTGACTGTTAAAAAAAATACAAAAATTTTCAACTTAAAATTGACATTTCCAGAATAAAATGTTAACAGTGTTGCCAATTTTATTGGTTTTTGCTCGAATGAAGCGGTTTTACATTTGTTTTGGGCGTTTTTTAGCTATTTTGGGCGAGTTATTTTGAAAATAAAAGTTGACAATATTGTTTTTTTTTATGTTTTGTTTTTATTTTATTGTATTTCTTATTCTTTCTCGCATTTGTTGTTTCATTCGATCAATCCTAAAAAAATCCAATACATAAACTAGCAAGTATCATACCACCTTTAACCTTATATATCGTGAACCTATATTCAAAATATGCCAACTCAAACTTGACCGAAATGAGTTTCCGATGGCAAATAGCTCCCCTATACAATACCCATCTGTGGTAAAAATTTCAGAGCAAAAAAATAATTTGTTGTCGTTTTACATCCATTTTTGTTATTCTGCTAACTCAAAGTACATATTTTTTTGGTGAAAATAAATGCCAACTCCCATTTTAAATTTCCAAAAATTTTTCAAAATTTTTTTAAAAAAAAAATTAGACCACGTATCTCATTGCATTTGTCATGCTGAATACGAATCTGGTAAAGATTTTGATATCTACACCGAACCAAATACGGCAGTAATATTTACGAAAAAGCATGTTGATTTGACGAAAGAACAATCATTATACAGCTAACAAAACAGGGGTGTTGATTTGAATAAAATTTTCGTTAATTTATATTGGAGATAAATTTGACGAAATTTCGTCAAATTAACAGAATTATTTTCGTCAATTTGAATAAAATAGTTTATTCAATTTGAATAAATATCATCAATTTAACAAAATGATTTTCGTTGATTCTACGATATTTTATCAATTTTACTAAATTTGTCTACCTTTTCAAAAAATAAAATATCCATAAATATTATTTTTATTTTTGAAATTATATTAATTTTTTTATTAAAAAGAGTATGTTTATATTTTAAAAACTTAAAAAATGTTTACTATAATAAACAAAAAAATTACAAAATAATAAATATCTAAAAAAATTATAATAATAGGTACAAAAATAATTTATATATAAACTTACAAAAAGGGAATGAATTTATTAAAGACGAAGAAACTGCTGCCGTGTGTCATATTTCCAATGGGTTAATTTAAATTCCGGACGGAAACTTTTTTATCTTTGCCTAAACCTTTGTCAATGTAATGTATAGAATACCTAAAAATATTAATAAAAATAAAAATTAGTTTATAAATTTAATTATTATATACATATATCATTACTTACATAATGTTTCGTTTCCACATGAAGTTTTGTAGAATATTTAAGACGCTTTTATAATGCCAAAAAAAACATGGCAAAAACTTAAAAGCTTTAGCAATTGCATGAAAAAATAAATAAATTTTAGCAAAACATAATTTTTTTTCATGACACTGCACAATGCACAAAGTAATGGCGTCCAAACTAATAATTTTAGTCAATTTGACAAAATTTAGTCAATTTGATGAAATTTTGTCAATTTTACTTCTTTAGAGGATGTAAACTTGACGAAATTTCGTTGATTTGAATAAAATTTGTTGAATCTTAAAAAAAAATTGACAAAATTTCGTTAAAGATCTACAAAATTTTTTTGTTGATTTTACCTACGCGATTTGGTTCGGTGTAATGGCTAGTTTTCGAGATATTGATATTTTGAAAATATCTGTAAATAGTGCTTGCGAGAAAAAAAATTGCTTATATATATGTAACTTTTAAACTATTTATCAGATTGGAACATTATGAGTGGGGCAAATAAAATCAATGACATAAGCTTTCAAAATAGCTACACCGAACCAAATCGCGTAGGTAAAATCAACAAAAAAATTTTGTAGATCTTTAACGAAATTTTGTCAATTTTTTTTTTAAGATTCAACAAATTTTATTCAAATCAACAAAATTTCGTCAAGTTTACATCCTCTAAAGAAGTAAAATTAACGAAATTTCATCAAATTGACTAAATTTCGTCAAATTGACTAAAATTATTAGTTTGGACGCCATTACTTTTTGCATTGTGCATTGTCATAAGAAAAATTATGTTTTGCTAAAATTTGTTTATTTTTTCATGCAATTTAATGCATTGCTAAAGCTTTTAGGTTTTTACCATGTTTTTTGGCATTATAAAAGCGTCTTCAAATTCTACAAAACTTTAAGAGATGACAAAACTTTATGTAAGTAATGAATACATATACATTAGAGTGACTCAAAAAAAAAAGTTGATGATGTACCCCCCTCAAAATTAACTTTGACATGTTTTATGAAGATTCCCAAAATATTTGGGCTCTAGCGATAATCTCCCGTGAGCTAAACCGCGGCAAAAAAGGGTCCAAAAATGGTATTTTTCATGAATAAAAAAATCAGTAAATTTTTTTTTGTCCAATGAATGACCAAATATGATAGATATTTACGAATTCTTTGATTCTGCATTAAAACATTTTAAAAATCTAACCACAGACTCGAGATAACGAGATGTTTATGTCAGTTTTTTGATGCTTTTCAATTCGAAATTACTGAAAACTTAAATAACTTTGGTATTTTTTGTCCGATTTTCATTTATAATACATCGTTAGAAAGGTGTTGACCACCTCTTGGGATTTTAGTCAAAAATTAACCCTTAACTGCACTGTCTTACTTTTTTATAACATTTACTTTGACATCATTAAAACCCCATTTTATAACCACAAAAAGCGTATCTTTGTGCAGGAAACACGTTTAATTAATATATTTGGCCACAATTAATTTAACCCATGCATGATCAAAATATTTTGGCAAACATTTTTAAAAAAGTTTTTGCGGAAATTATTGAAAGCTAGTTGAAATACTTTAAAAAAATAAAATAAAAAAGGTTTTTGTTTAAATAGACTTGCTTATTAATATCAAATAATTTTAACGCGTAACACTTTCCCGGTGAAATTTTTTTTCGAAATTTGTATGTGCAAATAAATTTTAGAAATTAAATATAAACCAATTTTCTCTTAATCGCATATATTCGTGCAAAATACGCATCTAATAAATAGATCTTAATATTTTTTATTTAACCCATTCATGACCAATTAAAAAAAAATGTGGACAAAATTTAAGTCCAGTTGTAATACTTAAAAAAAATAATATAATTGATATTTCAATTTATTAAATGCGTTTTTTGCACGAATATATGCGATTAGGACAAAATTTGTTTATATTTTATTTTTAAAATTAATTTTATTTTTAAAATTAATTTCGAAAAAAATTTTGACCGGGAAAGTGTTACACGTAATAATTATTTGATATTAATAACTCGTCTAGATAAACAAAAACCATATTTAATTATATTTTTTTAAAGTATTAAAACTAGCTTTCAATAATATCTGCAAAAACTTTTTGAAAAATGTTTGCCAAAATATTTTGATCATGCATGGGTTAAATTATTTGTGGCCAAATATATTAATTAAGCGTGTTTCCTGCACAAAGATATGCATTTTGTGGTTATAAAATGGTTTTTTAATGATGTCGAAGTAAATGTTATAAAAAAGAAAGACAGTGCAGTTAAGGGTTAATTTTTGACTAAAATAAACAAAACCTTATTTAATTTTATTTTTTTTAAGTATTTTAACTAGCTTTCAATAATTTCCGCAAAATTTTTTTTGAAAATGTTTGCCAAAATATTTTGATCATGCATGGGTTAAATTATTTGTGGCCAAATATATTTATTAAAAGTAATTGTTATAAAAAAGTAAGACAGTGCAGTTAAGGGTTAATTTTTGACTAAAATCCCAAGCGGTGGTCAACACCTTTCTAACGATGTATTATAAGTGAAAATCGGACAAAAAATACCAAAGTTATTTAAGTTTTCAGTAATTTCGAATTGAAAAGCATCAAAAAACTGACATAAACATCTCGTTATCTCGAGTCTGTGGTTAGATTTTTAAAATGTTTTAATGCAGAATCAAAGAATTCCTAAATATCTATCATATTTTGGTCATTCATTTACTGATTTTTTTAATCATGAAAAATACCATTTTTGGACCCTTTTTTGCCGCGGTTTAGCTCACGGGAGATTATCGCTAGAGCCCAAATATTTTGGGAATCTTCATAAAACATGTCAAAGTTAATTTTGAGGGGGGTACAACTTTAACTTTTTTTTTGCCCATATAAGGTGAGTCGGTCTAATATACATATCATAATAATTAAATTTATAAACTAATTTTCATTTTTATTAATGTTTTAGGTATTCTTTACATTACATTGACAAAGGCTTAGGCAATGATAAATAAGTTTCCGTCCGGAATTTAAATTAACACAGTGGAAATATGTATGAACACGCGGCAGCAGTTTCTTCGTTTTTAATAAATTCATCCCTTTTGTAAGTTTATTAAATTATTTTTTGTACCTATTATTATTTATTATTTTGTAATTTTTTTGTTTATTATAGTAAACATTTTTTAAGTTTTTAAAATATTAACATATTCCTTTGAATAAAAAATATAATTTCAAAATTAAAAATAATATTTATGGATATTTTACTTTTTAAAAGGGTAGAACAATTTAGTAAAATTGATAAAATATCGTGGAATCGACGAAAATTATTTTGTTAAATTGATGATATTTATTCAAATTGAATAAACTATTTTATTCAAATTGACGAAAATAATTCTGTTAATTTGACGAAATTTCGTCAAATTTATCTCAAATATAAATTAACGAAAATTTTATTCAAATCAACACCCCTGTTTTGTTAGCTGTATAATGATTGTTCTTTCGTCAAATCAACATGCTTTTTCGTAAATATTACTGCCGTATTTGGTTCGGTGTAGTTTGGAGTGACCTTTATACAATACAGTGTGAGTTACAGAGTGCCAAAGTTTACCACCCTGAAATAAAAAGGCTTTCGGAGCTAGTAACTTTTAAAAATATGCAAAGATTTTTAATTTTTTTTTTAGTTTTTGCAATTACCGTACTAAGGATAACAAAATCCAAAAAAAAATAATAAAAATTTTTCAAAAAAAAATTATTTTTATTTTCCGACAAAATATGCCAACTCTAAGAAAATATTTGTTTTTTGATACAGTAATAAATGCCATCTCTGAAAAATACGCAAACAAGTGCAAAATATGAAATTTTTGGCATAGGTAAAAATTATTTAGAATATTTAAACCATCTTATGGAAGGTACATTGTTTATTTTTGCAATAATATGCGAAATAACTAGTTTTTTAGCTCTCCTGAAAAGTAAGCCTTTTCGAGTTGGCATTTATTGAATATAGTTCGACGATATCTAAACCCAGAGTCATAGAGTAGTCCAACAAATGGCGTTTGAAAAAGTAGTAAACAAAAACCATATGGTATTGTTTACAAAATTTTATCACAAATCGAAATGTGAGCGGGATGGAAGATACCAGTTTTACAGTGAGAATGCAGATTGTTTTTTGTCTCTCTTTGCTTTGCGTTTGAACTTTAGTTTGGCATTGCCAGAATTTTCCAATTATCTTTGGTGATGCCAGATCTACAAAACGGTCGATGGATTACTATGTCACTATGTCTAATACACAGTACAGACTAGTATGCAAACACTGGTGCTAATTGCGTACTTTCCAATATGGTGGTATGGTTTTTAGTACAGAATGATCATCGCTGCCTAGTATATGTGTGCCTGTACGTGTGAGCTTTTGTGTATGTATTTATGATGTTTGTTTACGTTTTGTATGAAACGTCAAAAGTTACACCGTGTGCTGTCACTAATACTAACACCCATCAGATGCAACTCTGTGATACTACTACTCATGTGCTGTGGTCTAATACCATATTCGCATACAATGTTTAAAACATCGTTTAACTTTTGTGTTTAAAATTAAACGAAAGTGTTCGCACTGCCAGTAGTTTAAAAAAGCATCCGCTTCTCTTCTGGTTCGTTTAGCAGCGGCTGTTTTTTTCATGACAATTTAACACAGGGTTGTTATTTCGTGTTTCCGAGATGTTTTGGAAATGTTTTGGAGATGTTTTCGAGATGTTTAAAATTAAACGATGTTTTGTTTTGAATGTATGGGGAAACACATGTTTAAATTAAAACATGCCAATGTGAATATGGTATAAACCACAGTACATGAGTAGTAGTATCACAGAGTTGCATCTGATGGGTGTAAGTATTAGTGACAGCACACGGTGTAACTTTTGACCTTTCATACAAAACGTAAACAAACATCATAAATACATGCACAAAAGCTCACACGTACAGGCACACATATACTAGGCAGCGATGATCATTCTGTACTACAAAACATACCACCATATTGGAAAGTACGCAATTAGCACCAGTGTTTGCATACTAGTCTGTACTGTGGTCTAAACCGTGGTCACAGACTAAAGTGCGTATGATACTTGCTTGTTTCAAGTTACTTGTTGCTGCATTTATTAGGGTTTTTCTATAAAAATTTCGATAACTTCAACCAAAAATTTTGAATTTATCGAAATTCCCATAGAAAAACCCTAATAAATGCAGCAACAAGTAACTTGAAACAAGCAAGTATCATAAAGGCATAATACAGACTCGACAAATATGACAGGTGTCAAAAAAGTATTTTTTAACCATATGGTTAATATTTTCAAATTATTCTACGAATTAGGTTAGAAAGAGAAAACTGATATAACGCGCCATAAGAAAAATGGATGCCTGATCGGTTTTTGTTGTTTCACTCACTCCTAAATCGTAGAAAGTGTTGCCATGTTAGCGTAAAACGGACTAAATACCGCTGTGTTTTCTCCTAAAATCGCTTAGTTTTCCCCATTTTTTCTTATAAAACTCTACTGTCGAGTCTGTATTTAGTCTGTGCCGTGGTTAAAAACAAAATCGAAGTTAGGGTTGCCAGTTTAGGGGTTTTGTCCCCAAATAGGGTATTTTTTTGGAAATTGGGGATGAAACATTTGTTTTGGGGATCTGGGGATGACACTGATTTTTTCGGGGATTTTTAGGAGATGAAATATTTTAGATAAACAATTGTTTTTAGAATACATCAATCATAAAATAATGCTAAAATCAGTAAAATGAACTCTACTTTATTTTTGATCAATCGTGTTTGATCACACTTACAGTTTTAAATCGTTTTTAGCAATTATTTTTTAGAATTTTCTGTCAATATACTGTAATAGCATAAAGAAAGTGCTAAAAATATTGCTGCTAAAAACGGTTTAAAACTGAAAGTGTGAATAGGGTATAATACCCTATTCATATGTACAGTTTTAAACCGTTTTTAGCAGCAATATTTTTAGCACTTTCTTTATTCTATTACAGTATATTGACAGAAAATGCTAAAAATAATTGCTAAAAACGGTTTTAAACTGTAAGTGAGAATAGGGTATAAAACTCCTATTTGGAATTATTATTGAACGTTCATTGATTTTAATGAATACATTCACTTATTTTCAAATTTTATCTTTAAAATAATTAAATAAACAATAATCACACACATTTCAATTGGATGCATTAAACATATGCATGTAGGGTTGTAAAAATTACATCTTTATACCCTATTCTTACTTATACGGGGTTCACACTTGCTGTTTTGAAGTGTTTAAGAGTGAGATGTTTAAAAAAGTCTTTATTCCGTGTCCATTACGTTTTTATTCTGTTACTGGTGTTTTGTTGAACAACTTGTTTAATACCCTATTCACACTTGCAGTTTTAAACCGTTTTTAGCTATTATTTTTAGCATTTTCTGTCAATATACTGTAACTAGTCGAATAGCCTGTCCCTGCCAGGCAGAACACCAATTCACTTTTCTCAATAATTCTAATTGTTTACCAAACTCTATAAAAAATTATGTTTGTGCTTCAAAAATTTAATATTGCTAGATTAAGTTACATCAATATATTGCCCAAACTGGAACAACTTTAATAAGTATAAAAGGTTTTATTGATAAATTTTAGAACTAAATTTAGCACACCCATATCGTCTCTCCATCTTGAAACCGGATATCAAAAGTAAGTCGTGTAGGTCTGTCCCATGGTCACTCCTATATAAATGGCAATTTTTATTTTTATTAGTCATGAAGGGTTTTAAAATTAGCTAAAATGTTAAAAAACACAATTTTTTCACTTAAATTGTTCCTTATAATTTTCCGTACATAGTTTAAATATTAAATCTGACTTCATAAAGATATGATCCATTGTCAATACTTTATGCTTTACAATTTTCAGCTTCCTTTGTCATTATGGGTTTTTTGAAATAGTTTAAATGTTTAAAAACTAAATTTCGCCGTCTTCCGCCACTTCCCCTTTCTTAAACGCCGAAAATCGGGCTACGTTACAGATTATATATAAACTGAACAAAAGTCACAACGGCTTTTTTATGTATCTCCGCCCTTTCACTGGATATCCTGGTCAGTGTTGATCTTTGCCGTAGTCCGTACCATATGCATCCCAATTTTCATCTTCCTAGATCTAAGGTGTCTTCAAAATTAGTTAAAATATAAAAATATAATTTTTCCCCGCCCAATTCTTCTCTTAATTCTATGTCCACAATCCAAAAATTTTAAATCTGGCTACTTTAGGATAAGCTCCATCGTTAGTACTATACTCGTATCCACGCCCCTTCTTCCTCATAATTCTCCGTCCACAGTCCAAAAATTTTAAGTCTGACTACTTTAGAATATGCTTCAGGCTGCGTAGGTCATTAGGACTTTAAATCTAGTTAAATTAAAAAAATAAAACACCTTTTTTCTCTCAATCCTCCGTCTGCATTACAAAAATGTTAAATCGGACTACTTTAGAATATGCTTCATAGTTATGACTACATGTTAGGGAATTTTCAGCATCCTTATTCATTGGGACAGAGCTTAAAAATACTCTTAAATCTTAAAAAAAAAATTAATTTTGCCAAGTCCCCATTTTCACGTGATTCGCTGCCCAAAGGCAAAAAATCCGGATTCGTAAGAATCTGTCCCTGGTGTTTTACTATATTCATGCCAATTTTAAGCTTTTAAGCCCATCAATGGGATTCAAAAGGCGCTGGATACACAAAAAATAAGAGAAACACAAAAAATAAATTATATATACAGAAAATATATGGAAATAAATTTACCACGCCACTTTGGCCTTCTTATTCTCCACCCATAAACTGGATATCAAAAATCCAGGTCAGTGTTTATCTTCCCCATGAAACCTACTATATACATTAGGGCGGAGTAATTTTTTTTCGACAAAATCGTCTAGCATATTCGGATTCTGCATAAAATTCTAAGAAAAAATGCTGAACAAACCATGTCTCAAAATTCAGTTTTGACCCCCCCAATTTTCAAAAATAGTTTTGCACGATATACGACTTTTTTAGCTGGGCTTAATATTTGGAATATTATGTTTTACTAATAAATTTTAGTTTTATTTTGTATTATGAGGTATACCTGGTATTTTTGGGTACGGGGAATCCATATTTGATATTTATTTTTCTCTAAACCGCCGCTAGAGGGCGCTAAAAAACAAAAATCTGGACTTGGGTCTTCAGTTTTTTTTTTTTTATTATGAAGCCAGATACTCTAAGTAGCCATTTAGACATTCCCATTTACAGTTTAATTAAATTCCAAAAACTCGCGATTTTATTCGCGATTTTAATTTTTTAAAAATCCACAAAAAATTAAAAAGTGGTAAACTACACCATTATTTTTTTGCCACAATTTTTTTGTTTAAAGTAGAGGATTTTAGCTTTCAATTTCAATTTTGATTATTAAAATCCGATGTTTTCTTAAGGAGTTATAGACATTGGCGTAGGAAGCCAACATTTCTGGGGGGGCTAAATCCCCCCTAGATTTTTTTTAATTTTTTGGTATTTTTTTTTTTTTTTTTTTATAGAAAAACCCAGACCTATTCCTGAAGCGTTCCATTTAACATGTGTCTAGGTGTCCTAGAAACGAATGCCCCCCGAAAGCGGTTAAAAATTCATATTTTTTTAAAAAAAAAATTTGATTCTGTAGATTTTTCGGAAATTTAGAACTCCCAGATATGTTTTGAGAATGAAAGATTTTAAATGTTTTTCCTATAGTAAAATCATTAGATTACTATGATTTTTTTCAAGAAAAATTTCTGATGATTGCAAAAAATGATGATTATTAGTCAAAATTCTCAGATTCTTCTTTTAATAACTTTTGTCTATAAAAAAACCCCTTAGAATTTAGAAATTTTGTTAAATCAAAGAAAATATAATGTTTTTCTGAAGGTAAAATCCTAAGATTCGGTAAAGTTTTTATTACTGACAAAAACATCAGATTCATATAAAAACTTTTTTCAATAATTCAGACTATTTTTCAATGGGAAAAACTATTAGATCTTATGTAATAATCATTACAAGTCCTTAAGACTCATTGAATAATCATAACGAGTCCTAAAGACTCATTACATATTATTATTTATTGTTGCAAAAATTAATGAAATCATTAAATTATTAAAAAAAAATTGTGAATGATTAAAATTCTGGGGGGGGGCTAAAATTATTCTGGGGGGGGCTAAGCCCCCCAGACAGGGCTATCTACGCCAATGGTTATAGATCTTCAAAGTACATCGATAAACAATTTGAAAATCCTTAAATCATTTATTAACAAAATTAAAAAAAAAAAAAAAATTTTCTTTTTATATCGGCATAATTTAATAAAAGTTATTAAAAATAGAAGACTTTTGTGTCCTATTAAAATGATGACTGTTTTTTTTTGTAAAAATGTCATACTTTCATAATGTGTTAATTAAAAAAAATCCAAAGAGGTGAAAGTTGACGAAAATGCACTAAAAAAATGCATTTGCATTTAAAATGCATTTTTTTAATAACACAATTTTTTTAACTTTCAAGTTTAATGTAGAGGACTTAAGCTTTTAATTTCAATTTTGATTTTAAAAATCTGATATTTACTTAAGAAGTTATCGCTCATCAAACTACAAAAATTTTTCATATTTTGTGATTTTTAAAAAATTAAAATCGCGAGATTTTAGAATTTAATAAAACTGTAAATGGGAATGTCTAAATGGCTCCATAGTGTATCTATGTACACAATCTAAAGATACCAGATCAAAAAATACCCATTTTCGCGTGATGATTAATGGAAAAGGCGTATATCGTACAAAACTATTTTTGAAAATTGGGGGGTCAAAACTGATTTTTGAGACATGGGGTACGTTCAGCAGAGAAAGCTGCTACTCAGCTGCTCCCCAACATTCTGCTGAACGGTTTAATTTTTGACATTTCAGTCAACATGTTGAGTGAGCGCTTCTCATCACTGGTAGCGTACGAAAATTATGCTACATTTGATCACAAACTGATAAATAAGCTGTTTTATTGAAATTATTTATTTTTTTTTACGTTATTCAAGGAAATAAACAAAAAAATAATAAAAAAGTATTTTCCACAGAAAAAATAAATGAAAATAAAAAAAAAAAATATAATTTATTCCAATATTTTAAAACATTCATAAAAAAATGCGTTCAGCAGAGTCAACTAATCACAACATGCTACATCTCAACTGTTGAGTAGCAGGTTTCTCTGCTGAACACGCTCATGGTTTGTTCGGCATTTTTTCTTAGAATTTTATGCAGAATCCAAATATCCTAGACGATTTTGTCAAAAATTTTGCTCCGAACAATTCACTCCGCTCTAATATACATGCCAATTTTCATCTTCCTATGTCATTGGGGGTCTTCAAATTAGTTAAAATATAAAAAAACACGATTTTTCCACGCCCCATTTCTCTTTTAATTCTCCGTCCACAGTCGAGAAATTTTAAATCCGATTACTTGAGCATATACTACATCGTTAGGACTACATGCTGTGCATTTTTTTTGATTCCTTTGGGTCTTCAAAAGTAATTAAAATATTAAAAATCCCAATTTTTTCATTCCCCTTTTTCATTTCAAATTTCCAACCACAGTCTAAAAATTTGAAATTCGACTACTTCAGGATATGCCTCATCGATAGGACTATATTGTCAGCCTCCTGAGTCATTAGAGGACTTTAAAAAAAGGAAAAATGTAAATTTTCATCTTCATAGATCATTGGGGGCCTTCAAATAAGTTAAAATATTAAAAAACACAACTTTGCCACGCCCCTTTTTTCTTTTAATTCTCCTTCCACAGTCTAAAAAATTTAAATCCGATTACTTTAGCATATACTCCATTGTTAGAACTATATGCTATGCAATTTTCAGCTTCCTTAGTCATTTGGGGGCTTCAAAAGAAGTAAAAATGTTAAAAAATCCCAATTTTGACACGCCCCTTTTTCGTCTCAATTTTCCATCTACAGTCCAAAAATTTTGAATCCGACTAACCCAGGATATGCGCTATCGTTAGGACTATATTCTAGGAAGTTTTCAGCTTCCTAAGTCATTAGGGGGCTTTAAATTAAGCAAAAATGTCAAAAAATTAAATTTTGCCACGCCCACTTTTCCGCTTATTTCTCCGCCCACTGGCCAAAAATCGAAAATCCGGCTACGTTAGGATCTGCCGCAGGTGTTTTACTATATGCATGCCAATTTTCAGCTTTGTAGCTTATCAGATGGCTTCAAAAAGCTCTGGATAGACAAAAAAAGAGGAACACACAAATAGGGAAATTATATATATAGATAGATAGATAGAATAAAGAACTTTAGCACTTTCTTTATTCTATTACAGTATATTGACAGAAAATGCTAAAAATAATTGCTAAAAACGATTTAAAACTGTAAGTGTGAATAGGGTATTAAACAAGTTGTTCAACAAAACACCAGTAACAGAATAAAAACGTAATGGACACGGAATAGGGTATAATACCCTATTCACACGTACAGTTTAAAATCGTTTTTAGCAGCAATTTTTTTAGCACTTTCTTTATTCTATTACAGTATATTGACAGAAAATGCTAAAAATAATTGCTAAAAATGGTTTAAAACTGTAAGTGTGAATAGGCTATAAGGTCGCAAGTGTGAACGCCATATTAAGGTACCTACAGACGACGCAATATTATCTACAATATTCAATTATATTGATGGTGTGTGCGTAAGATTGACCATTGTACAATCGTCAATATTACCCACACACCTTCAATATAATTGAATATTGTACATAATATTGCGTCGTCTGTATGTACCTTTACAGTTAAAAAGGTTACAATTTTCCTTTACTGCTATTCCACATCTAATCAGTGAATACTTTCATATATTTCATGAAAAACTTAACAAAACGTTTCAATCAAGTTCTATGATTGAAACGAAAAAGAGAAAACGCCTCTGCAATTGTTTTTTTGTATTTTTTTACGTGTTGGAGCACTTTCTTTATTCTATTACAGTATATTGAAAGAAAATGCTAAAAATAATTGCTAAAAACGGTTTAAAACTGTAAGTGTGAAGATTCGGCACAGCCGAATTTAACGCTCTTACTAGTTTTTTCTATTTTATTTGCATTTTTGGTTTCTCTATCTCTTACATTATTTTAAGTAATTTTCTGAATTCAAAACCCTCTATCTTTTCAAATAATTAATATATAAATATTTTTTTTTTTAATAAAATCATCATGCATTACATATTTTCATACTAAATTTTACATGCTGAACATGAATTTGTCAACAAAATTCCAGAACCACGATTTTGGTCCACTGATGCTAATTTTTTCTGAAAATTTTTGTTTGACTTTTTTGAAAAATATTTTTACTATTTTTTACATAACATAGTCAACTTTTGAGATTCGGAAAACAAATAATTTTTTCTTAAAAACCAGCTGCTGTGGACCAAAACCGCAATTTCGGAATTTTTTATAAGCCGTTATCATTAATAAATCACGTTAAAAATTTACCGATGTCGTAAATGCAATCATAATAACTCATTTTTATTAAAATTCAAACCCCTCTATCTGATAATTTTTATTCATGTACTTAATATTATTAATAAACAAAACCCTCTATCTATCATAACATCCCCAATAGTGCAAAATTTTAAAATCGAATTACATGTGAGATACAGTAGTTGATTTAAAAAAATATTGTAGAATATCGAATTTTAATTACTATAACAATACGCGAAATATACAGTTTTTAGGCTCTCCTGAAAAGTTGAGTTTATCTTATATATGAAATTCATATATTGATTCATATTATGAATATAGCCTCGATATGGTGTTTGTTTACTACTTTATCAAACGTCATTTGTTACTTTACTCTATAAATCTGTCGCCAACCACCCATAAAATCCAAAATCATTAAACATTTTTGAAAGTCGTCATGTCTGGCAACCCTGTTGAAAGTTGCTGGTCGTCTTGTCTTAAGTTAATGACAACTAACGGCGTGTTTTTTCGAGTTTGTTATAAACTGTCCATACAAATTTAAGTAGATATACACTTGGTAAGTAGGGATATTTATATATTCTAAGACAGAGCTTCTCACTAACTTTTGCTTTGCGACCCCTTTTCGGATCCAGATTTGGAACCAGCATTAAAAAATAAATCAAAAAAATCTCTTAAAAATGCACAAGAATACGTTTTTGTGAACTTCGCCTTAAATTTTCTCAAAAACCTTATGTACTAGAAAAATTTGAAACCCGGATTCGGAATCAGCATTGAAAAGTTAATAAAGTTAAAACAGTTAAAAACTGTCAGATCCCAGCCAAAAAACTTCACAAGTCAGTGTTGGGCATCCCGAAAAATTAACAACCTCACAGTGATTACGGAGGGACCTTAAGTGATGGAAATAACACTGTGCTACACCAAAAATATGCAGGGATTCTCATATGAAAATTCGGGTTGGTTAGAGTCCATAGAGTACTGATATACTCATAGTTTTTCTGGATCACTTCGTTAAGTACGTTTTTTATTGGCAAATGTGTTGAAAAGCGGCAATTACTAAATTAGAATTTTAAAAAATTATTACTTTGTTACTTTGCAATCAATTTTCGATTTTATGGATTTTTTTGAAAGGTATAAATCTTATCTTTTAAACAAAACAAAAATATTAAAAATCTATCAAGAATTGGCTGAGCTACGATCGCTTAAGTAAATAAAACTGCATTTTTTGAAAAATTTGTCATATCATTAAACAATTTTTTTTAATTTTTTGTACAAAAGTATAGTAAAGTAGCTTTCCAAAACATCAAAAAACATAACAATCGGGTAAAAAATGAATGAGTTATGCTAAGTTTTGTGATAGGACATTTTTAATTTTTTTCAGAAACGCTTGTAATTCAAGCATTATTGATAAATCTTATTACTAGTAGAAATTTTATGTGCATATGCATATAAACTAGAGATGGGAACGTAATTAGATTTGTGCGTGATTCACACATGATCACAAGTGAGCGTGATTTAAAATTAATTTTACTCACGTGGTTGTGAGTGTCAGTGTGAGTGGAAAAAAAAATGGGCGTGTCAGTTACTTCCAAATCCTATTTATAATTTTTTAGTTTTGTTTGAAAAGTATGACTGTTACTTCTTAAACAAAAAAATATTGAGAATCGGTTGAATATACACTCATAGAAATATCTTAGTAGAAAAATTAGTAAACCCATTGTAGATCAAGTTTTACAGAATATTGCCGTATTCAACAAAAATTAATGTTGATATCGTTGAATAATCAGTAAATTTGAATCAACTATTTACAACGCTTATACAGAATTCAATAGATAAAACCAAAAAAGAAAAATCAACCCTGTTCGTTCAATTTTGTATTATTAAGTTGGTAGCAATGCACTGCAATGTGAAATTTGTTTGTCTCTTATAAAATTATTTTATGTGTTTGTTTCTTATAAAAATATTTAATATTATAAAAATAAATAAAAATGGGATCTGATGATCAGATTCTGATCTGTAAATATTTGGTAAGTAATAAAATACATTGGTTACTTTATGTATTCATACTATATTATAATTTGTTTTTGTTTTTTTTAAGGTTTTTGATTTGGTGTCATTAGAAAACTGGAGAATGGCTTACGAGTGCATAACATAAATAAACGAAGTGTGTGTGAAAATCTTGTTTAAATATTGCAGCTTAAAAAGCCCGTGATAATTCTAAAAAATATTGTTATTTATACTTAATAAAATAATATTTACAAATAACAAAAAGCTTTTTTTTATTAATAAAATTTCTTATATCAACAAAAATATGAGTTGAGTTTACAAAAAATACGAGTTGATTTACAAAAAAACGAGTTGATCAACTTTTACAAAAACTGACAACATTTTTTATTGAAATCAACATAAATATTTGTAGGGTCAAAATCAACAATGATTTCTGTTGAATTTACAACGATTTTCTTTGGGAATACAATGATTTTTGGTTGAGTGTAGGCTAAGGTGCGCTCGTTTAAGTAAAAACCATTTTTTTGAAGAATTATACCTGCAACATTTTTATGACAAAAAACATTTGACATTTTTGAAACGAAATTGGTAAAATTGTGGGATCATTTGATGTAAATTTTACCTATTTATAAATATACGTATGAGCCATTCCACACCAAATGTTCAGCGAAAAAAAAACATGTGAACCGTAAATTTTTGAATGGGTTGTATGGATAGGCATGTATGGAGCTAAGAAAATTGCGTTTTTGGTTTTTCAATTTTTCAAAAACTGGGCTTAGGAGGCGTGGTCAAATAATGGAAAAAATGGTCAAATTTGTGTCGAGTTGCCATGTTTAAATATTTATCAAATTAAAACGGAATGCACCACAATTTCAAAAATTTACATTCTTGTAAATTTTTGAGATTAAACATTTTTTGGAAAATTTTCAGAACCCATTCTGAAATTTTCCATTTTTTAAAAAAAAGTTAATTTATCAACAATTCGGCCACTTTTTTTAAGTTTAGCATTTGAATATTAAATTTCATAACAATTTTAAAATTTGCTTGTATTTTCTTGTTTCAACGTAGCGAATGAGTATTAAATATTTGCATTAGTCATACGTTGAACCAAGCCAGTGGCGTATACAGGGGGGGGGCCCCCGAAATGATTTCACAAATTTCAGGATTTGGTATCAAATAAAAAGTACAATGTTAAAAAACTTCGTAAAAAAATCAAAAAACATTTAAGAATCTAAAATTTTTTAAAGAGAAATGTTTTGAAACTGAAAATTTTTCTGTTAAAAAAATCTCAAAATCTGAAAATTTGAAACTTTTAAACTTAAGATTCTAATGAAAAAATAACTTATAACCTGAAGTTTTATGTAAACAAAAAATGGACCTAATTGTAAGTAAAATGTAGTCAAATCTTAAAATGCGACATTGTCATTTAGAAAAATGTCTCAAAACGAGACTATTTCTTAAAAAAAATTTTCTCAGAATCTAAAACTTTCTATAAAAAACCGTCTGAGAATCTAACTAACAATAAGACTTTTTCTGTAGGCATAATGCCTTAAAATATTAGCCTTTTCGCAGAATATAAGACCTTTTCTATAGGAAAAATGTCTCAGAATCTGTTACTTTTTCTATAAAAAATTCTAAGAATCTGAGGCTTTTCTAAATGAAAAAAAGTTTCAGAATCTGAGGTTTTTCTATATGAGAAATGTTTTAGAATCTGAGAACTTTCTATAGGAATAATGTCTCTGAATCTGAAAAATGTCTCAAAATCTGAAATTTTTTCTATAAAAAAAATCTTAGAATCTGTGGCTTTTCTATATGAAAAATGTTTTTAAAGCTGAGAACATTCCATAGGAATAATGTCTCTGAATCTGAGAATTTTTCTTACAATCAGGAATATGTCTCAGAATTTAAGACTTTTTTACGAAAAATGTTTCAGAATCAACGAATTTTTCTTAAGGAAAATTATCTCAAATTCAAATAAAGGAAAAATGTCTCAGAGACACAAGGTGAGACATTTTGTATAAAAAAATGCTCAAAATCTGAAACTTTTTCTATTGTAAAAATATATTTTTCCATAAGAAAAATGTATCAGAATTTGAGTATTTTGCTATGGGAAAAATATTTTAAGTCTGAGACTTTTTCTTTAGGAAAATTGTCTCTGAATCTGAGGCTTTTTCTATATGAAAAATGTTTCAGAATCTGACAATTTCCTATAGTCAAAATGTTTCAGAATCTGAGACTTGTTCAATAGGAAAAGTGATTAAGCATCTTAGACTTTTTCGATAGGAAAAATGTGTCAGAATCTAAGAAATTTTCTGTAGAAAAAATGTTTGAGAACCTTAGACATTTTCTATAGAAAAAATGTCGAATAATCTGAGACTTTTCCGGTAAGAAACATGTAGAAGAATCTGAGACTTTTTCTATAAGAATCTGAGACTTTTTATAGGAAAAATGTCTCAGAATTAAAAACTTTTTCTATAGAAAAAATGTCTGAGAACCTGAGACATTTTCTATAGGAAAAAGGTCGAATAATCTGAGACTTTTTCAGTAAGAAACATGTCGAAGAATCGAAGACTTTTTCTATAGGAAAAATGTTTTAGAATCTAAGACTTTTTATACTGTTTTCTTTTAAAAAAAGTTCTCAGAATCTGAATCATTTTATTTATAGAAAAAGCGAAGATTTTCTCAGAATCTAAAATTTTTTGTGTGGAATATTTTAGAATCTGAGAAAATGTGCTAAACTAGAAATATCTCAGATTATGGGAAAATGTCTTACAATCGGAGTCTTTTCTTTTGGAAAAGTATTTTATGAATATGTTTATAGAATCAATTTCTAAACTGAATTTTTCCGAGAAACGTTTTCCATTGGAAATATGATTTGGAGTCTTTGACTTTTTCTATTACAAAAACTGTCTTAAATGAAAATTGTGATAAAATCTTATACTTTTTTTTGAAAAAATTTCAGATAATCTTCTTTGTAAAAATGTTTCAGCATCTGATAAAATTCGCACTTTAAAAAAATGCTTAAGTCTCTCAAAAAATTCTAAAATATAAAAAATCTTAATTTCCCCCCAAACGGTGGTAAACTTACACAAAAATGAAGAAAAAGGAAAAGATCGGGAAAAATTCTACAACATGTGCTATTATGTAAATTTTTTGTAAAAAAAAAATTAAAAATAATGTTGGGCCCCCACCGAAATAAAATCCTGGATACGCCCCTGAACCAAGCAAATTACTAAATTGTTATGAAATTCAAATGCGATTTCTCGAAAATAACGAAAAACCCATTACATTTTTTTTTGTGTGGATAGACAAACTAGAGATGGGAACATGAGCAGATTAGAGCGTGAGTGTGACTGAATTCAATATTACTCACGTGATTGTAAGTGAGTGTGAGTAAGATTATTGCGTGAAAGAGTGTGCGTGAGTTGATTTTTTTGCGTGAGTTTGCGTGATTTATTTTCTCTTCATATTTCCTTTCATTCCAAAAAAAAGCAACAAAAAAATGTAAAATTTTGCTAAACTTCAGATTTCGTCCCGAAAAAATCAAAACAAATGCAAAATTTCAGATTTTGCTGAAATTTTTAAAGATTTTTGAAACTTTAGTTTTGAATTTTCTTTTTTGTATAAATAAGAATATCTTGAGTGTGAGTCAACGTTAGAGTGAGTGACTCTTGCGACGGCGCACGTGAGTGTGTGTTGTATTAAATTTACCCACGTGATTGTGAGTAAGTGTTAGTAGAAAAATTATGCTCGTGAGTGAGTGAAAGTTAAAATTCACTTACGTGATCATCTCTTACACAAACATCTAATCTTTAAAAAAAAAATTTACAAAAAAAAAAAACAAAAGTGGCCGGATTTTTTATAAATTGACTTAATATTTTTTTTTTTTTTAATAATAGTTTTGATTACATGATCAATTATTTTTTATTTATTCATTCAATTTATTTACAACTCATTTTTAATAAATTCCACCTAACCGAGAACTGGTAACAGTGACCGTCGTCTCGCTGTAGCGAAAAAAACCAAGGGTTCTGGTGGGAATCGAACCCACGACCCCCACGTTGAAAGGCTAGCACGCTACCAACTAGCCTACGGGGGCCCCCTATAAATTGACTTTTTTAAAAAATGAAAAATTTCAGAGCGGGTTCTAAAAATTTTCCAAAAAATGTTTAATCGATAGCCCATACAAAACTATACAAGAATGTAAATTTTTGAGATTTTGGTGCATTTCGTTTTTATTTGATATATATTTAAACAAGGCAACCCGACACAATTTTGACAATTAAGCCCAGTTTTTGAAAAATTGAAAAACCAAAAACGCAATTTTCTTAGCTCCATATATGGCTATCCATACAACCCGTTCAAAAATTTACGGTTCACATGTTTTTTTTTCGTTGAACATTTCGTGTGGAATGGCTCATACGTATATTTATAAATAGGTAAAATTTACTTCAAATGATCCCACAATTTTACCAATTTCGTTTCAAAAATGTCAAATGTTTTTTGTCATAAAAATGTTGCAGGTATAATTCTTCAACAAAGGGTTTTTACTTAAACGAGCGCACCTTAGCCTATATTCAACCGATTCTCAATATTTTTTTTGTTTAAGAAGTAACAGTCATACTTTTCAAACAAAACCAAAAAATTATAAATAGGATTTGGAAGTAACTGAAACGCCCATTTTTTTATTCCACTCACACTAACACTCACTCACAACCACGTGAGTAAAGTTAATTTTCAATCACGCTCACTTGTGATCATGTGTGAATCACGCACAAATCTAATTACGTTCCCATCTCTAGTTTATATGCATATGCACATAAAATTACTACTAGTAATAAGATTAATGAATAATGCTTGAATTACAAGCGTTTCTGAAAAAAATTAAAAATGTCCTATCACAAAACTTAGCATAACTCATTCATGTTTTACCCGATTGTTATGTTTTTTGGTGTTTTGGGAAGCTACTTTACTATACTTTTGTACAAAAAATTAAAAAAAATTGTTTAATGATGCACTTTCAACTTAGAGTGTAAAGAATATGACAAATTTTTCAAAAAATACAGTTTTTTTTTACTTAAGCGATCGTAGCTCAGCCAATTCTTGATCGATTTTTAATATTTTTGTTTTGTTTAAAAGGTAAGACTTATACCTTTTAAAAAAATTCATAAAATCGAAAATCTGTTGCAAACTAACAAAGTAATAATTTTTTAAAATTGTAATTTAAGAATTGCCGTTTTTCAACACATTTGCCAATAAAAAACGTACTTAACGAAGTGATCCAGAAAAACTATGAGTATATCCAAGCTCCTCGCATCTCGCTCACAAACCTTTGCAACATTTTTACAGAAGGTACGAAAACTGTTAGACGAGGAAAATACGATTATGTTACAAACAATGCTAACTTTTTATATCGAAAAAGCGCTTAATAAATTTTGAAAAAATGTATCAATTTCTAATTACTATGGTAATATTATTAAAGAAACACCTTTCAAAGTGTTTAAAACAAATTCTTAGCAAATAAAATGTCATTGGATTTCCCGATAATCAACAAAAAAAACTTTTTTTATTGCTAAATGCAAAAAAAAAACGCTCCATTAAGTCGGAAAAACGGTCAATTGCAATATTTTTTTCAATTTTTGTTTTTGTTTGTTCATTCGTCCTCTGTAAAAGTATAGTTAGCCAGAGCGGCGTTAACAGGAGTCGAGCGACTTCAGATATCTTTATCATTGAGAGTCTTTGGTATATCAGTACTCTATGGACTCCAACCAACCCGAATTTTCATATGAGAACCCCTGCATATTTTATTTTTGGTCTTTTGTAGCACAGTGTAATTTATTTCTTTAATAAAAGTATTTGTATATTTTTATAACACAACAATAATAAAATGTGTTGTTAAACTTAAATTTACCAAAATTTAAGGTTTTAACAAAAGGTGTGTTTTTTCGAGTTTGTTATAAACTTCCCATACAAATTTAATACTTAAAGTGTACTGAAAGTAGGTTTATTTGACAAATATTCATGCAATATCAGTCAAATAAACCTACATTAGATTTAATTTACTCATTATGAATAGCCCAGTTGATAAGTAGGGATATTTATATATTCTTAAAAGTTTAGTATTTATAAAAAGTGGTGCCAAATCTTGAAATTTTCGTTTATATCACTTACCAACACTATTTTTTATTTTGAAAAGTCAAAAAAATAAATAAATAAATTACAAAAATCAGTTTAAAAAATTTTAATTCACTACAAAAAAAATAAATATTACAATTATTTTGTAAATTCTATTAATTAAATAAAAATAACTTCAATATAAAATAATAAATAATTAAGTGATACCAAGTGCATTCAACAAAAAAACAAGAGTTGCCAAATTTATAATGTTAAGTAGTGATACCGTTTTTTTACAAGTAATTATAGTTATATATAAAAAACTCGAAAAAACACGCCTAAAATTGTTTGCGACCCCCCTGAAACTATTCCGCGACCCCCTAGAGGGCCGCGACCCACCGTTTGAGAACCATTGTTCTATAAAATTGTTCTATAAAAAGTTTTCTATAAAAAGTGGTGCCAAATCTTGATAATTTCGTTTTTGTCAATTACCAACACTGTTCTTTATGTCGAAAATTCAAAAAAATAAATAAAGGCGTGTTTTTCCGAGTTTTTTATATATAACTATAACTACTTGTAAAAAAACGGTATCACTACTTATTTATACGAATTTCGCAACTCTTGTTTTTTTGTTAAATGCACTTGGTATCACTTTATTATTTATTATTTGATATTGAAGTTATTTTTATTTAATTAATAGAGTTTACAATATAATTGTAATATTTATTTTTTTTGTTGTAAATTAAAATTTTTCAAACTTATTTTTGTAACACCCGTTCTAGATTAGCAACCAACAAAGCAACCATAGAGGGTGTTCAGTGTTACATTTGACGTTTACAAACGCCAAACTCGATAGTAAGCAATGGTTAGCAATTTCATATAGACACTTGATTGCTAGCAATCTATAGTAGAACAGGCGCTCTACCATCAATTGTATACCATCATTGTATACAACTGTCCGGATTAGCAATCACAGCCATTACCACAGACTATATACAGACTCGACAGTAGAGTTTTATAAGAAAAAATGGGGAAAAACTAAGCGATTTTAGGAGAAAACACAGCGGTTTTTAGTCCGTTTTTCGCTAACATGGCAACACTTTCTACGACTTAGGAGTGAGTGAAACCACAAAAACCGATCTGGCATCCATTTTTCTTATGGCGCGTTATATCAGTTTTCTCTTTCTAACCTAATTCGTAGAATAATATTAACCATATGGTTAAAAATATTAACCATATGGTTAAAGAATACTTTTTTGACACCTGTCACTTATGTCGAGTCTGTATTAGTCTGTGCCATTACTATCGATTGTGACGTATGATGGAAGTGATGATTGCTAATCTAGACCGGGTGTTATTTATTTATTAATTTGTTTGACTTTTCAAAATAAAAAAAAGTGTTGGTAAGTGATATAAACGAAAATTTCAAGATTTGGCACCACTTTTTATAAATACTAAACTTTTAAGAATTTATAAATATCCCTACACTCAAAAAAATAACTTAGTCAAAATATTAGTAAAAGGTGTTGTAATTTACTTCAACCAAACTTTAGCAAAAAAAATTGTAAAAATTTAACTTTTACAGATTTTTTTGGCAATTTACTATTGGTAAAATACAAAAATTGTTTGGTACTTTTACTATATTTTCTTGCTAGTTTTTTTTTTTTATTTTACTATAATTTTAGCAAAAATATTAGTATTTTCCTTAAAGAAATGGTAATACTATTTATTTTTTTTCTTAGTTTAAAGAAAAAAATTGTTTAAAGTGTTCTACACCATTTACAGATGTAATTCGAAAAAGATCAATTGTAATTCGAAGATTCTATTTGTAATTCGAAGATTCCATTTGTAATTCGGAGATTCCATTTGTAATTCGAAGATTCCATTTGTAATTCGAATACTCCAATTGTAATTCGAAGATTCCATTTGTAATTCGAAGATTCCAATTGTAATTCGAAAAAGATCAATTGTAATTCGAAAAAGATCAATTGTAGTTCGAAAAAGATCAATTGTAATTCGAAAAAGATCAATTGTAATTCGTAAAAGATCAATTGTAATTCGTAAAAGATCAATTGTAATTCGAAGATTCCAATTGTAATTCGAAAAATATCAACTGTATTTCCATTGATTTTTTTCGAATTACAATTGGAATCTTCGAATTACAAATGATCTTTTACGAATTACAATTGATCTTTTACGAATTACAATTGATCTTTTTCGAATTACAATTGATCTTTTTCGAATTACAATTGATCTTTTTCGAATTACAATTGATCTTTTTCGAATTACAAATGGAATCTTCGAATTACAAATGGAATCTTCGAATTACAATTGGAGTATTCGAATTACAAATGGAATCTTCGAATTACAAATGGAATCTTCGAATTACAAATGGAATCTTCGAATTACAAATAGAATCTTCGAATTACAATTGATCTTTTTCGAATTACATCTGTAAATGGTGTAGTGTGAAAAAACCCATTGCAGATTCTGCTGCTATTGAAAGTCCAG
The DNA here is from genome assembly GCA_963921195.1 of Pegoplata infirma. Taxonomy (NCBI): domain Eukaryota; kingdom Metazoa; phylum Arthropoda; class Insecta; order Diptera; family Anthomyiidae; genus Pegoplata; species Pegoplata infirma. Next base: position 124,008,623 of record OY992536.1, read on the forward strand.
CTGCCGAGAAGAAGATGACAGATGATGCTGCCAACATCATAGCAAAGTAGCCATCCATCAACTGCAATAATGGTTGATGATGCTATTAGTAACTTTAAAAAACGTGGCGCTCAAAAATAGGCTACACAATTTTTAGTATATTTTACCATATTTTTTGCTAGTTTTACCATATTTTTTGCTAATTTTATATGAACATTTATATGAACATTTTTGAAAATTTGCCACCTAAATTGTTAATAAAAAGTTGATAATTTTGAAAAATTAATTTTTTTAAATTTTAACACATACTTAGATATCTACTGGGCTATTCATAATGAGTAAATTAAATCTAATGTAGGTTTATTTGACTGATATTGCATGAATATTTGTCAAATAAACCTTCCTTAAGTACACTTTAAGTATTATGAATAAAGGCCCTAATCTTCAATATCCAAAAGTTTTTTTTTTTTATTTTTTTTAAATACACGTGAAAAAAATTAAAAATTCGAAAAAAAATTTGTTAATTTTTTACAAATTTTACGTGAAAATGTAAGAAATTTCTTGTGTAGACTACTACGCAATTCTCATTTGTTCTACTTAAGCTAAAAAAAATGACACAAAAAAAATAAAAAAAGTAAAGTGTTGTTCTATAATTTTTTGTTTAAAGTGTTTAAGTGAAAAAAAAGAAAAAAATCATTTTGGATTTTGATGTTGTTGGAAGTCCAGTTACTGCAACTAAAGCTGCTGAGAAGAAGGCAAAAGAAGATGTCATCAAGCCGAAGAAACCATCTAACAACTGAAGTAATAGTTGATACTGCTATTACTACATTTAACAAGTGAGAGTGTTAAATTCGGCTGTGCCGAATCTATTATACCCTCCAAAATGTAAAAAAAAAATTAAAAACAAAAATTTGTCAGGGGCGTTTCTTTTTTTTGGGGGGGGGGGGGGTTGATAGGGTCAGTGGGGGACGTTGAGAGCACCTTCCCATCGCGATAAATATACCAAATGTTTCATTTAATTAACAAAAATACAAAAAAAACATGTAAAAAGTGTATTTTTTTAGAGGTTGGTTTAGTTCTTCAAGGGGGAACTTTTTTCCCCCTGGTCCGATTTGGCCAATTTCCGAACTTAACCTGCCTAGGAACATAAGACATATTTGTGCCAAACTTGAAGGGTCTAGCTATTTTATTTTGGACTGCATTGTGTTAACTACAGACGGACGGACGGACGGACAGACGGACGGACGGACGGACATCGCTAAAATGTCTTAGAATCGATCACTGATCAATAATATATATACTTTATGGGGTCCCCGACCGATATTTCGATGCGTTACACACGGAAGGACAAAGTGAGTATACCCTCATACTGTAGTTGGAGGCAAACCTGTAAAATACTTAAGTATTTATTTACTTATATTAATTTTTTTCAAGTATTTTTGTATTTATACTTGAACATTTCAAGTATAAGTATTTTTAACTTACTTGAAAATTTATTTAAGTAAGTAAAAAAATACTTGTACTTGAAATGTTCAAGTACAAATATTTTGTATTTACTTGACGAAAAGTTCAAGTAAGTAAGTATATTTTTACTTGCAACATTATTTGTTGAAATAAAATACTTAAACAAAAATTTGTTTAAGTAAAATAAAAAGAAAATTTTCTTAAAGTGAAAAATAACTACAAAATGTTTTTAAATTAATTTTGTAAACAAAAATGTTTCCAAATTAAATATTTAAGCAACATGTTTACAAACAAAACTTTTTTGAAATTTAGAAATATGTTTCGTTTGTTCATCAACCACTAGTTAGGCGGGAATAAAATCACACTATAACTAAAGGTTTTTTCATTAAAGGATCTCATGAAAGATTCCGCAGCAGAAATAACATCCCCGCTAACCCCATCCAAAATTTACACATTTTCGGGCCAACCATCAACTTAATCCCACTGGGAAAAAAACGCACTCCCCGATGAGCCTATAAAAGTTGATGTAGATGATCAATCATTTTAGTAGTTAGACCATGCGTATTTTTTTATTAACGCTCTTTTTTAGACAGCAAAAATTGTAAAAAAATCATATTAGTGGAAATTTTGAGCAAGGAATTGGGTGGGTATGCTTTAGAAAAAAGTTGGTGGCAAAATTAATGAAGGTATTACATTTTACCTCTCTAAAAGGCACCATGGAAGCGGTAGGAGCAGATCTAATAAGTTTACAAAAAACCAAAAAATTGTACAGCGACCGCCTTAAGTATTGATGATAGAGGGTTGGTTTGTTGTGACCAACCCTCTAGAAATTGTGGATCGGTCATACAATCGTTTCGTCTGGGGGCATCCTTGAGATGCGATGGATGTAAATTTCATATTTTGTTTTGGGAAACCTCTTAGGGAGTGGATATAGGGAGTAGGTTTGTTTAGTAAAAATGCTTTGCTGTAACAAATAATGGAGGTTGGTCTTGCATTTCTCCCCTCTAGGAGCCGCTTTGTGACAATTAAGGGATACATATTCGTGTTTTTTTTCCTTCTCCTTATTCTCCAATTAGATGTCATATGCATAATATACATATGCAGTAGTTGCAGGCTCTTTTAAAAACGCGATCGGAAATTAAAAAATAAAGAAAAACACACAGAAATCTAATATTATGTAAAAAATTGAATTTGAAATTATTTTTTTTTTTGACAATCTCATAATAGCAATATTTATGTTTATTATTTCCAAAAATTGTTGCTCAATTTTTTTATTTGAACAAAATGTTTATCAAGTATTTTACTTGATGAAATTTTGTTTCAAATAAAAAATACTTGAAAATACTTGTACTTGAAAATTTCAAGTACAAGTATATTTTTACTTACTTGAAAAATTATTCAAGTAAGTAAAAAATATTTATACTTGAATATTTCAAGTACAAGTATTTGTGTACTTACTTGAAAATACTTTTATTTAAGTTTTTTACAGGTTTGGTTGGAGGGTATAAAAAGTGTATTTTTTTAGAGGTTGGTTTAGTTCTTCAAGGGGGAACTTTTTTCCCCCTGGTCCGATTTGGCCAATTTCCGAACTTAACCTGCCTAGGAACATAAGACATATTTGTCCCAAACTTGAAGGGTCTAGCTTTTTTATTTTGGACTGCATCGTGTTAACTACAGACGGACGGACGGACGGACAGACGGACGGACGGACATCGCTAAAATGTCTTAGAATCGATCACTGATCAATAATATATATACTTTATGGGGTCCCCGACCGATATTTCGATGCGTTACACACGGAATGACAAAGTGAGTATACCCCCATACTGTAGTTGGAGGGTATAAAAAACGTGGTGCTCAAAAACAGGCTAAAAAATTTTTAGTATATTCACCAAATTTTAAATCAACTACTAATCAGAGAAAACAAAATACTAAATAAAACAGTTTTTTTTACCAAATTACAATTTTTTTTTATCTATTTCAATTTTACCATTTTTTTTGGTAATTTTACCATATTTTTTGATAATTTTACAAGGTTGATTTTTTACAAAAATAAAATGCTATTCTTGTAATTTTACCATTTTTTTCCTAATTTTTTGATTAGCAAAATGGTTTTGCTAATATTACCAAAATTTTTGCAACGTCCAAAACTACAGTTTTTTTGCTAATTTTAATCATTTTATTTGCTAGTTTTACAATATTTTTTTTTTTGAGTGTACTTATCAAGTGTATACCTAAGGTGTGTTTTTTTCGAATTTGTTATAAAATTCCCATACAAATTTAAGTAGATATGGACTTTTGTCATTAACTTTTAACGCTTGTGATATTTTACTAATTTCGCAATAACATTTTTATTTGTTAACTAGGTGGTACCTGTGAATGTAGATATGTTAAGGGAACTATAATGAGTAATTCTGCAAAGGCACAGCGCAAATAGTCTCATTATCCCAGCAAAAAAAGAGCTTACCATTCACTACAAAATTCACCACAACTTATGAACCAGATGTACTTCTTCTTCAACTGAAACATTGATGAATTTAATATGGGCGTGACACACAAAGTATGTTCTTTTTTTCGCCACTTTTCAGTGGCGAAAGATTGACACTAAGGAATAACATATATCACTAGTGTTTATTATGTACATATATATTAACATTTTTATCACAACTTCTGAAGTAGTGATCCGCATGTTAATATTTCATCACTTCTTTAGAAGTACATATTTCTTGGCATTTTGGGTGTGATTATGTCATTTTTATTTGGTGATTTAGAACTTCTAAATTAGAAGTGATTTTTACACTTCTTTTTGTAAGATAAGTTGAAAGAGTATGTTTTTGTAATATTAACACTAAAAACACTGTTCGACAGCAAAAACCTCCCAGTGAAATTTCTAACTGGTCCTTATAGATTTTGGTCTCCTGCTTCCAAATCTACCGTCCAAATTTTTATAGCACGTACCGTTTTTGAGATATTCGTTGTTAAAAAGTAAAAAAAAAACAATATTTTAGCACTTTTAGGGGCCACTGTTACGTATTCTTACGTTGCTTTCACCACTTCCACTTGATTTCATATAAAATGGACCTCCTGATTCCAAAACTGCAATCCAAATTTAAGTGGAGTTTGAGTTTTTCAAACGCCAATATTTCAAAAACAGTACGCGATAGAAAAATTTGGATACCAATTTTGGAATAAAGATGTCTTATTTTAACTAAATCGAGTACTATTTATTGTGTTTGAGCAACTTAAAAATACGTTACAGAGGAGACCCAAATATATCAATATTCAAACGCGAATATCTTAAAAACCTTACGCGATAGAAAAATGAATTTCATTGATAATCAAACGTATATACATACTTCGAATTAAAAATAGGAGTTATTATAAAGATCACACAACTATAAAAATTCACGGCGAATCGATTCACCAGTTTGTTCTGACCACAAGCCTAAACTGCAATTTTCTAAAAAGCTTAAACAATCTTTAATAATGTGATGGAGAAACATCCACTTTAGTTCGTAAATGTATTTATTTAATTTAGGACCAACTTTTTTCGATATAAGATATAGAATGGTAGTTAAACGTCAAATTGCTTGTATGAAATTTAAAAAATTGATCAATAATCGATTTTTTAAGCCTTAAATAAAGAGAAATAAAATGCCATTATCAAATTTTGTCACCATTTTTGCAAAACCTAAATCCATTTGAAGCTGGACGTAGAAAAAAGTGCATACTTCGTGTATCACCCCCATTCTAAGTGTTTCAGTTCAAAAACAAGTTCATATGTTGTTGTGATTTGATTTAATTCCTAAGAACATACAAAAGAGGTACTTTAAAATCCTTAAGTAAAGAACTGGTAAAAGATGTTTTTGTTGTTATTTTGTAGCATTTTTGGAAGTGATTTTAAAAGTACTTCCTACGGAATATGAAGTTCGGCACCTATCGCTACTTTGTATGTAGTGAAACCACTAATTGTTTTTGAACCACTTCGTTTATTTTTTGCTGGGATCTCATGGTAAGGAACGTGCAAAGTTGAAAAATGTAAAAAAATCGCTTGATACTCTCATGAAATTTTTCGTTAAAAGTTCCATATTGTTGGGTGCGTTAAAGCTATTACTCCAAATTTAATACCGTTTAATCAGTAGACTTGGGCAATTATTTGGTGTAGGTTCAGTGGATGTGCCATCAATAAGAAAAAAGTTACATGAACCTAAATCTTTGATACCAATTTTTTTCAATTTTCAATTTTTCGAGGTTTTTTGATTGTAGCTTTTGGTGCAAACTGTAATTTTAAAATTCAAATACACATGGTTAAAGCCCTTGTAAATATGCACAATCTGAGCCTGATTCGAGTGATGTGCTCGCAATGGTTACGAAGCTGCAGCTCTCCAAAGATGGGAAGAAAAAAAGTGAATTTTTTAAAAAGTCTGTTTTTTGCGAGGCACACTCCCAGTTTTATTCCGAATGGTTCCGAATGCTTTGTGAACTTTATAATTTACCATTTCCCACTTGATTTACAACTTTTTAAATTTTTTGCAAAACTTCGATATTTTAGTTTTGCATTATTTGAGAGCCAAATGTGCATGGCTGAAAGTTGAACATGTAGAAACAATGGTATGTGCAAATATAATAAATCATGGAAAGCAACATTGATCAAAAGTTAATATTGGCGAATTCCGCGGTGTTTTTCAGTTTTCACTTTTTTGTAAGGCACATCCAGGCCGCTTATAGAAATTGGTCGGTGAAAGGCGCGTTTGGTAGTCTTTTTAATTCTCTATCTTCAATTAATTCGCGCCCGAAAAAATTTAACGTTTAAGCGGTTTTTCGGTGGTTTTAAATTTTTGATACTTTTAAATTTAATGCTTATATAAAATCTCACATTACTTAAAAAAATTAAAAAATAAATGTATTTTGATAGATTTTGACATGTCTTATTCGAATAATATTACAAAATTAGTCCATTGATTTTTGCAGTCGCGAAAATCGCGAAAAATCGCTAAAATTTGTTATAACCTTAATAAAATTAGTAATAACGTTAAAATATTTCGTAATAACCTTAATATTATCATTATTAATCAAACTTTGAATAGTTTCAATATTCAGTGAAAAAAAATTGGTTAAATGCAAATATCTCGATATTTAGCAAAGATTTTATGCATGTTTGAATATGTATTTTAGCTCTGGGTAAGCATAATACAAAATGGTACGTTTGGTTAACTTCGGATAAAAAATGTAATTTTGACAATTTTTTTAAAAATTTTAATTTTAAACCGCCATAGTTTCGGGTGCGATCGCTCAAATTAATGCACGCGGACGGATTTGAATTACTTATTTATAATGTTATTTACCTACAAAGTCTTATCAATGTGCCACGAAAAAAAAAATCACAATTTTTTTTTTCTTAAATATTAAAAGTTAATGACAATTGCTCATATACACTTCATAAGTAGGGATATTTTTATATTCTTAGGGCCGATAACACAAACGAACTAACCGGAAGATAAATTGGGTTTAGTGCTAACCGGAGGTTATAGATGTCAAATTTGTATGGGACTAACCGGAGGTTACGTTAACTTTGATTTAACTGGATATTGTGTTAACCGCACTTAAAAGTTAAGTATTTATAAAAGTGGTGCCAAATCTTGAAATTTTCGTTTATATCACTTACCAACACTGTTTTTTTATTTTGAAAAGTCAAATAAAAAATAAATACAAATCCAAAAATAAGTTTGATTAATTTAAATTCTCAACAAAAAAATAAGTGTTTTAATTATGTTATCAATTTTATAAATTAAATAAAAATAAGTTTAATAAAAAATAATAAACATAAAGTGATACCAAGTACATTTCTAAGAAAAAAAGTGTTGCCATAAATAGTAAAGTTAAGTAGTGATACCGTTTTTTTACAAGTAGTTATAGTTACATATAAAAAACTCAAAAAAAACACGCCTCTACTTAAATTTGTATGGGAAGTTTATAACAAACTCGAAAAAAACACACCTTACCCCTCAGCTCCACCTTCCATAATTATGTAAACATAAAGCAACAAACACACACAAAACAATAACAAATTTTTGTTGTTGTTTTTGTTTTGTGTGTGTTTGTTGCTTTATGTTTACATAATTATGGAGAGTGGAGCAGGGGTTTTAAATAAAATTCCAAAAATTAGTTTGATTCAGGGTTGGCAACCGAAACGAATAACGGTATCGGTAACGGTATTGGTATTACATATTTTTTATATCAGTAACGGTAAAGGTAACGGTATTTTCGATTATTTCGGTAACGATAAACCGTTACCGAAACATCGATACCGGTACGTACCGGTATTATGAAAAAATTTACCCAAAGTGTTAAAAAGTCACAACTTTATTAAAAACACGTAAAAAATCAAAAATGTATTTAATAAAATTAAAAAAACTGTTAAATTAAGTGCATTTTTAACTATACTAACTATTAATTACACTACTAATCATCGAAAATGCGACTGAGACGCGACCTTATACACTTAATAACAATAGTTTTGCTGGTCAAAATCCATTCTCCAAACTTTTCCATCACTTCAGGTTTCTGAGAAATTAGAGGTCAAAGTTCAAAAAAAATTCATAGCGGATGAACCCGATGGGATGGCGGCTTCAAAACAAAAACGAGGGTGAAGCTCTTTAAGATTCAGAACTCATTTGGTCAGTCGCCTTAACCCTTTGGGCACCAATTGTCTTTCAATGACGTCGGGGAAAATACCTTACAATTAGTGCTCCAACGGTTAAAGCGATTGATCAAATGAGTTAAACATCTTAATGAGCAATGTTTATGATTAACCGTTGACTTATTTTTAAGTCGTCAGCACATCGAGTTCATCCGCTATGAGTTGTCAAATAATTCCGAATACGCGGTTTTTTGTATCTAAAATTTCTCAAAAACGTGATGTAATGGAATCTTATACCCTATTCACACTTACAGTTATAAACCGTTTTTAGCAATTATTTTTAGCATTTTCTGTCATTATACTGTAATAGAATAAAGAAAGTGCTAAAAATATTGCTGCTAAAAACGATTTAAAACTGTACGTGTGAATAGGGTATTATCCACCGGATTTGTGGCCAAAAAAATAATTGCAATCATGTGCATAAGGTGACGTTCCATTCGTATAAAAGTTTTTTTTTTCGTATGATTTGAAGCAGAAAAATTGTTTTTGGAACTAAGACATCATTGATTGACAGTTGGTGCCCTAAGTGTTAAGGCAACTGTCCAAATGAGTTCAGCATCCTTAAGAGCAATGTTTAAGATTTACCCTCACTCAAAAAATTATGTTAGTAAAATTCTCTGAAAATGTCAGTTAAAATAACTACTTTGTTAGTTACTTTGGGGTCAACTACTTTTTCAGTTAAATCAACTAACAATGTAAGTTATTTTAACTGACAAAAAAACAACTGACTTATGTAGTAAAAACTACTTACATTTGTAGTCAAAACCACTAACATGTAGTAAAAATAAAATAATCAATTTAATATTTTTTTTTTTAAATTTTCAAAAAAAATGAAGACCAAATTTTTTCAAATTTTTTTTTTTTAAAGTTGTGAAAAATAAAAACAACAAAAATTTATTTTTATTTTTTTGGAATTTTTTTTTTTAAATTTTTCAGAAAAAAATTGAGGACAAAATTTTTTCAAAGTTTTTTTTTTAAAGTTGTGAAAAATAAAAAAACGAAAATTTATTTTTATTTTTTGAAAAAAATACTTTAAAAATTTTTGAGAGAAAAAAAAAAAAATTACTACTTTAAATAACTGTTACTACATTACAGCACTTTTTTGTTAGTTATTCAAAAAAACGACTTAAAATAACTAACAGAAATAGTTGTTTGATATTTTTCATACAAAAACAACTGACTTTGTAGTTGAAAACAACTAACTACTGTAAAATATACAAACAACTTACATGTAGTAACTTACATAATTTTCTGAGTGCTTGACTTATTTTGAAGTCGCTATCACATCGGGTTCATCCGCTATGAGCTATCAAAAATGTCAGGGGGAAAACAGAGCAAAACAAATTAGCAACGCAAAAATGTTACAGAAAGAAAATTTTCGATTTTTTTAAAGCGACAATTATTTTTTTGTTATGCTGTTTGTTTTTCAATAAAATTAAATTTTTTTTTTGTAATAAAATTTTTAAATTTTTTTCAAAAATTTTTCGTAAAAACGTGACAACTAAATATTTATGTAAAATTATCAAAATAATCATCAGATTTTTTATCATTTGAAATTTTTTTAGTTTTAATCGTTTAAATTAGACAAAAATTAAACAAAAATTGACATAAAAAAATGTTTGTAAAATTACAAAATAATAAGTTTTGAACAAAAAATATTTTAAAGTTAGCAACCAGAGTCAGTAAAAGTACAAAAAAAAATCCGCCAACAACAACTCCGCCAACAACACTTCAGCGATTTGGTACAATTCAGGTTTATCTCTTCTTTCATCTTCCTGCTAAAAAATGTTTACATTACGTGGCACTCACTTTTCTTAAATTGGGAATGTGATAATTGGTTGGACCGATTTCCACATATTCTTTGTCAAGATTTAGTTAATTGCGAATGTGACACTGGTGGGCCGATTTCCTAATTATTTTTTGTCCATATAACAATGCGAATAGTAGATTAAAAATATTTTACTTTGTTTTTATCCGTATTTTATGACAACCGAAACCCTGCAAACAAAACGATACGACATCGATTCGCCGGTTGTATTGCCGATACGATAAATGTTATTGCGGCAATTATCGAATTCGTATCGCCGGCGATACACCTTTCGGGAGAAACTGTTACCCGACGGCAATACATCCCGGCGATACGAAAACGATTCGTCTTGGCGATAAAAGGGCAATATCGCCAGATAATCGTATAAACGAAAAATAATAGATTTGTATGTATCGCCGGAATATCACCAAAATGATAAAACGGCGATACAGCTATATCGATTCCCTGAAGCTGAAAATAGACATTATTTTTTTCATTCATATTTTGGTCATGTTAAACGGACTTAAAACATTTGCATTCACCTGAAAAATATATCCGCAACATTCGCTGAATTTTTTATTTTATCTTTGAAAGCACATTTGTGTTTTTTTGGCCAAATTTATATTCTTTTCTTGTTGTGCTTGATAAATTATTTTATTTTAAATTGACAAAGAAATAAAAATTTTCAATATTTTTTCTTTGTTTATCGTCAAAATATCGTTCGTATGAGAAAACGGCGATATAATAAAAATACTACTTTGATTTTTTATTGAAACGATAAATTTTCGTATCGCCGCAATATCTTTTCGGCGATATATCGCCCTGTTGTTTGCAGGGAACAAAACCGATATAATACCGGTAAAAATCCGAATAAAGGTAATGATTTTTTATCGGTAACGGTATTTAAATATTTTTATTTCGGTATTGGTAACGGTAGTCAAAATTAAAGGGTTTTTAATCGGTAACGGTATTGAAAGGGTAACGGTAGCCAACACTGGTTTGATTACTTTAAATTCTTAAAAAAAAAATAGAAAACTATTACAATAATTTTATTAATGCCATAAATTTAATAAAAAGAAATATTTATATATTGAAATGAAGTGATACCAAGTACATTTTAGAAATTAAAAGTGTTGCCAAAATTTTTATGATAAGTTGTTTTTACTAGTAGTTATAGTTATATATAAAAAACTCGAAAAAAACACACCTTAAGTTAATATTTAAATGATTTTTCTTCATTATTGTTGGAAAAAACTAGCAAAACAGAATCAATTACATATTTTGTTTTAAAATTACTACAGGCGGGTTTTTTTCGAGTTTTTTATATATAACTATAACTACTTGTAAAAACACGATATCTCTACTTAACAATCTTGGCAATTTTTTTTATTTTGTTGAATGTACTTGGTATCACTTTATAATTTATTACTACTATTTTTTATTTAAGAAATTTTTATTTAATTAATAGAATTTATAAAAGAATTTTTAATATTTCTTTTTTTGTTGTGAAATAAAATTGTTCTAACTAATTTTTGTAATTTATTTATTTTTTGTTGACTTTTCTAAATGAAAAAAGTGTTGGTAAGTGATATAAACAAAAATTTCAAGATTTGGCATGACTTTTTTTAAATACCCAGTAGAGATGGGATCGTGAGTGACTTTTCAATCACGATCACGCACGCTCACGAAAAAAAAATTGTAATCACGCACGAAATTTTTTTTTGTGCTCACGCTCACGCACGCTCACGTGAGTAGAAAAAAATGTAATCACGCTCACGATGTAATCACGATCACGAAATACTCACGAATTAAAATATGTAAAAAAAATGTATGTCATATTTTTTTATGCATTGCCCATATTTTTTATGCATCGCTGACACACATGACATCCCCATGACATCTCTATATACCGAGTTGAGGACAGTTTCTGATATAGGTCATATGAAAATGCCAAAAATCTTCGTATTTCCATTAGTTTTTACTTCCATCCAATTTCCTTTATAAATTATCTTTATCATATTAAGAAATAACTTTTCGACTTTCCGATGTTTTTCTCAGAAATTGAAAAGTTCCCAGATTCAGGGTCGTCTAAAAGTATGGCGCTGGGCACACAAGAATGGGCACAAAGAATTTGGGGACCCGCTGGAAATTAAAAAGTCGCACGACAAAAAAAACGCATTCTTGTGGTACAAATTAAATTCATGTTATTACCCGTTTTAAGAAAAAGAAATTAAAAAAAATATATATTTTGGGTAGGGATATTTTAGCTTGAGTTAATTTTTCTTTACTTATTCAAACCTTGATATTCGTAAAAAGAATTTGGTTGTAATAATGTCTCAGAATCTGAGACATATCCTGTACAAAAAATGTCTCAGAATATGAGAATATTTTTATATAAAAAACGTCTTGAAATCTGAGACTTTTCAATACGAAAAATGTCTCAGAATCTGAGACTTTGCATACGAAAAGTGTTTAGAATCTGAGACTTTCTATTTTGGAAAAACTTCTCTGAACTTTAGACTTTTAAAATCTCAGAATCTGAAACTTTTTGTGTACGAAAAATATTTCACATTCTGAAACTTTTTATGTAGCAAATATTTCAATGGATTTGATACTTTTGATATATTACAAGTTTCTCCTATAGAAAAAGTCTCAGTGTATACGAAAAATCTCTTAGATTCCAAGACTTTTTCTGTAAGAAAATAAGACATTTTCTTTTAAAAGAAATTAACAGTATAACCGAATTTATTGGCATTTCAGGCCCCTTAGGTCGAGGGCCCTGTGCACGTGCCTAGTGTGCCCTAATGGTTAAAACGGTACTGCCCAGATGTAAAAGTTCAGTTTGATTGTGAAGACATTTCCTTATAGATGTCTTTTTCACACTCTTAAAACAAACATTTATTGATGACAACATGTCCTCAAGAACTACCTATTATATGTCAGAATCTGAAAGCATTTCCTTATGGAAGCACTGTACAAATTCCCCAATGACACATTTAAAAAACTTATTAAATTTATATTTTTTTTAAAGACCATGAAAAAATCAAGAAAACGTTACCGAACAAAAAAAAAATCTGGGAAACAATTAAAATCACGAAAAATTCACGCAAGAATTTTACTCACGCACGATCACGCACGAACTTTTTTGTGTTACTCAGGCTCACGCACAATCACATGAGTAGAAAAAATAAATACTCACGAATCACGTGATTCATGCGTGATTCACGTGATTCACGTTAATCACGTGATTGGTGCCCATCTCTAATACCCAGTCAGAAAAATACAATCGCAAAAGCGTTTTGAAAGCGTTGTGGACGGTTGTACGAGCGTTCTGTGTACCAACTTCAAAGCGACTTCAGATGATCGGAATGATAACATCGATCTACGCTAGGTTTAAAGCGTTTTAAAAGCAATGTAAGAAAGTGCTTTGAGAACGTTTTTTTAAAGTCATCAAAGCGCTTTAAAAACCCAAAGTAAAGAATTTCGGATTAAGTTCGGTTATAATAACTTATTTGATATAAAGTGAAATCTGGGAAATATTGTTTGTACTCAAAAAAACTTAGAAAATTTAAAAAAAAAATTCGAAACTTAGAAAATTAAAAAAAAAAAAAACCTAAAAGCATTTTTTGTTTTTTTTTACTTAAAAAACAAACAAAAATTCACAAAAAATGTTTATTCAAAAATAATTTGGAAACTTAGAAATTAAAAAAAAATCTAAAGAACTCTTAAAACGCTTTCGGTTACGCTCGCAAAGCGTTCGAAAAAACGTTTTGAAATTGTGTTTTTTGGTTACAGTTAGTGTTTGGGGTCCGGGAATTCCCGGGTCGGGTTTTCCGGGAATTCCCGGGAAAAGACTGACGGGAATTCCCGGGATTTTTTTTAATTTTTTCCGGGAAATCCGGGAATTTTATAAAATAAACCATTTTTCATAAAAACGTTTATTTTAATTGATTTTTAATATCTTTCTTACTACAGGTATAATAACATTTGCTTTTTTTTGTATTTTTTCTAATTGGAAGAACTGTGCAAAAATTTTTCATAGGAAAACTCAGAGTCATAGAGTAGTCCAACAAATGGCGTTTGAAAAAGTAGTAAACAAAAACCATATGGTATTGTTTACGAAATTTTATCACAAATCGAAATGTGAGCGAGATGGAAGATACCAGCAGGGCTGTCAGATATGGCGATTTCTCGCCAAACGTGGCGATTTTGAAATGTGTTTGGCGACGAGTTTTTCGATTTGGCGACGTGGCGATTTTTTGGCGATTTCTTTGGCGATTTTTTCAAATTATTTCCTGAATATTTTCAAAAGATTAGTAGAGCCATTATTTCAAATTATCAAATTTCATTTACTTTTGCTGCGCTTAGACAGTTAAAACTTTTTTTAACATTTTCGACAGACTTTCTACAAGTCAGCTCGTTGGCTCTTTATGAATTAAAACACAACAAAAAACATTTGGGAAATTTGTCCAGTGTCCAGGACAGTAAAAAACTATAATACGAGAATCACAAAAAAGTTAATTACTTTTTTTTCTCCAATTTTACACTGTTGTAAACTGTTGTTGAGTAAAAATAGCGATAAGAAAATTTAGAAATATTCAAGACCGATTATCATGGATCGATTGGGGTTTTTGCATTAGTGCAGGAAACAAGCATAAATGAATTTTGAGTGAAATTTGTTGCCTATAGACAGATTTTAGAAGTAATTAGCAAAATTTTAAATGTAGTAATTTATAAATTACCGATACAAGTAGGGTTGCCATTTGCATTTTGAGAAAAAGAGGACGTCAACCTCGAAAAAGGAGGACATTTGACCCAAAAAAGAGGACAATTTTTTTAAATATTAAATTAATTTAAAACAAGTCAACAAAGCAATACAATATGCAAAAACAAATCATTTTTATTAAGAAAACAATTTTAAATTCTAAATAATTTTAAGAAAATTACTTTTTAATTTAAATAAATTCAGATATGTTAATTGTATTTCAAAAATTTACATTTTGATTTAAAAATTATGCAAATGCTTTGCAAAAAATTTTATTTTTATATCAAAATTTTCTGAAAATCATTTGAAAAATTTTGATATGCAAATCGAAATTTTTTAAATTTACTTAATTGGAATTTTCCGAAAAGCATTTTGAAATATATGTAAATGGAAATTTTTGAAATACAATTAGAAATTTATGAAATGGAATTTTTAAAAAGCATTTAGAAAATTACAAATGGAAACTTTTGAAATACAATTGGGAATTTCTGAAATACAATTTTTGTAAATTCAAAAGGAATTTGCCTAAAATCATTTAGAAAATTTTGAAATGGAAATTTTTGATACAAATCTTTTATCGGAGAGCAAACTTTAAGATACACGGCATCTGATAAGAAGTGATGTCAACGTAGTTATTTTCGCACAACAAAAGTTTTTTTTTTTTATTTTTGTGCCCGTTTTGCTCTCAAAAAGTTGACATTACTGCTGGTAAGTGAAAATACGCGATGCCAATAATTCAAACGCTAGGAATTAACAAAAAAAAATGTATGGGGAAAAGTGCAAAAAGTAGGACAACCCCGGACACTTTCTAAAAAAGAAGTAGGACTGCCCCGGACGCCCTAAAAAAGAGGACGGTGTCCGGGAAAAAGAGGACGGATGGCAACCCTAGATACAAGTAAAAAAAATACAAGAACTAAAAAAAAATAATTTTGGCGATTTTTATGTATTTTTCTAGGATTTTGGCGATTTTTGAGTATTATTATTTTCTAGCCATTATAAAGAAAACAAAATATATTTTTTTTAAATAAAAATAATTATTTTTTTAACAAAAACTGAAAAAATTTGAGTTTTGGCGATTTCTGGCGATTTTTGACATCCGATTTGGCGATAAGCGTAAAAGAAATCTGACAACCCTGGATACCAGTTTTACAGTGAGAATGCAGATTGTTTTTTGTCTCTCCTTGCTTTGCGTTTGAACTTTTGTTTGGCATTGCCAGAATTTTCCAATTATCTTTGGTGATGCCAGATCTACAAAACGGTCGATGGATTACTATGTCACTATGGGAAAACTGACCAAGTGTAAAATATATGACAATATCATGAAAAAACTTAAAAAGTCAAAAAATATACGTCGGTTAATGATAATTTTTCTAAGACTGTCAAAAAAATATAAAAATTTTGAACCTAGAATTTACATTTCCAGAACAAATATTAAAAGTGCTGCCAACTATATTAGTTTTTGCTCGAATACCGCAATTTTAATTTTTTTTTTCGATTTTAGCTATTTTTTTGCGATTTTTTGAGGGGAAAAAAGTTGCAATATTTTTTTTTGTTTTTTTTTATTGTATTTCAGGATTTTTAACTTTTATTTTTTGATTTTTTATGTTTTAATTAATTGTTTATCTCTAATAGAACTGTTTTTAATAAAAAGTTGGTCAAATTTTAATGTTTTTTATGATTTATATTAATAATGAATATTTATTATACATTATTTATTTCCCGGGAATCCCGGGAAATAAATTATTTTTTTCCCGTTTCCCGGGAAATTGAAAAGTCCGGGAATTCCCAAACACTAGTTACAGTCAGTGTTGGCTACCGTTACCCTTTCAATACCGTTACCGATTAAAAACCCTTTAATATTGACTACCGTTACCGTTACCAATACCGAAATAAAAAATTTTAAATACCGTTACCGATTAAATACCATTACCTTTATTCGCATTTTTACCGGTATTATAACGGTTTTGTTTCGGTTGTCTGAATATTACTTATTTTAAATTTGTTGCAGAGTAAAATATTTTTAATATACGTAAATATAAAAACAAATTTTTGTTCATTGTAAATCGGATTGTTATTTTGGCAAAAACAATGAAAAAAATCTGTCAAAGTCACCAATCCCCTACTACTATCCCATTCGCAATGTACTAAATTATGTGGAAATCAGTCCAACCAATGATCACATTCGCAATTTACCTAAAAATTTCTTAAGAGAAAAGTAAGTGCAACGTATTGTAATCATTTTCAGTGGGAATATAAAAGAAGAGACAAACCTAAATAGCTTAATATGGTGTTTCTGTTAAACGGACGAAACATTACACGAACGAACACTACCCGTACGAATTCGTAATGATATCAGTTTCCATAACATTTTCGTTTGATTACGTTATTTTTTTTCGTTAGTTACGTTTGTCTTGACCATTTGTCAAATTACAGTATTGCCACAAAGTTTTTTTTTAGTTTTTGTTTATTTTTTTCATACAAAAATTATCTAAACTAAACGAAGAGGCAACATCAACACATCAGCTAAAGAAAACAGCTGATCAAATTTCATGTTTATAAAAAAAAACACAATTATAATCAAATCAGATTTTTTTTATTTATTATAGCTAAAAAGTTAACACAATTTTAATAAAAAACAAATGAAAACAATAATTTTTAAGATGACCCGTGGCTTTTAAATTGTTAATATAAATTGGTCAAATCCGTCTTTTTTCACTGATTTGTTTTAATACACATTTTTTTCAAAGCATTTAGTTATAAAACATTCACATTGTTGGCGAAAATATCATCTTTCCTCCAACCAAAATATCCTATTTATATTTTATTTACGTACTTTTAGTTATTAATGATCATTTATAATAATAATGTTAATTATCTTCATTTAAATGTATAACTACAGTTGGTCTCGTTTTTATAGGATGTACTGTAGTATTAGTTTTACATTTTTACTAATTCTCTCATTCCTATTTTGTATTTGCAATTGAATTTATATTATTTACTAGTAACATGATAATAACAACAATAACTTTAACTTGCTTGCTATTAGCTTGTTACTAACAAAAAAGAGATTAGCGGATCTCTTTGTTCTAAAATTATTGTATATAAACAAATAATGAAGTTCTTATGTTTTTTACAATATGATGCTGATCTGTTAAATCACTTTGGAGTTCGACAGTGACAGATCAACATCGTAAGCTAAGTTTAGTTTAAATAAATAGTAATTAAGAAAATTAATTACTGGTGTTTCATTTATTTAACATTTTGATATTGCATTTGGTAATA
Source organism: Pegoplata infirma (assembly GCA_963921195.1). Lineage (NCBI taxonomy): Eukaryota > Metazoa > Arthropoda > Insecta > Diptera > Anthomyiidae > Pegoplata > Pegoplata infirma. Next base: position 124,026,620 of record OY992536.1, read on the forward strand.
TCAAAGAATATGGGTTTCTAATAAACTTTAAGGGTATATTAGAAAACATTGGTGCCGAAACCCGGGAACCGGTTCCCGATAACATTACGTGAAATTATAAAGTAAATTAATTTTACGTAAATTAAATTTAAAACCTTTAAATTAATTTTATAAAATTTACTATTGTGTTTCGCGAGTACAGTAAACCATTTTGTGTATTAAATGAAAATGTGTTTCAATTGCACACTGTGAAATTTTGTGAAAGTTTGACAATAAAAAAATAAAAACAAATTTGTGTTAGTTAATTAAAAATTAAAAAGAATGAAATACCAATTAAGATTTTGTGCAAATTTGTTTGTATAATATTGAACAATTTCACACAGTTTCGAAATTGTAATTGAATCATAAATATTACATAATTGGTTTAACAAACCATATTAACGTAGATTTGATCGTGAAGAAAATTAGTTCTCTTGCAAAATAATTTTCAAGTACTTTGGTAAAATAAAATAAGAAAATATGTGTGTAAAATAAATAATTTTAATATAGTAAAACACTACAATAATTTAATTTATTTTAGAAATTAAAAAGGATTTGGAAACCATTTTTTAAAATTTAAAATATTTAAATATCGTTTTGAAAAATTTCGGTGTACTATATCGTTCTCTTTTCCGCATTTGTTTTAAGTAAAATTAACTCATTCGCATTAAAATCATTCTGTCACTGTCGTTCGTCTTCTAAAGTCGTTTTTGCCTCGATTTATAAAATTATATTTTATAAAATTTAAAAAAAATATTTTTGTAAACTCATTGTACAGTGGGCACAACTGTGCCATATATATCAAAGGCTGTTACGCGCGTTGATTCATTTGCTATAAACTTTAGAAATGTGCACACTTTGAATTAAAAACAAATCCTTAGCGTTTTTCTTTCTCTATCATGCATGTTTATAAAGTTTTAGAGTTTGTAAATTGAAGTCGTTATATACTTTAACACTTCTTCAAAGCTGTTATATGCTTTAACACTTTGACTATTTTTATATTTGTAAAAGTGCACATTTTGTAAATCAAAGCCGCTATAGACTTTAGCGCTTTGTCTCTCTCTTACATATTTATAAATTCTCAGATTTTATAAATTGAAGTCGTTATATACTTTAACACTTCTTCAAAGCTGTTACATACTTTAACACTTTGACTTTTTTTAATATTTGCAAAAGTGCACATTTTATATATCAAAGCCGCTATAAACTTTAGCGCTTTGTCTTTGTCTTACATATTTATAAATTCTAAAATTTTATAAATCGAAGTCGTTATACACTTTAACACTTCATCATTGCTGTTATATACTTTAACACTTTGACTTTTTACATATTTTAAGTGTACATTTTATAAATGAAGCCATTACAAACTTTATAGCTTTGTCTCTTTCTAACATAATTATAAAATTTTAGACTTTATAAACAAAAGTCGTTGTCTACTATAATCTTTCATTTACATGTTATAATTTAACAATTTAATTTTGCGTTTGCACCTCATGAACCATTTTGGAATCAATTTTGAAGAACCTATTCTGGAACATTTTCTTTGAGACGCAAAATGTTTCAATACAAGTAGGGAAAAATAACCTGGTTTATATCAGTGTTCTGGAAAAAGGATATCATTCTGTAAATCTAACCTATTGGAAATAATACTTATTGTTAGTTACTTACAAATTCAAATACATATTTGTAAATTAACGTCTTCTTGAATTATTTTAATATAATTATATTCATATTTTGTTTTTCGAGCCAAATCGCATATAGAAATTCACATTTTATAAATCAGGGTAAGAATTAAACCCTATTCTCACTTGCGTTACACTACAAAACAGAGTTTTAGATAAAATATGGTCATTGCATCATATATTTCACAAAGCTGCAAAGCCATATTTTAGTTAAACCAAAGGAATGAAAATTGGCTACAATCGTTGCCTTTTCTTCTTCTAATTTGAAAAGAATTACATTTGGCAAATTGTACTAGTTACATGCATAATCATTTAAACCAATTTCATAGAATAAAATTTTTAAGACTAAAGCCTGTTTACAACTTAAGTAAAACCAGACATTTCCATAATTTTGTGAAACTCTATACAATAAGTTTCATGTTGTAATTATGCGTGTCTTAACTTTACAGCAATATTCTACACATGGAAAAAAAATAGATTTAACAATTTCAATTACTTTTTTGAAAAAACGTCTTTTATTTCATCAAAAGAAAATTGTTTCCGAATATTTTATAATTAGGAAAATTCATTGTGTGCTGTGCAGGTAAAAGAAAGGACCTTCTCATAAGAGAAAATTAGCACGTATAAATTTCTAACCATGATTATAAGTCACCATTTTGTACAACTTTCTAACTCTGTTTGTTAAAAGTAAAATAATGGATAACTTAAAGTTTGACACAGACCTATACCGTAATTTGATTGAGATAATTAAAAAATTACGAAATATATTTTTGTCTAAAAGTTCTTTCGAAAAATCTCATGATTACCTGAATACACTTATTCAATTAGTGGAGAACTTGTTCAATGAAGCTAGACAGTATCATTTTGGGACAAATGGAGCCCATGAGCGTTTTTATGATCTTGCTGATCTTTATTTTTCGTTTAAAGGATATATTTTGGACTCTTTGCCAGAAGATTCCAGAGCGTATTTTCTTACGAAGTATAATCCCTGCGTATATAAACACTCGCATGTTTCATTTAGTGCTAAACATAAAGTGGAAAAAACCAATTTAGGAAGCTCATCAACTTGTTTTGTTAACGAAGCTGCTGCTTTGCCTATTACAGGAAATCAGAGGGAACACGATCTTTCTATGATCAATTTGAATCAAACTTTGATTAAAAATAGTACTTCATTTACACGAAATATTCTTTCCAGTTCAAATGATCCCAAACCAAGAGATAGCTGCATTAACTTTGCAAAAATCAGTGAACATCAAAATGATTGCGTTACCAATACAAATCTATGCATAGTGGAAGATTCACTTTTTGAACATTTTGGGAAAAATTTTACAGACACACAAAAATCCATTTTTAAATCAAAAATTCTAAATTTTAATAGAGCTGTCATTCTTAGTAAAATTTTATTTTCCATATCCAACTTAAAATCTTTACATCAGATTCTTCCCAAGCAGTTTGGAAACCGCATCACATATAGATGTATGCGGCTTTCCAATTTGTCACATACAGTTACATTCTTAAATTTATGTGAATTTTTCATGTCTAACTGGAAGTTTAGACTTAAAATTTGGAAATTTGTTTTAACTTTTGTTGGATTTTACATGTCTAACTGGAAGTATAGACGTAAAATTTTGAAAATTGGAAACCCTCACCCATAAGACAACAAAATTTTAAATTAAAATATGTCGCAAAAGAAAAAATATTTTATTTCAGAGGTCGAGAGTAATCTCAGTTTGACATTTGGACAGCTCGTTGACCACATTAACGACATCAACTCCTGGTTGTATCTATTTAAATTTATTAGTTAAGACACATTTCTCATATCATTATTTTCTTAACATATTTGATTTAGATAGCTGTTGATGACGTCAGATTGGGTTTTGGAACCGATATTAAACCTACAAAAGAATGAGCCCAACATATAATTAGGTGCTGCAAAATCCGATTCGGAAACTCTGAAAAAGTAGTAAACCTGAATTTGAAACTTTGGATGGAGCCTTCCCTACGAGTGCTGTGAGTCGAAACACAGCCAAGTCTCTCGACTAAATCAATCACTTCCACCGATAGGCCGTCCTTCATCAAAAACACCTCAATTAAAAACTGCCGTTCTTCGGGGGGAGTATGTTGGCGAAAATATCATCTTTCCTCCAACCAAAATATCCTATTTATATTTTATTTACGTACTTTTAGTTATTAACAGGGAAACCAAAAATATGCTCTAAAAAACACGTTTTATGCGCTTAAAAAATGCCCTTAAAAACGGAAAATATGCTCTAAAAACAATAAAAATATGCTCTTAAAAAAAATTATGTCCCCTTTTTTGTTGTGTTTTTTACAATTTGTTAGAGAATAGACCCTCCAAATACCGTTATGTGCGATAGTAAGAGGGTTAAATATGTTCTACAAAAATATTTTCCTTAATGTTTTCTGCGAAGTTGCTGAATCTAAAGAAAACATAGTTTCATATACCGATATGAAGCAAGAACAGACCAAATGGGAATCATTCGTCACAATTCTGTAATTGTTGAAAAAAAACATTCTCGTTGGATAAAAAATTTAAAAATACATGTTATAAAAAAATTGGAAAAGAATGCTCTAAAAACTTAAAAAAAAATGCTCTAAAAATGTAAAAATATGCTCTAAAAAGTGGAAAAATGCTCTAAAAATTGAAAATATGCTCTAAAAATATGCTCTTATGCTAAAATATGCTCTTAAACCTAAAATATGCAAAAATATGCTCTTAAGGCTAAAATATGCAAAAATATGCTCTAACAAATCGATGCCAGATTTCTTAAAAACTTCTGAAACGGATAAATACCTTACCCATTTATCAATAAAATGCACAGGAAAAAACATGATACTGCATATTTTTGGTTTCCCTGGTTATTAATGATCATTTATAATAATAATGTTAATTATCTTCATTTAAATGTATAACTACAGTTGGTCTCGTTTTTATAGGACGTACTGTAGTATTAGTTTTACATTTTTACTAATTCTCTCATTCCTATTTTGTATTTGCAATTGAATTTATATTATTTACTAGTAACATGATAATAACAACAATAACTTTAACTTGCTTGCTATTAGCTTGTTACTAACAAAAAAGAGATTAGCGGATCTCTTTGTTCTAAAATTATTGTATATAAACAAATAATGAAGTTCTTATGTTTTTTACAATATGATGCTGATCTGTTAAATCACTTTGGAGTTCGACAGTGACAGATCAACATCGTAAGCTAAGTTTAGTTTAAATAAATAGTAATTAAGAAAATTAATTACTGGTGTTTCATTTATTTAACATTTTGATATTGCATTTGGTAATATCAAAGAATATGGGTTTCTAATAAACTTTAAGGGTATATTAGAAAACACACATTTTTTAATTTAAAAAATTATATTACTTATTTTTGTTATAAATTCACATTTTTCACTTATTTTGTTAAATATTACACAAAAAACTCCTTAACGAATGGTATTTTTCATACGTGTGGTTTTGGCGTTTTTGACATTTCAATTCGTGTTGTAGAAACGGAAAAATATGAAGAAAAATGACAACTTTTACGTTTTCGTTCGACTAAAATGACATCCGCAATACAGAACCTCAAATTGATTTTTTTATGTCATTTAGACGAACGAAAATGAAAATTCGTAATAGAGAAACTGGACATAAGTGTTGCTGGCGTTGTCATCCACGCAGGTAAGAGTGGAGAGGTGATTCTCTGGAGTTAAATACATAATGATCCAAAATCGTACAGTCTAAAGAAAAACTGTCGAAAAATCTGTGAAACAACTTTGAGTTTGAATTAGAAAACTTTTTCCGGATTTTACTGCTAAAATGAATAATTTAACTTAATTCTCTGTCATTAACTTTAAAAAAATAACAGAAAGTTCTCTATATTTTTAATGACTCTATTTGCGGATTTTTGTTAAAGTTTTAGCAGATTATTTTGTAATTTTACAAAAATTTTTGTTGGCATTTTTTTTTTAATTTTTGTCTACACTTAAACGATTAAAATTAAAAATTTATCAATTGTGAAAAATCAGCTGACTATTTTAATAATTTTACAGAAAAGTTTATTGAAAGTCTTCCCTTTATTGAAAATCTTCCCAGTTTTTTAAAAAAATAAGAAATACAAAATTTTTTAAAAAGTATTTTTTACTTGTATAAGATACAATTTCGATGTTCAGGCGTTAATCTAAAATCAGAAGATTGTTTAACTTAAATCAGCAGATTTATCTGTGGTCTTGACAGATTTTTCTGCAGATACTACCTGGTTTATCCAGACAGAAATTTAGCAAACCGTGTCAGCTAAAATCAGCAGATTTCTTAAATGGCTCAAAATGCCGTATTTCTACTGATTGGACAGAGACATCTTATAAACGCGTAAAAATCAATCATTTATTTGTTGAATTACAATATTGCGTGAATATTTTATTTAAACTCTGAGTTAATTAATAGTATTAATACTTCTATATATTTATATGTTAAAAATGCATATGTTTTTAACAAATTTGTGACTTTTTAGCAAGTTGGGAAATTTTATTCATAATACCGGTACGTACCGGTATCGTTGTTTCGGTAACGGTTAACCGTTACCTAAATAATCGAAAATACCGTTACCTTTACCGTTACCGAAATAAAAACTATGTAATACCAATACGCCCTATGCTCCAGTGGGAGTTAGGCGCCCTATGCTCCAGTGGGAGTTAGAGGAATATATATATAAAAAAATACCAATACCGTTACCGATACCGTTATTCGTTTCGGTTGCCAACCCTGGTTACAGTGCTTTTAGAACACTTTTCAAAAACGCTCGCAAAGCGTTTGAAAATATCGTTTTGAGAATTGTTTTTTTTTGTTAAAATGCTTTCAGAACGCTTTTTTTTTTAGAACCGTCGTCAATTTCTGCTTGGGTACTTAAGTTTTAAGAATATATAAATATCCCTACTTATCAAGTGTATACCTACTTAAATTTGTATGGGAAGTTTATAATAAACTCGAAAAAAAACAATTTACATACATATTTTGAGAAGGATTGTTTATACCATATTCGCATAGTTAAAAATGAATGCGAATATGGTATTATACGTTTAAAACAAAATGTTATCAGCAATAATGATTTGCACTTTATGAGTTGGCATCACTTTATTATCTCTTTGCTCTTTGAAGGGGAGTTTTTAAGTTCTGTTAATTTAAATCCAGCGTAGCCACCAGCGTTGCCATTTTAGCCTTTTTTTCTGCTACATTTAGCAGATAAAGTTTCACAATAAAAAGTTTTGGGTTATATTTAAAACCTAGCGGAGCACATTTTAAACTACTTTGGAATTAAGGTTAGGTTAGGGGTTAGGTTAGGTTAGGTTAGGTTATAAGTGGCTGCTGACGTTTTACGTCAACACACGTAGACTCTGAGGTCCATTGTGATACCACGGGATCGTAATAGGTTTCCCTACTAGTCCCTGTCGTTAAACCAGTTTGAGCTTCTTATGAAACTCCTTAGATGTTGAATTTTGACATCCGACAAATCAGAAAGATCGTACAGCTCCCTAGATCCCAGTGAAGCAAGTCGCTGACCAGAAAGTGCCGGGCAATGGCAAATAAAGTGTTCGATAGTTTCCAACTCCTCTTCATCCATGCAACTTCGGCAAAAGTCATTCGACGGCACATTTAACCGCTCTGCGTGCTTCCCTATAAGACAGTGTCCGGTAATTATAGAAACCACCGTCGAAATCTCTCCTCTTGGAAGCGATATCAGCTCACTTGTGCGCCCCTGATTAAGAGAAGGCCAAATCAGTCGTGTTGTCTCACACGTCCATCCATTTGCCCATTTTTGATTAGTCTCCGTCGCAGAACAAAGCCGTAGGTTTTGCTTGCAAGTTTCTAGAGGCATACCAACACATTCCAATTCTGTTGGAACCTGTAAGGTAGTTCCTAGCCTTGCAAGCTCATCGGCTTTGCAATTCCCTGGAATGTCTCTGTGCCCTGGGACCCATATGAGTCGTATGTTAAACTGCTTGGCCATCTCATTTAAAGACGTGCGGCAGTTAAGGGCAGATCTTGCTTTCAGAAACATTGAATCCAGGGACTTGACCGCGGCTTGACTGTCAGTATAGATGTTGACTGCGGTTGTAGACAAGACATTGCAGCTCAACCAGTCAGCCACTTCCTTTATTGCCAGCATCTCTGCCTGGTAAACACTGCAATGATCTGGCAATCTACGAGCCAGGCTCAATCCAAGCTCTTCCGAATAGACCCCAAAGCCCACTTGTTCGTGCAGCCTCGATCCATCTGTGTAAAAATTTATGGTAGCTCCACTTCCCGGAGTATCCCCCATCCAAGACTCCCTGGATGGTATCATAGTGGTAAAGTGGCGCTCAAAGAGGCTCAAAGAGGGAGCACAATCCACATTTTGTGGTATTGTTATCTTTTTCAAGATCGCGCTATGGCCACAATCGCTGCTCCTCCATTGCAGCGTGCTATTAAGTCGAATTGCCGACGCAGCTGCATACTGCCTACCCAATATGTCCAAGGGTATCAGGTGAAGGAGGATTTCTAATGCAGCCGTAGGTGTAGTACGAAGAGCACCAGTGATGCACATTGACGCCATTCTCTGTACCTTCGTGATAAAGACACAGTTCGCTTTTGTTTCTAAAGCAGGCCACCAGACAATGATTCCATACAGCAAAATTGGACGCACCACTGCTGTATAGATCCAATGAACGACTTGAGGGCTAAAACCCCATTGTTTTCCAATGGCCCTTTTACAGGAATACAAAGCAATCGTTGCTTTTCTCATCCGTTCCTCAATATTACGCCTGAAATTCAGCTTCCTATCTAGAAATACTCCAAGATACTTGGCTCCATCTGAGAAGGTGATTTGAGTACCGTCCAGAGAAATAGGATCGAAAGCAGGAATCTTATTTTTCCTTTTAAATAAAACAAGCTCTGTTTTACTAGGATTAACTCCTAGACCACAGTCTCTTGCCCATTTAGACAGATCTTTCAGAGAACCCTGAAGAATGTCCCGCAATGTTGGCAGATGCTTCCCCTTTACCGCTATCGCGACATCGTCAGCATATGCGACAACATGACAACCACGTGCTTCTAGAGATAGCAGCATTGAATTCAGTGCCAGGTTCCAAAGAAGCGGCGAAAGAACACCTCCTTGTGGTGTGCCCCTATTGACAAATCGAGATATGACGGACGCTCCCAATTCAGACGTTATACGTCTACTGGCAAGTAGGCTTTCCACCATTAAAACGATTTCACGCTTTACTCCCAGACCAGACAATGCCAATATTATCGATTCTGGGATGACATTATTAAAAGCCCCCTCAATATCAAGAAAGGCCACCATAGTGTACTCCTTTACCGAAAGCGATCTCTCGATGGTACCAACGAGCTCATGAAGAGCTGTTTCCGTTGATCGTCCCTTGCTGTATGCATGTTGCTTTGTCGAAAGCAACCTCGGGTCAATCACTCTACGCAAATAAGAGTCTATCATTCGTTCCATTGTCTTTAACAAAAAAGAAGACAGACTAATTGGTCTGAAATCCTTCGGAGCTGTGTGGGAACTTTTCCCAGCCTTCGGGATAAATACGACTCTGGTATCCCTCCATTTTAAAGGAATATACGACCAGTTGATGCATGCTGTGTATAGATTATACAGCAACGGGGCTATATAGTCCGACACTTGCTGCAACTCAGCCGGGATTATACCATCAGGTCCCGGGGATTTATAGGGCCTGAAGCTTTTTATCGCCCAGATTAATGTTGGCATATTTATTATTTCCGAAGCAATTTCAGATGCTTGGGCGTCAGAACGTTCCAAAGCTTGAAACGGCGTCATGGAATTGCCCGGAAAATGCGTGTTTAAAAGGAGATCCAGCGACTCTCCACTGGAGGAAGACCACACCCCATTAGGATCTTTCAGTTATCCCAGGGTGCAAGGAGAAGAAGCCAGAACCTTGCGCAGCCTGGATGCCTCAGAAACGTCTTCTATGTTTCCACAGAAGTTTTTCCAAGAATCACATTTTGCATTTCTGATCATCTTTTTATAACTCTTAAGTTGCAGCCTGTATGCAGACCAGTCCTCGTCCGCTCTTGAAAATTTAGCCTTATTAAAGAGCTTTCTGCAGGAATCTCTGCAACTCATTTGACCACCAAGGTGGCTTTTTTTTCCCTCTAGGCTTTGCAGAAGGGCAAGACGCATCCAGGCACCTATTACAAACATTTGTTATATGGTCAACCAGACAGTCAATTTCCGCCAAACTATGTGGTTCAGATAAGGGTACTTCATCCAAAAGCAAAGAAAAAGTCTCCCTATATTTCTCCCAGTTTGTTCTCCTCAGATTTTTAGAGACTGTCTCAACCGGGGCACGCTCCCTGAGTAAAAACTCAATGTAGCGATGATCTAAGAAAGAATGCTCTTCCAAAACTCTCCAGTCATCAATTCTATCAGACAATGTATCTGATACAAGTGTTACGTCAAGAACCTCTTGCCGCGTACTTGTAACGAAAGTTGGTTCACCACCCTTGTTACAAATATACAGGTTAGTGCTTAACAAAAACTCCAAAAGTGATTCGCCTCTATCATTTGTGTCTGTACTTCCCCATATCGAATGATGTGCATTAGCATCACAACACATTACTAACTGGTGTCCCCTAGATTCAGACTCCCGAATTAGACCGACAACCTTCTCCGGGGGTATTGACCCCGGATTAGGAAAATACGCAGAGGCGAGCCAAATAGACTTCCCATGAAGCTCTAAGCTAGCCGCTGTAACATCCATATCACTAAAAGTTGATAAAAAGAATATATTTAAGCCATTTTTTGCCAAGATGCAGGCTCTTGGTGAGCCCTCACCTTTGGCAACCACCAACTTAAAACCAGGGGTCTTCAATCCGCAAACCCTGCCACCCCGCACCCAGGGCTCTTGGATAAAAACCAAGTCAACTGCTCCTGTCGTCAGGCGCAGCAAGAGTGCAACTGAGGCCTTACAGTGATGGAGGTTTATTTGTAGGAACCGCAACATCTTGTTTTATTTCCACCATCCTTTCCACCACCGTGTTATTGGCTTCATCCTCCGTGTTATCAAAGAGGTCGCATTCGTCCCCAGATTCGGTTTCGAATAAGCCAGATATATATCCCATCTGTTCTGAATCGGAGGCAACAGAACTCTCCGAATTCCTCACTGCATGGGCCTCGTCCTGAATGTCACCCATCGTGGCATCAGCTTTATCCTCCATGCCATCACAGAGGTCTCATTCGTTACCAGATTCGGTTTCAAAAATGCCAGATGCATCTCCCATCAGCCTAGAATCGGCCAGCTGAATATCAACCTTTTCCAGATTCTCCTCCCCAGCCGACTCTGCCACTGGCTTGTCTGCGTCCAAAATAGTCTTCTGGTCGCCCTTGTAGACATTGACTCTTATATGAAAAAATCCAAATCTAATAATGCCGTCAGTCCTGGCTAAAAGCGGAAGCGATTCCTCATTAACCAAGACCACTGCTTGACGACGAGCGCCCTCCATCTCACCCAATCTGGCAATTTGCCAATTCTGAGTTGGAAGGTCAGGATTGCAGACTTTTATCATCTTAAGAATCACCGCAGTGTCATTTGTAGCCATTGGGATCCATGCATGAGCTCTGGGTTGCGAGGGGATATCATGTTTTTCCACAACGTCCAGTCTGGCTCCAGGCCATAACTCTCCCACTTGGCTAATGGCAACCTTAAACACGGCTGCGGATCTTTCGTTCCCAAAAGCAACGAGTTTTACTCGCCCCTGATACCAACCTGCGTTGACAGTAGTAGGGAGAAAATCAGGCATACTCTCAAGGAGCCTATAGTAGATTTCATTTAGTTTAGTTTCAACTAAGCTCCACTTGTCCCTTGGAATACTACAATCCCCATTTTGCCTGTTTATCACAGCCCTAACGAAGTTACCTTTAACCACTTCACTAAAAGACTGAGTCCAGACGTTGCCGGTCACCTTGGGTCTCTTAGGTAAAGGTTTCTCGTCGGGCGAGCGCAACCTTTTACCAGACTTCGATGACGAGGCCGAAACAGCGCTCTGTTTGTCAGATGCGCGCATTGCCGAAAGTTTGTCCTGTTCTTCAATGACTCCTTTCGCCCATGATAGCGACGCCCTCTCACGTTCGGAGAGCTTCGTTCCATCAAGTTGGCTCAGTCTGTTAATTATTTTCAAACAAAGCCGTCTCTGGTTGTGCCTGACCTTTGATGGTTTAAGTTTCTTTTTCTTTTTACCACCAATATTAGGCTGAGCACCCCTACCAGAATCAAGGTCGGACTTCAAGGTCGCAACCCTAAGACCAGTGCTAGGACCAACACCAGTCGGTGAGGCAGAGCCTCGAATTAAATCGGTATCATTTGTGTCCATATTTTCATTTTCCTGGATGTGGTCATGAAAATATTACAAAAATACCTATTACGAACAATTTCAAAAATTCAATTAATAGCACGTAGATAAATTAAAACACGTCCACACTTGTCAACAGTTGAACGATAATCTAGGTTAGGGGTGGTGGAGCCTAAAGTTCAGACTCCTCGCATAGACCGGCTGGTCCATAGCGATACCACAATTTCCTTCAGCGACGAGGATAAAACGCGTTAGTCCATGTTGCGAACAGTTTTAGTTGCGTAAGGTCCGTAGTGGCGATATCATCCAGATTCTCGATTTCTGTTTTACCTAGTATTCGCTCGCGGTGTCTGGCCAATGCGGGGCATTTGCACAGAATATGTTCAACTGTTTCATCTGTATTAGGTTCATCACATCTTCTACAATTGGCATCCGAGATAAGTCCCATAGTTTTCGCGTGAAAAGCAATTAGGCAGTGTCCTGTGACCACTCCCGTGAGTAAACGACAATCCTCTCTGTTAAGAGAGAGAAGGTAGCGAGTTTTCCCGAGGTCGTAATGCGGCCAGATTCTTCTGGTGATACTGCTCGTGATTAGCTCTCTCCATTTCCTATTTGCAATAGAAATGCAACGACAGTCACTTCTCGTCCTATAGTACTGAATCGGGGGCTCAATATGAACAAAAGTTCCTACGCCATCTGCTCCAAGCTTAGCGAGCTCATCAGCTTTCTCGTTCCCATCTACTCCCCTATGTCCAGGTACCCATACAAGAGATACGGTATTATTGCCGGATAGTTTCTGAAGATTCTCGTAACATTTAAAAACGACTTTTGATTTAATACAAAAGCTCATTAGAGCCTTTAGTGCAGCTTGACTGTCGACGTAAAAGTTTATCATTTTACCCGTTTCCCCAAGAAACTGTGAGGCTGCCTTATCTATAGCAACTATTTCAGCCTGGAAAATACTACAGTGTAAAGGTAATTTGAAAGACTTCTCTATATCACAAACATCCATAGGCGTAGAAACGGGTGGGCTGGGGTGGGCAAAGCCCACCCTAGACTCGATTTAGCCCACCCCACTGTGGTTCCGATTCCAAAACTAGGTGGACAAAAGTATTTAACCATGATATTTTATGTTTTTGGGGTCGCTGATTTCAAAAAAATGCTTTAAAAAATTGTAGCTTCAATATTTTTGAAAATACAGTGGGTTTCACTAAAATAGCTTCAACTTAATTGGACTTTTCGCTACAACTGGAAAAAGTTAATTACTTTTTGCTACTTTAGGGCACTACATTTAAAGGAAGTATTTAAAAATGATATAAAAAGCTTTTCTGAGCATTACAGTAAATCCCAGCTATGTCGAATTACTTTTAATGTGTAGTTTTTTTAGAATGTTCGAATTAAATCTTTTTTGCGCTTCTAGAGTTGCGGGAAAAGAAAAATATGTGATATAACAATTATAGAAAATACTGTAGAGGTATTTGTTGCAAAAATATGTGCAGAAGATCCTGAATATTATAAGCATTTTCTTGAGAGTTATAAATATTTCAGAAAAAATGACTTTTTTAAAAACGCTATAAAAAATGCAGCTGGACGCCGCTGGATGAGATGAAAGATGAAACATACTCTCTGATAGTTACTTTAAAAGATGTATATAGTGGCTTGCCCGCAACTTGGAGCGGTTTTTTTGGCAAGCTTTGAAATATTGATAATCTAATTTTTTTTTTTTTTTTTATGACCCTAACTTCAAAAACCGATATTAAGAAATCGCGAAAAAATTTCGAACCCATGAAATTTTTTTTAATAAGTATATACCCATGGCTATAAAAAAAACAATTCACGCCAATCTCCTGCAACTAATTCACTTGGTATAAGCTACTTAGTTTTGTATTGAGTTCCTTAGTTTTTAATTACAAACATTTTCGTGAACAAACATTGATGTTCTATTGCTGCGGGGACAAAGTTAAACACGTTATTTAATCAAAATATTTTGCGTCTAGTCTAGGCATGTTGTTAGCTATTTAAAACACCTACCGTTTTTTAATTTAGAGGTTCAAACTTTTTAGACTTTTGTCCACCTAGATTTGGATTTGGAACCACAGTGCACCCCAGACATTTTTGCATTTAGCCCACCTCAGACAATTTTCCTTTTTTTTTTAAATATTTACACTGAGGGAAAAAATCGTAGTCAAATCAAAAATTTTCATACTCATTTTTAAAATCCTCAAATTTTTAAAAACAATTTTAATAATGAAGTTGAACTTTTTAAAATTTAAAATGTTTCGGCCTCAATTTTAAAATTTTGCTTTTTTGAATTAAGTATTCAAGAACTCATTTTCATTTCATGGTATCGCCATGTTAAAAATCGTCATTTTGATTATAAACGTTTTAAATATGAGATTTAAACCATTTTAACAATGACGCTTTGAAAATAATCAATTATAATTAAAAATTATCGTGGTGTGCCATTAATAAAAAACAATTTTCCATATAAAATTTTAAAAAGTTAATAAATAAGTAATTAAATTAAAAGAATAAAAAAATTGGGTAAAAAATGAAGTGTCAAGATAAAATTCAAAACAGTGAAAAGAAAAAGATTTTGAAGAAGTCGAAAGTTATATGGAGTACAGGAGGGGATCATTAACTTGAAATGACCACCAGGAATATGTTCTTTACATTATTGGGTTTCTTTTTCAATACCGTCGCTGCTCTTACGAAAACACCTGTGTGTATTTAACATTTTTTTAAAGAAACTTAAAGAAAAGCTAAATTGTGAACTTTTGGGTTATTGTTGGCCTTTTTCCAAGGGTTATTTTTATAACTTAATGGAGATAGGCTATTGCAATATTATTAAAATATTTGCAAAATTTATATTATATTAAAGCACCACGAAAAGATAAAATTAAGAAAATTTGTGGGCATCTTGAAAAATGCTTGAAAAGGTGGTGTTTTCTTTAAAGCAGCGACGATATACAAATTATATAACACAAATGTACCTTTTTAATAATTTTAAAGAAAAATAAAAAAAATATACAAATGTATAAAAAAAATTGAGTTGTTTTATTTCAAAAGAAAATTTTAAGAGATAAGTATAAAACAATTATATATTTATAATGGTCAATTTTAAATTAAACATGACTTTCACTTTAATTTGATTATAAACACTTTTGATTTGAACATGAAACATATTCAAATCACAGTTCTTTCATTTCAGTTTTAAAATGTTGTTTATTTCTCAAGTCATATTAAAAGTGTCCATGAATATTTTCAAATTGAGAAAAAACAAAGTTTGTTGACTTTTGTCACTGTTTTATTTTCAATATGAGGTTGTTTTTGCTTGATTTGAGAATTTTTTTTTCTTAGTGTAGGCTCTTATTCATAATACTTATAACAGACTTATTGTAGGTTTATTTGACAATTATTCCTGCAATATCTGTCAAATAAACCTACTTTAAGTATATTTCAGGTTTTATGAATAACCACCTTAAACTTTGATATGCTTAAATCCAAAATTGTCAGGAATATTTATTCAAACTTTTACAAGTAGCAATAAGCCTTCCTATTAGTTCTGATAGTTGTGAAAGAGGTTTCTAAGCTATGCGTTGAATAAAAACATGGTTACAAAGTGCAATGATTCAGGAACGATTTTCAAATTTAGAAGTTTTAAATATTAAAGATGAAAAAATGAAAAAGGGAAATGTAACGTTTTATTAACTCTTTCCATTATAAATTGATTTTAATATACTAATTACACTACAAAAATCAACTTTTTTTGCATAGAGTTCTAGGGTATATTTTCTTAATTATTTTGGCCTCCTAAACACGCCTTCTCAAGATGTAGGCATTTTCATTTTTTATGGAACAAGCCCTCAAAACCGACAAAGTTTTTAATATTTGAAAATTTTATGTTTAAGATATTCATAATTTTTTTTATTCAAATTCCCTATAAAATTATCTAACTTCTGCAAGAAATCCGGATTCGGTGCGATCAAGAATATCATCAGGAAATTATAAGTAAATTCAAGATGTCCTTTTTATGGTTACATCCTTATTAGTATCCGAATTTTGCAATAAATATCCTGTTCAAAGCAGATATGCATATCAAAGCATATTTATCAAAGCAGATATGTAAAGTTAACACTCCAATAAAAAGAACCTGGGGTTAAAATCCAAAATCCCTTAAGTATAAGAAATCAAAGGTTTGAACCAAATATTCATATTTTTTCATAAATTTTTTCGTACCAATTTTTATGATTTTTTTTGGTAAAATTAAAAATTTTTGAGGACCAAGTTCAAACAAAACAAGTAAAAAAGTTAAATTCGGCCGTGCCGAATTTTAAATACCCTCCATCTGTATCCCAGTATTTATAAATTAATACGATTTTCTAATGCACGTTCTTTAAAAATTTAATATTAATGGCACAGATTAATACAGACTCGACAATTATAACAAGTGTCAAAAAAGTAGTCTTTAACCATATGGTTATTTTTTTAAAATTATTCTACTAATTAGGTTAGAGAGAGAAAACCAATATAACACGCCATACGAAAAAAAAGGTAGAACGGCTTTTATTATTTTACTCACTTCTAACTAGTAGAAAGTGTTGCCATGCCTTAAACCAGCTAAAAACCGATCTGTATCTTCTAAAATCGCTAAGTTTTTACCCATTTTTGTTTTACAACTCTACTGTCTAGTCTGTGTCTATGGTGTTTAGAAAATATTTTTTTTGTCCATTACCAGGGCTGGAAAATCTGTAAACACCGTTTCTGTTAAAATAGCGTGTTTTTTTTTAAATTTATATGAATATGTATATCAAAATTGCTACACTCAAAAAATTATAACGGTAGATTCCACTACAAAAGACAGTTAAAACAACTACATTTGTTGTTGTTTAGACGTCTACGTTGTTGCTTTTAACTATTAATTAAAACGTCTCCCTATTGTCACCCGCGGATCTTTATGGAATTGGTTTTATTTTGTAGATCAAAAAAAATAAAGGGACACATATTTTTTTTAGCGGCCCAAATTCATATTTTGGGGGTAAAAAGGAGGGGGAAGACAAGGCAATTTTTAAGTTTTTAATTCAATTCCATTTTTATGAGGACAATTGCGGAAAAACGCTTTCCGCTCCAATTTGTTAACATTCATCAAAACAAAAAAAAAAAAAAAACGAAACGAAATGTTAACTTCCATTAATTTCTCAATTTAATTTAGCATCGTTTGGAATAGTTTTGTAAAATATTACACATTTTCGATGAAATATTGATAAAATTAGCTTATTAAGGTACCTACAGACGACTCAATATTATGCACAATATTTTTGACGTTTTCCCACAATTGGCATACATAAAATACTGAAATCGATTTGATTTGTAAAAATAATATTTATAAAATTTATTCTTAATAAATAAAAATTAATTTAAAAAAAAAAATTAATTAACTTATTTTATTTCAAATTTTTAAATTAAAAAAATCAAGTAACTCAAAATAAAAACTTATTAATGGTAAAATTAAAAAAAGCCACGAATGAAAAAAAAAAAAAAAATTATACTCTCGGCCAAACCGGGAGACGAACCTGGTGCCCCCAAATTAATATCCGACGACACTACCATTAGACCACCGGCAGCATTAAGAATGCATGTCAAATTCGCAGTTTTGTTTGATTATAACACAGCAATGCTTAAAATAACTTACCCAGTGGTAGGTATACCCAGTGGTAAGTATACCCAGTGGTAGGTATACCCAGTGGTAGGTTTAAAAATATATTCCTAGTTTTTTATAGGGATCATACTATACTATAAGCTAACAAAATTAACCGTTACTAACAGTGTTGCCAGAAATCGTCAATAGGCAAAAATCGTCTGTCCGTTTGTAAGAATTGGACGCAAAATATAAATATATTGAATGTGTTTGATATTGATCTTATCCAAGAAATTATCAAAAAAAAAAAAACAATCAAAACACAAATAAAGAGTGGATGGTATAAAAAAAATGTAGAAAATAACTTTTTTTTTCAAAAATTATTTCATTAGCAATTTAACGACTATCTTAAAAGAGATAAACAAAACCGGGCAAATTACAACAAACCCTCTACTGTTGTGTATAAAAGAAGTTTTGTTGAATATACCATATTTTTTCCACCAAAATTCAATTTCGCTTTTAAAGAAAAACAAAACGACATTTAATTAATAATTAATTACAGCACATTTATATATTTGCAAAAACTGAGAAAAATCAATGACTCGATAAATATAATGAAGGGTATAGATTTAGGTGATTTAAATAAAATAATAATAATAAACAATATTAACAAAAAAAAAAAAAAAATCTTGAGTCCTAACATAATTCGAACCCGGGACTCCATGTATGAAAAGCCAACACTCTAGCCATCATACCACAGACTGATTAAAAGTTTTACAATTTTGCGGGTATGTTAAAAGAACAAGAACCAAAACAGATAAATTAGTGTTGCCAGAAATCGTCAATGAAATCGTCTGTCCGTTTGTAAGAATTGGACGCAAAATATAAATATATTGAATGTGTTTGATATTGAACTTATCCAAGAAATTATAAAAAAAAGAACAATCAAAACACAAATAAAGAGTGGATGCCCGAGTAAAAAAGATCATATATAAAGATCATTTATATATACATATATTATTTTGTAAAACTATATGTATTTTTTGTTGCATCATATGTGATTTTATATATTTGCACTTCTAATTTGTTTCTTATATAAAATTATATAACAGAAAATATTGACTTTTATATAATAACATATCCCGAGTAAAAAAGATCTGATATAATCATATGTGCTATTATATAATTATTTATATTTATATATGGTTATGCATGAACTTTGATATGGACATATAAGTTTATATATAGCAATGTATTTTTCCTTATTTTTTAATATGATAACATACATATTCATATCTATTGATATACCGATCTACATATATGAAATTAGATATGACATATAAGGTCGGGAATTTTAAGATATGGCAGACAAAAAGATATATGATTTTATTTATAATTATATCCCGAAAAAAAAATTTAAAATTTTCTAATTGTAAGTCCCGGACAATTAAAAAAAAATTAAAAAATTTTCAAGTCCTAAAAAATTTTATGAAAATTTTCCAAAGTCCCGGACACAGAATTTTTTTGGTAATTTATTTTGGAGTAAAAAAAATCATTGAAAATGTTTTTAGGAGAAATTTTATGTTTTTAAAAAATTTCCGAAAAAATGTTTTTAAATTTTCTAAGACACAAACATTTTTTGGAGTTTTAAAATTCCTTAAAAATGATTTTAGAAAAAAAATTGACAAATTTTTAATAATTTGATAAGTCCCGAAAAAATTCGGAAGAATGCAATAAAAACTCTTCTAATTGATAATGTATCCAATCTGATAAAATAATTTCACGTTTAAAATTCCAAAAAATTTTACCAAATTTCATCTTATTATATAAAAATTTATCTAATTTTAACAGATAAGATATGATTTAATAGAATTAGATAGACCCATTTTTGGGATCAAACTTAATCAAATTTGATATTATTTTATCAAAAATAATAGAATTTGATATAATCGTATAATATTCGATCCGCCAATTTTCGGATCAAAATTAATATGGATATACATAAAAGCATATCTGTTCATATATAATTAAATATTGCGTCATATAACTTTTTTTACTCGGGATGATTTAAAGTTCGTTTATATAATTACATATGAACTTTAAAATTATGTCTTCTTTTTTATATAATTTGATAAAACAAAATATTTGAAGAAATTTTATATAAAACTTTATGCAACTGTTTTTAAATTATATGTTATCTTATATGAGTAAAATTTAAAAAAAAATCTAAGTCCTTTACATATAATTTAATATAACTTTTGAAAAAAAAAAAAGTCAAAAAAAAAAATAAAATTTTCTAAGTCCCAAAATTCTAGGACTGATGCAAAATTGAAAAAAAAAATACAAAAAATTTTCTAAGTCCAGATGTTTTTTTTTTTTGAAAATTTTCAGTCCTAAAAATATTTTTGAACATTTTTAAGTCCTGGAAACAATTTTTTTTTGTCAATTTTTTGCGTTTTGGGGGAAAACATTTTTTTCTTATATATAAATATATTTAATTATATATAATTGCATCAATTTTATACAAAAAAGGGTCCAATTTTCGCATATAACTATATAAAATTATATTAAAATTATATCAAATTTGATCAGATTTGATCAAATTTGATAAGTTTTTATATCGTTTTATCGACTCATTTTTCGCATTAAACTATATATGATTATATATGATGGCTTTATATAATTTTATATGAATATATATAATCTTTTTTACTCGGGTGGTATAAAAAAAAATGTAGAAAATAAAATTTTTTTTCCAAAAATTATTTCATTTACCCAATGACAAAGAATACAAAAGATTGTTAGGCCGAATATAAATTATTAAGGGGATTTTAATAAATTGTAATTTTATAAACAATATTGAAGCTAAAAAATAAATAAATAAAAAAAAAAAAAAAAAACTTCATCCCGACCATGACTCAAACCTGCGACCATATGAATGATAAGCCAACAGTGCAGCCATCATACCACAGACTGCTTCTGAATGTCTTAGCAATTTAACGACTATGTTTAAAGAGATAAAAAAAAACCGAGCAAATTACAACAAACCCACTACTGCTGTGTATAAAATAAGTTTTGTTGAATATACCATATTTTTTCCACCAAAATTCAATTTTGCTTTTAAAGAAAAACAAAACGACATTTAATAAATAATTAATTACAGCACATTTATATATTTGCAAAAACTGAGAAAAATCAATGACTCGATAAATATAATGAAGGGTATAGATTTAGGTGATTTAAATAAAATTGTAATAATAAACAATATTAATAAACAATATTAACAAACAAAAAAAAAAAATATATTTTGAGTCCTAACATGACTCGAACCCGGGAGTCCATGTATGAAAAGCCAACACTCTAGCCATCATACCACAGACTGATTAAAAGTTTTACAATTTAGCGGGTATGTTAAAAGAACGAGAACCAAAACAGATAAATTAAAAAAAAGCATTTAAGTAAACTGGAGTTATAACTCTTAAAACATAAAATATTAACAACATTTTTCAAATGTATTTAAATATGTTTATTAAAGGCCAAGATAAATCATCTTCTAAATGTGCCAATTTTGCTCCAAATTTGCTCATATTTTCTATATAGGCCACAAAGACCATATTTACACTCCATGTTAAAATTTGTTTACATACGTTAATCAGAATTTGAGTTATAGTATTTTACATGCTAGGTTTGTATGGGGGGTGTTACACCCCTTTTTTCTATTCCGCCCAAATTTTACATAGAGATCAGACATGCTAAAATATCATTCTATACCAAATTTCATTCGAATCTGTTAAACAGAAGCCGAGTTATAGCATTTTGCATGCTAAGCTAATGTGGGAGGTGCCACTCCCCTTTGTCCAATTCTTCTAAAATTTTACACAGACATTGTACATGGTATAATATTATTCTGTACCAAATTTTATTTTAATCTGTAAAGTAGAAGCTGTGTAAACGCATTTTGTATTTTCAAAATTTAAGAGGTGTCGTTAAACTTTCACTCATAACTTTTGATTGGCTAGGCCGATTTCGCTCAAATGCAATACCAAACTTCTCGGGAGAACTTCCAACAAATATGTTAAGTTTCAGTCATCTCTGTGTAATATTTTGTCCGCTACAGCATTTTCAACAGACAGACAGACGGACACACGGACATCGCTAGAATGTCTTAAAATCGATCGGGCATCATGAATATATATACTTTATGGGGTCCCAGACCGATATTTCGATGAGTTACAAACGGAATGACAAACTTATATATACCCTCTATCACTAAGTGGAGGGTATAATAATATTTATAAAATTTATTCTTAATGAATAAAATTTAATTAAAAAAAAAATTTATTAACTTATTTTATTTCAAATTTTTAAATTAAAAAAATTAAGTAACTCAAAATAAAAACTTATTTATGGTAAAATTAAAAAAAAAGCCACAAATGAAAAAAAAAAAAAAATTATACTCTCAGCCAAACCGGGACACGAACCTGGTGCCCCCAAATTAATATCCGACGACACTACCATTAGACCACTGGCAGCATTAAAAATGCATGTCAAATTCGCAATTTTGTTTGATTATAACACAGCAATGCTTAAAATAACTTACCCAGTGGTAGGTATACCCAGTGGTAAGTATACCCAGTGGTAGGTATACCCAGTGGTAGGTTTAAAAATATATTCCTAGTTTTTTATAGGGATCATACTATAAGCTAACAAAATTAACCGTTACTAACAGGGTTGCCAGAAATCGTCAAATTCGCAATTTTGTTTGATTATAACACAGCAATGCTTAAAATAACTTACCCAGTGGTAGGTATACCCAGTGGTAAGTATACCCAGTGGTAGGTATACCCAGTGGTAGGTTTAAAAATATATTCCTAGTTTTTTATAGGGATCATACTATAAGCTAACAAAATTAACCGTTACTAACAGGGTTGCCAGAAATCGTCAATAGGCAGAAATCGTCTGTCCGTTTGTAAGAATTGGACGCAAAATATAAATATATTGAATGTGTTTGATATTGATCTTATCCAAGAAATTATCAAAAAAAAAACAATCAAAACACAAATAAAGAGTGGATGGTATAAAAAAAAATGTAGAATATACGATTTTTTTCCAAAAATTATTTCATTTACCCAATGACAAAGAATACAATCTTTTGATTGTTAGACCGAATATAAATTATTAAGGTGATTTTAATGAATTGTAATTTTGTAAACAATATTAAGCTAAATAAAAAAAAATAAAAAAAAAAAACTTCGTCCCGACCATGACTCAAACCTGCGACCATATGAATGATAAGCCAGAAGTGCAGCCATCATACCACACACTGTTTCTGAATGTGTTAGCAATTTAACGACTATCTTAAAAAAGATAAACAAAACCGAGCAAATTACAACAAACCCCTTTACTGCTGTGTGTAAAAGAAGTTTTTTTGAATATACCATATTTTTTCCACCAAAATTCAATTTCGCTTTAAAAGAAAAACTAAACGACATTTAATTAATAATTAACAGCACATTTGTATATTTGCAAAAACTGAGAAAAATCAATGACTCGATAAATATAATGAAGGGTATAGATTTAGGTGATTTAAAAAAAATTATAATGATAAACAATATTAACAAACAAAAAAAAAAATATATATATTTTGAGTCCTAACATGACTCGAACCGGGGACTCCATGTATGAAAAACTAACACTCTAGCCATCATACCACAGACTGATTTAATGTTTAACAATTTAGCGGGTATGTTAAAAGAACGAGAACCAAAACAGATAAATAAAAAAAAGCATTTAAGTAAACTGGAGTAATAACTCTTAAAACATAAAATATTAACAACATTTTTCAAATGTATTTAAATATGTTTATTAAAGGCCAAGATAAATCATCTTCTAAATGTGCCAATTTTGCTCCAAATTTGCTCATATTTTCTATATAGGCCACAAAGACCATATTTACACTCCATGTTAAAATTTGTTAAGATACGTTAATCAGAAGCCGAGTTATAGTATTTTACATGCTAGGTTTGTATGGGGGGTGTCACACCCCTTTTATCTATTCCGCCCAAATTTTACATAGAGATCAGACATCCTAAAATAAAATTTTATACCAAATTTCATATGAATCTGTTTAACAGAAGCCGAGTTATAGCATTTTGCATGCTAGGCTAATGTGGGAGGTGCCACACCCCTTTGTCCAATTCTTCCAAAATTTTACACAGACATTGTACATGGTATAATATTATTCTGTACCAAATTTCATTTGAATCTGTAAAGCAGAAGCTCTGTAAACGCATTTCAAAGTTTTAGAGGTGTCGTTAAACTTTCACTCATAACTTTTGATCGGCTGGGCCGATTTCGCTCAAATGCAATACCAAACTTCTCGGGAGAACTTCCAATAAATATGTTAAGTTTCAGTCATCTCTGTGTAATATTTTGTCCGCTACAGCATTTTCAACAGACAGACGGACAGACGGACATCGCTAGAATGTCTTAAAATCGATCGGGCATCATGAATATATATACTTTATGGGGTCCCAGACCGATATTTCGATGAGTTACAAACGGAATGACAAACTTATATATACCCTCTATCACTAAGTGGAGGGTATAAAAAAATATTAATATTAACTTTAACATACACTTTTTCAATATTAAAAAAAATTTCGGTTTTGAGGGCTTGGTCCACAAAAAATGAAAATGCCTAAATCTCGAGAAGGCGGTTTGATACAACTTTTCTGATGACAGATTCGTGTTTAGGAGGCCAAAATACTTTAGAAAATGTATTCAATACGTATGTGCAAAAACCGTGTAGAGCAGTGTAATTGTTTATATTTTTTAACGAAAATAGTAGTTAACTTTAATTTTTTTAAAAACTTTTTTTGTGATTTCTTGTTATATGTTTTTTAGTTTTAATATTTTTTTTTTTTAATTTTTATTTTTTTTTTTTGGGAAGGGGGGGGGCTTTTGCCCACCCCAGAATAATGGTCTAGCTACGCTTATGCAAACGTGTGAAGTAAAACCGGCTCCAACTCCCGTCGATTGTTTGGAGCCGTCTGTGAAAATATTTATAGCGTCATTTGGAGCGCAACGCCAGTCCGACCAAAATTCTCGAGTCGGAAATTCAACTTTAAATTTCCGGTCGAAAAGTAATTTGGGCACTTTGTAGTCAGTGACAACATTTTTCAAATTGTCCATGCTACTGTGTCCAAAGTTTCGGCGTCTGAGCCAATTTGACTCCTTGAGTCTGAGGCATGCCTTATAAGCCTCACACTCAAAAAAGTATGTCGGTAAAATCTACTACAAAAGACAGTTGTTTTGACTACATTTTGTTGTTGAAAAGGCGTCCACTACATATTACGGTAAAAACAACTGAACATGTTGTTGTTTTTAACTATTGATTTTCAACTACAAAATGTAGTAAAAACTACTACAAAAGACGGTATACAGTTGTTTTTACTACACTTGCCTGAAATTTTATTTAAAAAATTTCTTAAACGTTTAAGTGATTGATTTTTATTTATTTAAAAAGCAATACATTTCAGTTGGTTGTATAGAATTTCGACATGAAATTAAAATTTTT
This sequence comes from Pegoplata infirma, assembly GCA_963921195.1. Lineage (NCBI taxonomy): Eukaryota > Metazoa > Arthropoda > Insecta > Diptera > Anthomyiidae > Pegoplata > Pegoplata infirma. The sequence goes on from OY992536.1 coordinate 124,051,915, forward strand.
TGGTGTATTTATCTGGAATTATAGAAGAAAAAAATTATATTAATAAAATGTTAAACAAAATAAATTGATTGTATTTACCTTTGTTTTTTTAATAGTTCATTTCAAATTTTCACCGCTACTTATCAAAATTTGTCTGGAATAATAAAAACGAAATGCTTTGGCAAAATTCATTTATAAAAAAAAAATAATTAATTTGCAATGTTTCAAAAAAGTATGTACCTGTTCTGTTGTGTATACAAAGAAAAGAAAGATGGCACGCTCATAAGAAAACAAAACACTGCACACATTTTATTTTGGTTTTTTCCGATTGGTTTTTACGCACGTTTATGTGAGCGCTATATTATACACACTTGTTATCTCATTTATCCACTTATTTTCTTTCGCTCAAGAATATTTTTCCAAAAACATATTTTTTGTTATAATTAAATTTAATAAATTGTAATTTAATTTATTTAGATATTATTTATTTGGTATAAAAATAATTCCTTCCGCACCCCGCACGACCAACTCGTTCGACACATTCGTTTGCAATAAAAATTTCTAGAAAAAAAACGAGTTTTTAGAAAAAAAAACTAAAAACAACTACATAAATCAACTATTACTACAGTGTAGTATATTTTTTGTAGTTATTTTTTGAAACTACTACAAAAAAAAGTTGTTTGAGATTTTTTCATACAAAAACGACCGAAATTGTAGTTAAAAACAACAGCAACTTATTACTACACAAACGACCGTCATGTAGTAACTGCAATAATTTTCTGAGTGCAGGCTACACATAGCGGCAGCCAGTACGCAGCCAACAAGGGATTAGGAGTATACCCAGGGAATCCTGGGAGGACGTTCTACCAGTAGAACGTCTTCCAAGGTATGTCATTGAAGCTAGATTCGAAGGAAATAAATCAAAAGAAAGAAAACAACTGACATGGGAGAACTTAATGCATCCAGTATTCTAAAGACGACACATTAGCCTACAGAACACTAGATCTTTCGACAAGCAACATTGGCGAACTGTAAAATTCCCCACATCAAAAGATAAACCGGGTATAAATTAAGTAAGTAAAAAATACAGACGTGAAACACGCCTACAACAGATGTCATAAGACTGAGGTTAAACAGCTTACATAATACCTGTGGGTAACATTGGATAGTAAACTGACGTTGAATCGCAATGTTGAAGTGTTTAGTCTACAAATACGCTCTATGCATGTAAGTAAATGTTGAAGTCTTTCATCCAATCTTTGTCATTGGATCAACATTGAAACCTGTAAACCGATTAAACTCTACGGGGTTTTGTTCTATATACATAGATAAAAATATATACGAAAATCTCATGGTGGATGGTTTTGCATGTCAGGAGCAGTACGAAGCACATCAAACCTAGCACTGGATGATATACTGAATTTATACTGTAATCCAGTACAATTACATTAAGTAGTGGAAGATATAGCAAAGGAGTTCGCTTAACAACAACAGGGTAATTTAAGTGGTTGAAATACAGTGTCTCATTACTCCCAAACTTAATTTAATAGAAAATCAAGTGTAAAAAATTGACGGAGAAGTTTAAACTGCGGTTAACTGCTAGGAACTAAATTTGTTGGAATTATATGAACTTCCTGAAACTGTAGTATTTTTTAGGCAAAAATCTTTGCACCCATAATGACTGCGAAGCTAGTACTAACCCGAAGGACATCTGACTCAAATAGTAACTTGTACATTGACTTTCAGGTAGCAAACAAAGCAATCACTGCGGAGTACGCATGATCATCTATGGCCCAATAGTGTAAGGACTCCAGAAACAGCCCTAGCACTAACACATGACTAACACCTTTTTGAGGACTTTTACTATATTCGTGTTCATCAAATATAATTAGAACAGATATGTGTTACAAGACAAGGGTGATTCCGATCCATATCTTGATCTGTCGCATTATTTATGTAATTAAGTCATGCATGTTAACCCAATATCTAATCGCTCAATTGAGTGAGAGCTCATTTTCGTTCATTTCAGATAAAATACCTAGTTTGTTCTTCTAGCTCAATCGGTTTTCGTTGATCATGTACGTTGCTCGATCATCTAGTTCAAATTGGTCAATTTTTGTTTTCGTTTAACAGCAGAGTTATAGAGTAAGGTAACAAATTGCGTTTGTAAAAGTAGTAAACAAAAACCACACACAAAAAAAATTCTAATGAACAACTTTCATAGTATTTATTAACAAATTCATACAATTTATTAACCTTTTCATAATACTTATGAACTTTTTCATAGTATTTATGAATAAATTATAATATGTGAAACTTAAGCACTATTTAACATTTTTCATAAATACTATTGGCACGCTCATAAGAAAACAAAACACTGCACACATTTTATTTTGGTTTTTTCCGATTGGTTTTTACGCACGCTTATGAGAGCGCTATATTATACACACTTGTTATCTCATTTATCCACTTATTTTCTTTCGCTCAAGAATAATTTTCCAAAAACATATTTTTTGTTATAATTAAATTTAATAAATTGTAATTTAATTTATTTAGATATTATTTATTTGGTAAAAAACGAGTTTTAGAAAAAAACTAAAAACAACTACATAAATCAACTATTGCTACAGTGTAGTATATTTTTTGTAGTTATTTTTTGAAACTACTACAAAAAAAAGTTGCTTGAGATTTTTTCATACAAAAACGACCGAAATTGTAGTTAAAAACAACAGCTACTACTTACTACACAAACGACCGTCATGTAGTAACTGCAATAATTTTCTGAGTGCACATTTAGCAAAGGTGTCAATATGCAGCAGATGCAGTAATGTGTCGATGGATGCAGCTGATGTCGTCCTTAGGACTCCAGTGACAATAAGGCCTAAAAGCCGTTGGGCCTTTCGGAATTTCCTAAGAGTCACATCCCTTTCAAGTGCTTTGTGCCAGACCACACTCAAAAAATTATGTTAGTAAAATCAACTGAAAATGTCAGTTAAAATAACTACTTTGTAAGTTGTTTTGGGGTCAACTACTTTTTCAGTTAAATCAATGTTATTTATTTTAACTAACAAAAAACAACTGACTTATGTAGTAAAAACCACTTACATTTGTAGTCAAAAAAACTAAAATGTAGTAAAAATAAAATAATCAATCATTTTTTTCTTTCAAAAAATTTTTCAGAAAAAAAATTGAAGATCAAATTTTTTCCAAGTTTTGTTTTTTTAAAAAAAAAAAGTTGTGAAAAATAAGGAAACGAAAATTTGTTTTCCATTTTTTGGAAAAAAAACTTTGAAATTTTTTCAGAGATAAAAAATATAATTAACTACATTAATTAACTGTTACTACATTACAGTACTTTTTTGTTAGTTGTTCAAAAAAACGACTTAAAATAACTAACAGAAACAGTTGTTTGATATTTTTCATACAAAAACAACTGACTTTGTAGTTGAAAACATCTAACTACTGTAAAATATACAAACAACTTACATGTAGTAACTTACATAATTTTCTGAGTGCATAACCCCGTAGAGTAAGATAGGTCTTACTATAGAAGTGTATATCCAGTACGTGATCCATGAGTCTCCTTGAGTCTGAGTCATGCCTTATAAGCCTCACCTTTAGCAAAGGTGTCAATATGCAGCAGATGCAGTAATGTGTCGATGGATGCAGCTGATGTCGTCCTTAGGGCTCCAGTGACACTAAGGCCTAAAAGCCGTTGGGCCTTTTGGAATTTCCTAAGAGTCACATCCCTTTCAAGTGCTTTGTGCCAGACCATAACCCCGTAGAGTAAGATAGGTCTTACTATAGAAGTGTATATTCAGTACGTGATCCTTGGCTCAAGTCCCCATGTTTTTCCGAACATTTTCTTGCATGCATAGTATGCATTATTTGCCTTCTTAAATCGTTCCTCTGTATTTTGGTTCCATGATAACTTATTGTCCAGGATGATTCCTAAAAATTTCGCATGATTTGAAAGTGGGATTTCAACGCCATTGACCCTGACTTTTCTAAAATTTTCGATCTTATACTTTCGTGTAAACAGTACCATTTCAGTTTTCCGCGGATTAACGTTAAGACCATTTTCTTTTGCCCAACTCCATAACTGTTTCAGCGATCGCTCTAGCAGCTCGGATAACGTGGCCAAAAATTTACCAGTTGACATGATTGTCACGTCGTCTGCATATGCAACAACTGATACTCCTTGCGTATCCAGTTTTTTGAGAATAGGATCCACAACCAAGAGCCAGAGTAATGGTGATAAAACTCCTCCCTGTGGCGTTTGGAATTAAACTCAAAGTTAAATCCGAAATGGGTTATATGCTAAACCACATAGGGATTAAAAATTTGACTACCTTTATGTCATTTTTTTTAGTTTTATTTTGATGCCAAAAAATAATTAAATTTCGCTCTTGAAAAACTTATAAAAAATAAACGTCAAACGTCATAAAAAAATTGTATTTCATAAAATTGTATTTCAAGTTTAAGATAAACACTTAACAAGGAATTGAAAACAGCTGTAATATTGAGTGAACAAAAAATGCTTATTCATTCAATGAAAGTGAGAAAAAAGGTTAGCAATGTACACAAAAGTAAAACCTTTGCGAAATAATGTAAGAGACAAAAAAGTTGAAAGAAAGTATGAGGTGAGGTTGAGATTGCTAGAAATAGAATTGTAGTGTTGGAAACTGTCAAAATTTATTCTGTAGAAACTATAAATATTCACATATATAAAAAACAGTTTTCATTAACAAGACAAACGACATTTAAAATCCTACTGAAGATGACACTAACTGGGGTGTTTGAAACCGGTATAGGAAATACCAGAAATGTCTATAATTTTTAGAAATTCAATTTTTCTTCTGCATTTTTTCAACTTGAACCCTTATAACAAATATAATTAGAGCCCGTGCTCGATCTGTACTTACAGAAAAAATCAAATAAAATTACTGACAAAATATGTCGCCATTAGGCACGTCTCCGAAACAGAAAATGCAAATTCCTTCATTTGTGTCTGCAATTCCAGATCATGTTGGTAACCTTTGCGAAATAATGTAAGAGACAAAAAAGTTGAAAGAAAGTATGAGGTGAGGTTGAGATTGCTAGAAATAGAATTGTAGTGTTGGAAACTGTCAAAATTTATTCTGTAGAAACTATAAATATTCACATATATAAAAAACAGTTTTCATTAACAAGACAAACGACATTTAAAATCCTACTGAAGATGACACTAACTGGGGTGTTTGAAACCGGTATAGGAAATACCAGAAATGTCTATAATTTTTAGAAATTCAATTTTTCTTCTGCATTTTTTCAACTTGAACCCTTATAACAAATATAATTAGAGCCCGTGCTCGATCTGTACTTACAGAAAAAATCAAATAAAATTACTGACAAAATATGTCGCCATTAGGCACGTCTCCGAAACAGAAAATGCAAATTCCTTCATTTGTGTCTGCAATTCCAGATCATGTTGGTAACCTTTGCGAAATAATGTAAGAGACAAAAAAGTTGAAAGAAAGTATGAGGTGAGGTTGAGATTGCTAGAAATAGAATTGTAGTGTTGGAAACTGTCAAAATTTATTCTGTAGAAACTATAAATATTCACATATATAAAAAACAGTTTTCATTAACAAGACAAACGACATTTAAAATCCTACTGAAGATGACACTAACTGGGGTGTTTGAAACCGGTATAGGAAATACCAGAAATGTCTATAATTTTTAGAAATTCAATTTTTCTTCTGCATTTTTTCAACTTGAACCCTTATAACAAATATAATTAGAGCCCGTGCTCGATCTGTACTTACAGAAAAAATCAAATAAAATTACTGACAAAATATGTCGCCATTAGGCACGTCTCCGAAACAGAAAATGCAAATTCCTTCATTTGTGTCTGCAATTCCAGATCATGTTGGTAACCTTTGCGAAATAATGTAAGAGACAAAAAAGTTGAAAGAAAGTATGAGGTGAGGTTGAGATTGCTAGAAATAGAATTGTAGTGTTGGAAACTGTCAAAATTTATTCTGTAGAAACTATAAATATTCACATATATAAAAAACAGTTTTCATTAACAAGACAAACGACATTTAAAATCCTACTGAAGATGACACTAACTGGGGTGTTTGAAACCGGTATAGGAAATACCAGAAATGTCTATAATTTTTAGAAATTCAATTTTTCTTCTGCATTTTTTCAACTTGAACCCTTATAACAAATATAATTAAAGCCCGTGCTCGATCTGTACTTACAGAAAAAATCAAATAAAATCTTTATATTATCAAAATTTGTGATCCAGAAAGTGAAGATTTTATTCCGACCGAAATATAAATATCAAGTAAGAATTGACTACAAACGTTTATCAATCATTTTAATTGATTTTTGGTTAACTTTACTTTTAGGCCTGCTGAATCTTGAAGCAGAAGGCAGAGAGATGGAATTTTTAGATCACGACGGTGCCTACCCCCAGGAATAATTTCTTAATATAGAAGCAGTTTATTTTATGCAGAGTTGTGCTGAGTTTGGGTGATAAATCAACAGTCCTCTGGATTTTAACTTTATTCATGTATTTGGTCTGTATTTGTATTCAATACACAAAAATATTAAAAAACATAACCTTACATTTGTTTTATTTATTTTTGGAGAAATTTAAGTCCTGCCTTGTTCAAATAAACACCTGTTTAGGTGTAAAATTATTTCCATATTTTGGTTTTATTATAACACCCAAAAAAAATTCAAAATCCATTCTCTCACTCTCTTTTTATCTCTTTAAAACAGCGACAGGCAAAAGCACTACGCGCACTGTTGCCAGATTTGACGATTTCTCTGCATTTTGATGATTTTTACTCTCCAAAATAGCAAAATGACGATTTGACGATTTTTGCCCAAAAAATTACGATTTTTAAAAATAACAAAATCCGGTCAATTTTGTCTTCTTTTTAAAAATTTTTTAATGAAACTTTAGTATTCAATGAAAATTTTTTGCTTATTGTTAGTTAAAAAAAGTATCCGCCAATATTTTTGTACAAAAAGGGACAAAGGGAACAAGTGAGAGTTACATTCCCTTTTTCCCTACAAAGGGTAAACAAATTATAGGGGGTTTTTTTGGCGGAGGACACCTTTCTTTTCGTAATAAATGTTAACAAATTGGTTTATTATGATATTTACGCAATTTTATCATTATTTTTGTATGCAAGTGTCGGACGGAAAATTAGTTTTTAATTAACTTGACCCAACTGCATGATCTTTTCTTTCATAAAAATATTTCATATGTTTAAGAAGGTGAACAAAGAATATAAAGAGGAAATTTCGGAGGTAGGTTCAGTTTTACTAATGTGAACTTTATTCTCCCTGGTTTGTTTTGTCAATTCTCAAACTGAACCATCCAATCGCCGTAAGATATATTTTTGCCAAACTGCATGTATATAGCTCTTTTGGTTTGGACTGCATCATGTCTCCAACAGACGGGCGGACATCGCTTGAATGAATCATTGATAAATATACCTTTTTTATTTTGACGATTTTTTGACGATTTCTGCAAATGGGATGACGATTTTGACGATTTTTTTTATAAAAATCGTACATTTTTGACGATTTTGTACCCAACAATTCTGGCAACCCTGACTACGCGGCGTTTTTACTCTCACACCTACATGCTCTCACCAGGGTTGCAAAAGTTGGTACAATTGTACTTTTTTTGGTACAATTCAAAGCTCAAAAGTACAATGGTACACCAATGACTCATTTGATACAATTAAGGAACTTTCTCAACTGAGGGTTTTCCATGGAATTTTCCCATTTTATAATTTTCAAGAAGTAATCTTCCTGAAAATTTTTTCACAACTAGACATTAAACTTCAAAAGTGACTGATTTTTTGTAGTAATGAGTTAAAATTTCGAGGAAGTTTTCTTATCATGTATGCATACTTGGTTAAAAATTATTTCATGTTTTTTAAAAGTTCAAAAGAAGGCTGATTTCAGTTTTTCATACATTTTTATAGAAATCAGACGATCTGTTTCGAGTAGTAGTTCACCATTACTACATCTTTTGTTGAATATCGAGAAAGTATTCTTATCATACACACAAAATATTATTGGCTAAAAATTATTAATTAAAACAATTGATCAACAAAATTTAAATGATTCACCGTTGTTTTGATCAACATTTTTGTTATTTTCTTTTACTGCTGAACTAAAATTTTGTTATGAGCTTACAGTTAATTCATTCGTTAAATCGATCATTTTTTTGATTGACTACAAATAGAAAAATTATAAAATTTATGATCAAAATTAAAAAAGGTTTGATTAAAAAAATATTTAATTAATCACCTATTCATTTGGTGATTGATTGAAATAACAATTTTCTTCATCGGAGGAGTTTTAATCAAAAAATTGATTGAAATCGCATTTTTCGCGATAATTGGCAAAAAATAATTTCATGTTTTTTTTTTTTTTTTTAAACTCCCACAGATTGGTATTAAAGTACAAATGGGTGGGGATTTTCATACATTTGTATGGAAATCGGCCGATCTTTTCGAGTAGTACGCCTATGCCACAATTTTTGTAGAAATGAGTTGAAATTTCATGGAAGTATTCTCGAAATCTATGCTAAGGCCGCTGTTCCAAAAAAAGTAATTCACATAAAAAATGTGAAAGTGAAAATTTCCGAATTTTTTTGGTGTTCTAGATTTCACATCCGAATTTCTTTTTCGTTTTGTTTCACATAAATAAAATTTTGTGAAAGTAAATTTTTAAATTTAAATTATTCGATTTCAACTTCGAATGAAAACGTGATCAATAAAACACTAAACTTGATTTCATGTGATTCTGAAATTTTCATGTGAATTGAAAAGTTGTGAAAGACAGAACAGAGGCCTAAGTATAATATTTTTATATCGTGAACCTATATTCAAAATATGCCAACTCAAATTTGACCGAAATGAGTTTCCGATGGCAAATAGCTCCCCTATGCAATACCCATCTGTGGTAAAAATTTCAGAGCAAAAAAATAATTTGTTGTCGTTTTACTTCCATTTTTGTTATTCTGCTAACTCAAAGTACATATTTTTTTGGTGAAAATAAATGCCAACTCCCATTGTAAATTTCCAAAAATTTTTAAAAAATTTTTTTAAAAAAAATTTGACCACATATCTTATTGCATTTGCCGCGCTGATCTGGTAAAGATTTTGATATCTAATGGCTAGTTTTCGAGATATTGTCATTTTGAAAATATCGGTAAATAGTGTTTGCAAAAAAAAATTGCTTATATATATGTAACTTTCAAACTATTTATCAGATTGAAACATTATGAGTGGGGCAAATAAAGTCAATGATATAACCTTTCAAAATAGCTAGTTTGGAGTGACCCTAATACAATACAGCGTGAGTTACAGAGTGCCAAAGTTGACCACCCTGAGATAAAAAGGCTTTCGGAGCTTGTAACTTTTAAAAATATGCAAAGTTTTTTATTTATTTTTTAGTTTTAACAATTACCGTACTAAGGATAACAAAATCCAAAAAAAAAAATATTAAAAATTTTTCACAAAAAAATTTATTTTTATTTTCCGACAAAATATGCCAACTCTAAAAAAATATTTGTTTTTTGATATAATAATAAATGCCATCTCTGAAAAATACGCAAACAAGTGCAAAATATGAAATTTTTTGCATAGATAAAAATTATTTAGAATATTTAAACCATCTTGTGGAAGGTACATTGTTTATTTTTGCAATAATATGCGAAATAACTAGTTTTTTAGCTCTCCTGAAAAGTAAGCTTTTTCGAGTTGGCATTTATTGAATATAGTTCGACGATATAGATAATAAAAATATTTCGAAATAGAAATTTTTGAAATACAAATTGAATTTTCTGATAAGCATTTAGAAAAGTTTTAAATACAAATAGAAAATTCTGATATAAAATAAACAATTTTTGAATTATATATAGAAAGTTTTGAAATATAATTCGAAATAATTGAGAATATTCTTTCTCAAAATATAATGGAAAATTTTTGAATTATAAGCAATGTTGGCAATCGATACCTTTTCAATACCGTTATCCGTTTCAAAACCCTTTAAATTGAATACCGGTACCAATACCAATACCGAAACTTAGTTTTGGTATCGGATACCGGTATCCAAAAACCTTTTCCTTCGATACCGGTACGTACCGGTATTGAAACGGTATTAAAACGGTTTTTCCTTAAAAACATGTTTTCTTTTACAAAAAGAATAACAGAAAATTTGTAATTTTTTTGATTTTTGTAAATCCAAAATCGTACTCCAAATGCCTCCCCGAAGTCTCATAAAAATCAAAAAAATCTTTGGGCACCCACATCGTGCAGTAAGTAAAAATTTCAAAAAAAAAATCATACTTCAACCGCTAAGCGGGAGCAGAAGAAAATTATTTATTTTCACGAAATTTTTTTGAAATCATTTAGACTCTCAATAGAAACTTTCCGCAACCCTAAGTATAGTTAAGTTTTTTGGGGATTTTTATTTAATCCGCGATGTGGGTGCCCAAGGATTTTTTTTTGATATTTATAGGACTTCGTGGTTCAAAAATTATTACAAAACCGTGAATTTCAAATTGGTTTCACCTTAAGTCCACATGTTGAAAAACCCGTTAAACCAGCTTTAAAAACATGGAAGAGTCATAGAAAAATATTTAACAAAGTATTTTTGTCACTCAAAAATATTTTTACAATTATGCAAAAAAAAACTTACACTCGAAAAAAATTTTACACTCAAAAAAAATTTTTGTAAATTTTTTTTTGATAAAATGACTAAAAAAAGTTTATTACTCAAAATAAAATATTTCTAATCAAAATTGTTAATTTTTTTTTTAAGTTAGAAAACTAACTATCGCTTTTTAATTCGACACTTATTTTTTTTAGCGGCACAAACTCATTTTTAGGAGGTTCGATTTGCATGGAGGGAAATTGACCTTTTTCAGTTTTTTACGATTTACGTCTATTTGCTCAAAACTACTATAGGCGTATTTGGTATTAGATTAAAGGTAATTAAAATACCTATCTTGTGATGCTAATAAAGTGTAAAAAAAGTAAATATTTTTCGACTTATTAACAAAAATGTCCAACAATTTTGTCATTTTACTCAATATGACGAAAAGTTGTGCATGTTTGGACCGTTCTTTGCACATGGAGATAGGTTTTTCAAAGACCTTTCATTTGGTATGCAACATGACTAGGTTAATTTGTATAATATATGAGATAAACGCAAAAAACTGAAAAATTACCGTTTCTTCCCCCTCATTTTCACCCCCTAAATATGAATTTGGGCCACTAAAAAAAATACGTGTATTTTTTATACTCTACAAAATAAAACCAATTCCATAAAGATCGGCGGGTGACACCAGGGAGACCTTCCTTGTAAGTCGAATTTAACTCTTCTACTTTTTTACATATTTATTTTACTTTCTGCAACAAATGAAACCTTTTTATGTCAGAATAACTTCAAAGTCCTGCACTTCGATCAAGGGGATAAGAAAATTACAGTTTTCTCTGTCCGCCCCCTTTTGTAGGTGTGGTCCGGCAACGTCCCCGCCGACCCCCTAAGAAAACAAAATTTAAATTTTTTTTCACATTTTAAAGCGCATTTTAGCAAAAATGCTAAAAATAAATACGTAAATACGTGTTTTAGTATTAAAATTGAAAAAAAATTTAAGTTTTTATGCGTTTTTTATATTTTTAAAATTTTTTTCGATAATACCGGTACGTACCGGTATCGACGTTTCGGTATCGGTAATACCGTAACCGATTCAACTCAAATATCGTAACCGATACCGATACCGAAATAAATAAAAAAACGATACCAATACCGATATCGATACCGTTATTAGTTTCGATTGCCAACCTTGATTATAAGTGTAAATAAAAAAATGTTTCCTTATACTAAAAATACATTTTATTTGTATATTGCATAGCGTTGGTGATTTTCTTTAAATTAATTTATAAAAAAAATTGTCCTCTTTTTTGGGTCAAATGTCCTCCTTTTTTGAGATTGATGTCCTCTTTTTCTCAGAAAGGAAATGGCAACCCTAGTCTAGGGCCAATATTTCAAGTAGTTACAAACATCAGCACATATGTATATGGGGCATTCCAAGCCAAATCACTCACTTTTAGACCCGACCCCTTTCGATTTATTTTATTTTTGGATATGTCCTTATTAAATGCAACTTGGACACCAATTTTCAGCCTTTTATTCCAAGATGGTGTTGAGTAATCAATTTTTCAAAATGGCGATTTTCTCCAAAAAATTAAAAAAATGAAATTTTTAATTAATTTTGACCATTAAAAAATATAGATATTTTAAAAAAAGTTGGACAACGTTTTGTTGGTATTTAAATGTAGTTTTAGAAAAAAAATATGAAAAAATTATTCGAAGTAATTATCACTTATTTTTTGACGTTTAAAAATTAAAATCGACTTTTTGAAAAAGTCCGAAACCTTCGATTTTTTTGTAAAAAACTTTAAAAATTCTACTCTAAATTACGCAACTTTTAAGCCATAACTCGAGATGTGATCACAATTCTTTCTTTTTTTTTTAATTTTTAAAATTGCACCTTTTATGTTTTGGCTCTGATTTATTTTATATGGAGCTCCAAAAAAAAAAAAAAATTGGTAGATACTGACCCTAACTTACCCTAAATATATTCATTTGGAGGTAAATATACGTCTCACAAAAATTTAGGACGATCGGACATGTGTAATACCAAATTCGCATTCACTTTTTTAAACATGTTTAACTACTTAAACATGTTTAAATTTAAACTTGTTAAGGTACATAAACATGTTTAAGTAGTTAAACATTGTTAAAAAAATGAATGCGAATTTGGTATAAGGCGTTTAGCATGGTTCTTGAAGTTTAAAAAACGAATTACAAGGAAAAATATGAATTTTTTTTTCTGTTTTCGCAATTTTTTTGGTATTTTAAGTTAAGTTTTATTTCAAGTAATTACAGAATTATGATGTGGAGTAAAATGCCTTTCTAATAAGGTACTAAAAACTAAAATCGGTTGAAAATCAGCCAAGTTATTACAACTTCCCCAGGTATCTAGCGTGTGCCATACAACTTGATTAAAAAATACGAGTCCCTTTTTTTAAATTTATTGAAATTTTCTACTGTAATAACATTTTTTCATTATTCATGTTTCAGTGTAATATTTTTTTGGCTTTTCCAAATTTTAAAACAAAAAAAAAGATTTTTTTTTTTTAAATAGAGATTTCAAAAGGGTGTTGAAAATGCAGGCATTTTTAGCACTAATTTAAAAAATGTTAGCAAAACACAATATGAAAAATACTTGTCATCTAATTACATTTGAACTTGAAGAATAAAAAAATGTTATTACAGTAGAAAATTTCAATGAATTTCCAAAATCGAATTATATTGCTTAATCAAGTTTTCTGCCATACGTTAGATGCCTGGGGAAGTTGTAATAACTTGGCTGATTTTCATCCGATTTCAGTCTTTGGTACCTTATTAGAGAGGCATTTTACTCCGTAATATAATTCTGTAACCACTTGAATTAAAACTTAACTTAAAATACCAAAAAAATTGATAAAACAGAAAAAAATCATATTTTTCCTTGTACTTAATCCGTTTTCTAAACTTCAAGGCCCATGCGGAGCACCTTATCCATGTCCGATCGTTCTTAATTTTTGTGAGGCGTATTTTTGCCTCGAAATGAATATATCTAGGGTAAGTTAGGGTCAGTATCTACCAATTTAGTTTTTTTTGAGCACCATATAAAATAAATCAGAGTCAAAAAATAAAAGGTGCAATTTTCAAAATTTGAAAAAAAAAATAGAACAAATTGCGATCACATCTCCAATTATGGCTTAAAAGTTGCGTAATTAAGAGTACAATTTTTAGACGTTTGTAAAAAAAATCGAAGGTTTCGGACTTTTTCAAAAAGTCGATTTTAATTTTTAAACGTTAAAAAATAAGTGATTATTACTTCGAATAATTTTTTTAATATTTTTTTCTAAAACTACATTTAAATACCAACAAAACGTTGTCCAACTTTTTTTAAGATATCTATATTTTTAACTGGTCAAAATTAATTGAAAATTTTAATTTTTCCATTTTTTTGAAAAAATCGCCATTTTGAAATATTGATTACTCAACACCATCTTGGAATAAAAGGCTGAAAATTGGTGTCCAAGTTACATTTAATAAGAACTAAAACATATCCAAAAATAAAATAAATCGAATGGGGTCGGGTCTAAAAGTGAGTGATTTGGCCTGGAATGCCCCATATATACTAGAAAAGCAGTTAGCAGATTAAAAAAAAAAATTGCTTATACCAACACAGTAAAAAGTTTTGGGTTAATTTTAATTCCTAGCTGGTGTGTATATATAACAATTAGTGTTTGGGAATTCCCGGACTTTCCAATTTCCCGGGAAACGGGAAAAAAATAATTTATTTCCCGGGATTCCCGGGAATCCCGGGAAATTTTCATTATTAATATAAATCATAAAAAAACAATAAAATTTGACCAACTTTTTATTAAAACTGTTTTATTACAGATAAACAATTAATTAAAACATAAAAAATCAAAAAATAAAAGTTAAAAATCCTGAAATACAATAAATCAAAAAAAAAACAAGTAAAAAAGTTAAATTCGGCCTTGCCGAATGTAGCGATACCCTCCACAATTTCAAAAAGATTATTGAAAAAAACTTTATTTAAAAGGAAATTACTTTTGAAAAAAAAAAAAAAAAAAATCCGCGAAAAAAAATTTGGGGAAAAAAAAAATCCGCGATTTTTTTATTTTTTTGTCAAAAAATATGTTCGCACTTGTTTAAATACCATTTGGTGTTCAATTATGTTCACATATGTCAACCAGAAGCCGAATTAAAGCATTTTGTATTTTTAGGTTATGTTGAATGTACTGAAATTTTTGAGGTGTGCTTACATTTTCGTTCATAACTTTTGAACCGCTGAACCGATATCGCTCAAATGCAATACCAAACTTCTCGGGAGAACTTCCAATGTATATGTTAAGTTTCAGTCATCTCTGTGCAATATTTTGTCCGTGAGAGCATTTTCCACAGACAGACAGACAGACGGACAGACGGACATCGCTAGAATGTCTTAAAATCGATCGGGCATCATGAATATATATACTTTATGGGGTCCCAGACCGATATTTCGATGAGTTACAAACGGAATGACAAACTTATATATACCCTCTATCACTAAGTGGAGGGTATAAAAATATTGCAACTTTTTTCCCCACAAAAAATCGCGAAAAATAGCTAAAAATCGCAAAAAAAATTTAAAAACTTCGTTATTCGAGCAAAAACTAATATAGTTGGCAGCACTTTTAATATTTGTTCTAAAGGTACCTACAGACGACGCAATATTATGTACAATATGCAATTATATTGATCGTGTGTGGGTTAGATTGACCATTGTACAATCGTCAATCTAACCCACACACGATCAATATAATTGCATATTGTACATAATATTGCGTCGTCTGTACGTACCTTAAAAATGTAAATTCTAGGTTCAAAACTTTTATATTTTTTTTAAGTCTTATCAAAATTATCATTAACCGACGTATATTTTTTGACTTTTTAAATTTGTTTATGATATTGTCATACTTTTTACACTTGATCAGCTTTGCTATGAATATATATTTGCACTGTTCTTCCAAATAGAAAAAACTACAAAAAATAGCAAATGTAATTATACCTGTATGTAAAAAAATATTAAAAACAAGTAAAAAAGTTAAATTCGGCCTTGCCGAATGTAGTGATACCCTCCACAATTTCAAAAAGACTATTGCAAAAAACTTTATTTAAAAGGAAATTACTTTTGAAAAAAAAAAAAAATTAAAAAAAAAAATTTCCGCGAAAAAAATTTTTGGTAAAAAAAAAATCCGCGATTTTTTTCTTTTTTTTGTAAAAAATATGTTCGTACTTGTTTAAATACCATTTGGTGTTCAATTATGTTCGCATATGTCAACCAGAAGCCGAATTAAAGCATTTTGTATTTTTAGGTTATGTTGAATGTACTGAAATTTTTGAGGTGTGCTTACATTTTCGTTCATAACTTTTGAACCGCTGAACCGATATCGCTCAAATGCAATACCAAACTTCTCGGGAGAACTTCCAATAAATATGTTAAGTTTCAGTCATCTCTGTGCAATATTTTGTCCGCTACAGCATTTTCCACAGACAGACGGACAGACGGACATCGCTAGAATGTCTTAAAATCGATCGGGCATCATGAATATATATACTTTATGGGGTCCCAGACCGATATTTCGATGAGTTACAAACGGAATGACAAACTTATATATACCCTCTATCACTAAGTGGAGGGTATAATTAAATTAAAATAAACGTTTTTTATGTAAAATGGTGTATTTCATAAAATTCCCGGATTTCCCGGGAAAAATTAAAAAATATCCCGGGAATTCCCGTCAGTCTTTTCCCGGGAATTCGCGGGAAATCCGACCCGGGAATTCCCGAAGCCCAAACACTAATAACAATGCCAAAAATAATTTAATTTATTCCATAAAAAGTTTACCTTTAAAGCAGCGACAGGCAAACCACTGTTGCCAACTATTTTTAACCAAAAACCTCTAAATTTCACGAAAAAAGCGCTAGAAACCGCCAAAAATTAATTTAGCGGGGAAAATTTAAAATTTTTCCGCTAAATTACAAAAAAAGCGCTGAAAACCGAAAAATTGGCATTTTTGATTGACAAAAAAGAAAAATTTAAAAAAAAACCTCTAAATTATTTTTTCTACGAAAATTTACTTTTCATTAAAAACGCGCAAGAAACGGTCGAAAAAAATTTAGCGGGAAAATACAAAATTCTCCCGCTAAATTTAAAAAAAGCGCTAAAATTCGACAAACTTGGTGTTTTCAATTGAAAAAAAAAGAAAATTGGAAAAAACTCTAAATTTGTCCCACTAAATCCAAATAAAAAGAGTTAGATTTTCCCGCTAAAGCACCGTTCCCGCTAAAACCAATTTTCCCCCGCTAAATCCAAACAAAAAGCGCTAGATTTAGCGGGAAAACCTCCAACTTGGCAACAGTGAGGCAAACAGATACCACAGACTATATACAGACTCGACAGTAGAGTTTTATAAGAAAAAATGGGGGAAACTAAGCGATTTTAGGAGAAATCACAGCGGTTTTTAGTCCGTTTTACGCTAACATGGCAACACTTTCTACGACTTAGGAGTGAGTGAAACAACAAAAACCGATCTGGCATCCATTTTTCTTATGGCGCGTTATATCAGTTTTCTCTTTCTAACCTAATTCGTAGAATAATTTGAAAATATTAACCATATGGTTAAAGCACAGACTAATACAGACTCGACATAAGTGACAGCTGTCAAAAAAGTAGTTCTGAACCATATGGTTAAAATTTTCAAATTATTCTACGAATTAGGTTAGAAAGAGAAAACTGATATAACGCGCCATAAGAAAAATAGATGCCAGATCGGTTTTTGTTGTTTCACTCACTCCTAAGTCGTAGAAAGTGTTGCCATGTTAGCGTAAAACGGACTAAAAACCGCTCTGTTTTCTCCTAAAATCGCTTAGTTTTTCCCCATTTTTTCTTATAAAACTCTACTGTCGAGTCTGTTTATAGTCTGTGGTTAAAGAATACCTTTTTGACACCTGTCACTTATGTCGAGTCTGTATTAGTCTGTGCAGATACTATCATCACAGACTATAAACAGACTCGACAGTAGAGTTTTATGAGAAAAAATGGGGAAAAACTAAGCGATTTTAGGAGAAAACAGAGCGGGTTTTAATCCGTTTTACGCTAACATGGCAACACTTTCTACGACTTAGGAGTGAGTGAAACAGCAAAAACCGATCTGGCATCTATTTTTCTTATGGCGTGTTATATTAGTTTTCTCTTTCTAACCTAATTCGTAGAATAATTTGAAAATATTAACCATATCCCAGCCAGAAATTGCCAACCGTACCAAAACAAAAGTACTGGCAAAGTAATTTATTTTTTGTATAGCAAGCTCTTTTTAGTAAAGTACTTGATATAACCGAATTTAGTACTTTTCCAGTACTTTTTTACCAAACTAAAGACGGTTTCTTTATTTGAAATATTTTTTTAATAATTTAATTAAATTTTAACTTAATTATGTTGTAAAGTTATTGCAATAGTGTCATTATCAAATTTAGTAAGAATACACTTTGATTCTACTTTGCGGGTTCTGATTTCAATGTTATTGGCTACATTCAATTAAAATATTGACGTTCAAAAAAATATCAGGTCTATTCGATTACCTTTCTACAATCTACTATTTTTGTAGTTTTTGTTAAGATAACTTTTGCAAATGAAAACTTTTTTGGACAAATTTTTGGTCAGTTAATTGCTTAAGGTTCCCCATTATATACTTTAAAATGGACCATTAAATCATCATCATTAAAATGATTCTGCTATATTAAAAAAAAAAATTACGATTTTTAACATGATGGTCCATATCATATAGATGTTTTTTGTTCACTATTCTTAGTGTTAGGGATGCCTTTATGATCCACTAAAAGCAAGTTTTTTTTATCAAAGACCAATTTAGAGGCTAATTTCGCGAGAACCTTGAAAAATAAAGAAATTCGCGAATTTAAGTACCTAAGATGAAAAGCTTTAAACCAAATTTTAAAAGTTTTTTGTTACAAAACAGGCTGGAAATAAGATAATCTTTAATGATATATTGCAAGAAAACTGTACCATACATCAAAAAAACGGAGTACGCCATTGTACTCAGCATGTCTCAAATAAATGGAAATGTTAGTCATACCTCTTCTTTTCTAAAGTAGCGGTCACTTTTGTCACTGTGTTAATATATAATTTATTTAAAATTAAAAAATAAAAAAAAAAAACAAATTATTAAATAAAAAAAATAATTTTCCTCATACATTTTTAATTTTGTAATGGATTATTTAAGTTAAAAAGCTATTTAAAAAAATCTCGGATAATACTTTTCAAAGTACAGGGAAAGCGCTTTTAAAAGTACTTTGCCACTACTAAATGGTGTTATCATTTAGCATCTTAGCAAGTACTAAAAACCCAAAAAAAAGGTACTTTGCCAGCATTAATACCACCTTATTAGGTACTTTGCCAGATCTGGCCCGTATGTATTTTTCTGCCTGGGATGGTTCAGAACTACTTTTTTGACACCTGTCACTTATGTCGAGTCTGTATTAGTCTGTGCTATCATATTTTGTCTTTGTGTGTGTAATACGGCGTTCACACTTGCTGTTTTGAAGTGTTTAAAAGTGAGATGTTTAAAAAAGTCTTTGTTCTGTATCCATTACGTTTTTATTCTGTTACTGGTGTTTTGTTAAACAACTTGTTTAAGGCCATGTTCACACTACAAGAACTTACCATGGTAAGTTGAGATGATTTTGCAATTTTTCTTTATGCTAGTACAATTTGAGATGATTTTGTAAATCACTATGTGATTTTGTTCAAAGGAAAATCACATAGTGATTTTAAAATCACGCAAGTCTGTATACAGTATAAAGTCGCTAGTGTGAACTCCATATAACATGTAGCCACAGACTAAATACAGACTCGACAGTAGAGTCACAGACTAATACAGACTCGACATAAGTGACAGGTGTCAAAAAAGTATTCTTCAACCATATGGTTAATATTTTCAAATTATTCTACGAATTAGGTTAGAAAGAGAAAACTGATATAACGCGCCCTTGGAAAAATGGATGCCAGATCGGTTTTTGTTGTCTCACTCACTCCTAATTCGTAGAAAGTGTTGCCATGTTAGCGTAAAACGGACTAAAAACCGCTGTGTTTTCTCCTAAAATCGCTTATTTTTTCCCCATTTTTTCTTGTAAAACTCTACTGTCGAGTCTGTATTTAGTCTGTGGTAGAGTTTTACAAGAAAAAATGGGGAAAAACTAAGCGATTTTAGGAGAAAACACAGTGGTTTTTCGTCCGTTTTACGCTAACATGGCAACACTTTCTACGACTTAGGAGTGAGTGAAACAACAAAATCCGATCTGGCATCCATTTTTCTAATGGCGCGTTATATTAGCTTTCTCTTTCTAACCTAATTCGTAGAATAATTTGAAAAAATTAACCATATGGTTACGAACTACTTTTTTGACACCTGTCACTTATGTCGAGTCTGTATTAGTCTGTGATGTAGCACTCTCATACTCAATGCACTTAAAGAAACTTATAGTACACTCAAAAAAGTATGTCGGTAAAATCTACTACAAAAGACAGTTGTTTTGACTACATTTTGTTGTTGAAAAGGCGTCCACTACATATTACGGTAAAAACAACTGAACATGTTGTTGTTTTTAACTATTGATTTTCAACTACAAAATGTAGTAAAAACTACTACAAAACTGTTTAATACAGTTGTTTTTACTATAATTGCCTGAAATTTTATTTAAAAAATTTCTTACACGTTTAAATGATTGATATTTATTTATTTAAAAAGCAATACATTTCAGTTGGTTGTATAGAATTTCGACATGATGACAATTTTTTGGAGTATTTATCTGGAATTATAGAAGAAAAAAATTATATTAATAAAATTTTAAACAAAATAAATTGATTGTATTTACCTTTGTTTTTTTAATAGTTTATTTTAAATTTCCACCGCTTCTGATCAAAATTTGTCTGGAATAAAAAAAAAAAAAAAGAAATGCTTTGGTAGAATTGATTTATAAAAAAAAATAATTAATTTGCAATGTTTCAAAAAAGTATGTATGTACCTGGTCTGTTGTGTATACAAAGAAAAGAAAGATGGCACGCTCATAAGTAAACAAAACACCGCATTTTATTTTGGGTTTTTTCCGATAGGTTTTTACGCACGCTTATGTGAGCGCTATATTATACACACTTGTTATCTTATTTATCCACTTATTTTCTTTCGCTCAAAAATATTTTTCCAAAAACATATTTTTTGTTATAATTAAATTTAATAAATTGTAATTTAATTTATTTAGATATTATTTATTTGGCATAAAAATAATTCCTTCCGCATCCCGCACGACCAACTCGTTCGACACATTCGTTTGCAATAAAAATTTCTAGAAAAAAACGAGTTTTTAGAAAAAAACTAAAAACAACTACATAAATCAACTATTGCTACAGTGTAGTATATTTTTTGTAGTTATTTTTTGAAACTACTACAAAAAAAAGTTGTTTGAGATTGTTTCATACAAAAACGACCAAAATTGTAGTTAAAAACAACAGCTACTACTTACTACACAAACGACCGTCATGTAGTAACTGCAATAATTTTCTGAGTGTAAAAATAATAATACATTTAACCATTTAAAAATAAAAAAGATAAGAAATGACATTGGTTAAAATGTCTAGCAATGTAATATTTAGTGAATAGTGACAAACTAAGCATTCTGGTTTACCAAAAAAATGTTCCTTAAACTAGAATTTGACATTAAAATTCTTTATTGATTATTTCTCTAAGTATATTTTAAGCAAGAAGAGAGGAGAAAATTGTGTTTTTTGATTTTGTTTAATGGGTGAGAGCCAGGGTTGCAAAATGAGAACATCAAAATTGTACCAACGAGCTCATAAAATTGTACTTTTTTGAACCCAATTGTACCAAATCCGAATTTTTTATGCAAAATTAAAAAATATATCGTCGAACTATATTCAATAAATGCCAACTCGAAAAAGCTTACTTTTCAGGAGAGCTAAAAAACTAGTTATTTCGCATATTATTGCAAAAATAAACAATGTACCTTCCACAAGATGGTTTAAATATTCTAAATAATTTTCATCTATGCAAAAAATTTCATATTTTGCACTTGTTTGCGTATTTTTCAGAGATGGCATTTATTATTATATCATAAAACAAATACTACTATTTTTTAGAGTTGGCATATTTTGTCGGAAAATAAAAATAAATTTTTTTGTGAAAAATTTTTAATATTTTTTTTTTTTTTTGGATTTTGTTATCCTTAGTACGGTAATTGTTAAAACTAAAAAAAAAATAAAAAACTTTGCATATTTTTAAAAGTTACAAGCTCCGAAAGCCTTTTTATCTCAGGGTGGTCAACTTTGGCACTCTGTAACTCACGCTGTATTGTATTAGGGTCACTCCAAACCAGCTATTTTGAAAGGTTATATCATTGACTTTATTTGCCCCACTCATAATGTTTCAATCTGATAAATAGTTTGAAAGTTACATATATATAAGCAATTTTTTTTTTGCAAACACTATTTACCGATATTTTCAAAATGACAATATCTCGAAAACTAGCCATTAGATATCAAAATCTTTACCAGATTCGTGTTCAGCGCGGCAAATGCAATAAGATATGTGGTCAAATTTTTTTTTTAAAAATTTTTGAAAAATTTTTGGAAATTTACAATGGGAGTTGGCATTTATTTTCACCAAAAAAATATGTACTTTGAGTTAGCAGAATAACAAAAATGGAAGTAAAACGACAACAAATTATTTTTTTGCTCTGAAATTTTTACCACAGATGGGTATTGCATAGGGGAGCTATTTGCCATCGGAAACTCATTTCGGTCAAATTTGAGTTGGCATATTTTGAATATAGGTTCACGATATGTTTTTCAAAAAATTCCATTTGTTAATAGCAGATTTTTGAAAGGCATTTGGAAAATTTTTAAATAAAAATATAAATTTTTGAAAAACATATATTTGGAATTTTTTGAAAAGAATTCAGAAATTTTTGAAATATAAATGGAAATTCTGATAAATTTTTGTTAAGAAATAAAAATTGTTTTATTCGACCTTTAAAATATTATTTTTTTAGTTTATTCTAGCTCAAGGTCCCTTACAAATTAAAGCTATGATATTCTCATAGAATAATTTTCAAAAAAAAAAATATTTTTCTGTTTTAAATTTATTTATGTTGATCATTATCAATACTATTAAACAAATAAAAAAACCGTATACTACATGTAGCAAAGGGAACTTAAGTGATAAATCGCTAAAGTTTGAACAAAAATATTAATACTTATTCAACTCCACATTCATTGAGAAGTAGAAGAAAAAAATTGTACAATCTCTTAATAAGATCACGATCGAGATCTTACTAAGAGATTGTACAATTTTCTTCTTATAATTCTCAATAAATGAAGAGTTGAATATATATTAATAATTTTTGTTGGCGTTTTGCTCTCAAAAAGTTGACATTATTGCTGATAAGCTAAAATACACCCAATAATTTAAAAGTCTAAAAGCTATAAAAAAAGTTATGGGGAAAAGCCCAAAAAGTAAGACAACCCCGGACCTATACCTACCCTAGACCCACTTTCAAGTATACCGATCGACTCAGAATAACATTTGAAATCGTTCTAGCGATGTCCGTCCCACAGTGTGTTTTTTTTTTTGTAGTGTGAGTAGTGTTTGGGGTCCGGGAATTCCCGGGTCGGATTTCCCGGAATTTCCGGGAAAAAACTGACGGGAATTCCCGGGAAAAAACTGACGGGAATTCCCAGGAAAAAACTGACGGGAATTCCCGGGAAAAAACTGACGGGAATTCCCGGGAAAAAACTGACGGGAATTCCCGGGAATTTTTTTAATTTTTCCCGGGAAATCCGGGAATTTTATAAAATAAACCATTTTACATAAAAAACGTATATTTTAATTTAATTTTTAATATTTTTTTTACATACAGGTGTAATTACATTTGCTATTTTTTGTATTTTTTCTATTTGGTAGAACAGTGCAAATATATATTCATAGGAAAACTGACCAAGTGTAAAAAGTATAACAATATCATGAAAAAACTCAGAAGTCAGAAAATATACGTCGGTTAATAATAATTTTGCTAAGATTGTCATGAATAACCACCTTAATATATAAATTAAAAGAAAAAGTATATACAAGTTAATATTAAATGTTTTAGTCCTTTGATAATTTTATTGGAGCATCTTTGTAGTTATTTAAGGTGTCATATTTTGTATCCCCACTACAAACAAGACAATTTTTGTTGTAACTAAAAATAAAATAATGTTATAACTCTATTATGTAATATAAAATATTTTTTTTTACTTACCTTTTTATGTTTTATTTACCTATTGACTTTTTTTACTGCCAAGTACTGGGTCAAATTATGAAAGGATTGGGCAACAGCCGGCATCTCCATATAAAAAAAAAAATTAACAAGTATACTCGCTAAATATTACAGACCGATTTTTTTGCGCGAAGAGTCAAAAGAGTGTTGGTACTTTTTGCAAAAAAAAATTGTATTTTTTTTAATTTTTAACTTAAAAATAATGTATTTTCGGACTAAAACCAGATATCGGTTTGTTATTTTTTTTTTTTTTAATCAGAAATCTATCTAGTTTTCAAATGAAATAAGTTTAAAATAAATTGGAATAAATGCGGCTTTGCTACTAGGAAAAAAACAGGAGCCGGATCGGTAAAAATTTTAAATTATACATTTATTTCAAATCAATTTGATTCAAATCAATTGATTCAAATCAATTGATTCAAATCAAAAATGTTTTGAATCAGTTGATTTAAACATTTTTTTCTTAAATCAAAGTATTTACTTTACACACGCACACACATACTATAACATTTATGCTTATGCGGTAGTAGCAAGCAAAAAGTCAAAGCAACAGAATTTAATAGACGGTATTTATACACAGCCTTTTTTTGCTTGCAATAAAGTCTTGCAACTTTTTTTTTGTTGGCAAACGGGGGTGAAAAGAAAACGGGGTAGAAAAAAAATCACAAATTCTGTTTTTCTTCTTCTATGCTTCTCACCCCCGTTTGCCTACAAAAAAAAGTTGCAAGACTTTATTGCAAGCAAAAAAAGGCTGTGTATAAATACCCTCATAGCACAGACTAAATACAGACTCGACAGTAGAATTTTATGAGAAAAAATGGGGAAAAACTAAGCGATTTTAGGAGAAAACAGAGCGGTTTTTAGTCCGTTTTACGCTAACGTGGCAACACTTTCTACGACTTAGGAGTGAGTGAAACAACAAAAACCGATCTGGCATCTATTTTTCTTATGGCGCGTTATATTAGCTTTCTCTTTCTAACCTAATTCGTAGAATAATTTGAAAATATTAACCATATGGTTCAGAATTACTTTTTTGACACCTGTCACTTATGTCGAGTCTGTATTAGTCTGTGCTCATAGTGTACATCACAGACCATATAGACATGCAACACGAGTGCTTATTTTGGTACTTTCAATATGGACGCATACAAAATACTACTAAATTTACTTCTCTGTCTAGAATACGTGTGCCTGTACGTGTGAACTTTTATATCTGTATTTTCGTTGTTTGTTTATGTTTTGTATGAAACGTCAAAAGTTACATGCGCGTGCTGCCACTAATACACACACATGTGAGAAACTCTTTCGTTTCACCCCTATGGCACAGACTAATACAGACTCGACATAAGTGACAGGTGTCAAAAAAGTAGTTCGTAACCATATGGTTAATTTTTTCAAATTATTCTACGAATTAGGTTAGAAAGAGAAAGCTAATATAACGCGCCATTAGAAAAATGGATGCCAGATCGGATTTTGTTGTTTCACTCACTCCTAAGTCGTAGAAAGTGTTGCCATGTTAGCGTAAAACGGACGAAAAACCGGACGAAAAGAATCGGAGAATTGAAGAAAACAAGAAAATGTTTGACAGATACAACAACAAAATACATGGTGACTTGTTTTTCTCATTTTCTTGGTTTCTTCTTTTCTACATAGAAAATTTCTTCGACTTGATGCTTGAGTAAGTTGAAGTTCAGAAAAAAATAAAAGTTCCTAGACCAACAAAACAGCTGATTAGAGAGGAATTTAATTATTTTGAGATATTTTCAGACTTTTTACACGAAATTTGAAATGAAACTTAAGTGATTAATTATATTTTTCCTAAAAATCGCGTTGTTTAATATTATTTCGTGGTTTTAATTATGTAAAATATTTTGAGGTTATAGAAAATATTAGTGTGAGAAAACTTTTTTAAATAGTTGTTCACTCTTTAGTGGAAAAAATCGGTAGAAAGTTTTCTTGTAGGAAATTTTCTCAAAAGTTTTCTATCAAGGGTGAAAACCGCTATTGCTTTAATATAACATTTATTAATTTGCACATATATATTAAGGGTGGGATAATGCACGACTTTTCGATATAATGGAAATGTATGTGTATAATAAAAATGTTAATCATTAATTGTTTTTGTGTTAAATTTAAAGTTATTTTTATGCTGAAGAGCCAAATTCGTTATTGACTAAAGTAGAGATAGGCGCGTGAGTGGATTTTGACTCACACTCACTTACGCAAAAAATAATCGGATCACTCACTAATCACTCACGCAATATTTTTTTTACTCACGCTAACTCACTATTCACGTGAGTAATAAAAAACTTACTCACGCGTGACTCACGCCAGATTCAATCACGCTCACGCGTGAGTCACGCAAAATCTACTCACGCAATAAAATTTTCTTACCAAAAAAAAAAAAAAATTCAAAAAACATTTTTTTCACGAAAATTTTAAAAAAATTGGGCAAATCAAAAAATTTAATCACGCAAACTCACGCAAAAAATAAATGACTCACTCACTAATCACTCACTCAGTTTTTTTTTCAAATCACGCTCACTCACAATCACGTGATTGAAATGAAAATCACTCACGCGTGATTCACGTGAATCACGCAAATCACGTGACCAGCGCCCAACTCTAGACTAAAGGTACACATTTAATAATACTGTACAATTTGGAGTGTTGTTTATTGATGGCGTGTGTTTAAAATTGACGATATTCCAATGACTTTAACGCAATCAGACATGATAACATTTTTATAATGTGCATTTTTAGTGTTTGATTTAAGTGAAAAAAGTTTAAATCAAGTTGATTCAAACCAAAAGTGATTTGAATCAGTTGATTTAAATCAAAAGTGATTTGAATCAGTTGATTCAAATCAAAGTGATTTGAATCAGTTGATTCAAATCAAAATGTATTAATTCAATTTAATCAAATCAAAGAATTAATTATTTGCAATGAAATTAAGTGAATTAAATAATGAATTAATTCTTTTCGATTTATAGAAACAGGGAATTAATTCAATTATTTTAAATCAGATTTAAGAAATTGAATTAGGGAATTAAATTTTCAAAGGTCTGGTGTGTTTATGAATCCAATCCAATTCCAATCAAAGAAAAATGAGAAAATTTCCGTTCGAAAACGAAAATGTGCGTTCATGAATTCCATTCAGTTGGTTTGATAGTTGGAAAATTTTCGTTAACGTTTTGCTTCGGGGATTTGTAAGAAAAGTTTGAAATAATTGAATTTTGCATTAATGGATTAGTGCATTATGCAAAAATGTTGGAAAAAATATTAGTTTTTAGTCTTTTCCTGCGTTTTTATCGTCATATGTAAAATAATACAAATGGTCTATTCGTCCTTATTCGCATGAACTGTTCAATTAATTAAAATTTAAAAACAAAAGATAAATGAAAAAATGTGAGTAACATGGTTTTGTTTGTTTTAGACTTTTTTTAAAAATATTTTTTCTCTTTTTTTTATTTTATAAGGGGAAGGAACAAAATTAATGAGCAAAATGCAGTTAATTATTCATGAGATTGTGAAAATAAATCCCGATATATCGAAGGGATTTGTGTTTTAAGCGCCTAAAATATAAACTAAAAACTATAAAAATATGAACTTAAAAAAGTGCATAAAATTGTCCATACATTTCAACATTTGTTTCGGGTTTTACTTGTTTTTTTACTTTATCCGCTGTTTCAAAAAAGTAATTCACATTAAAAAATGTGAAAATAAAATTTCCATTTTAAATTTTTTTTTGTGTCCTAGATTTAACTTCCGTGAAAGTAAAACGAATTGGATTTCATGCGATTCGGAAAACGTTAATTGAAAAGTTATGAAAGACAGAACAGAGGCTTTTTTTAAGTGTGTATGATACTTGCTTTTTTTAAGAACTTTTTCAAAGGTAGAAAGCCCCTTGATAAAATTCTTGAAAAAGTAGCATAGCTTATTAACGAAAAAAAATCTTCAGACGGATTTCGATTCCGAAATTGAGCGCAAAAAATAATAAGAGGCCAAATGGGCAACAAGTTACCGATGTTTTAAAAAAAATCATAAAAAAGGAACAAATAAGCTAAAACTTTATACAAAATATGACCCAAAAATATGCATTTATAGCAGAATATGCAAAACATGCAGTTTAACCAAATTATGCAAAAATGTCCATTTACGAATCGATGCCTTTTATAAAGCAAATTCTTGGATTATATTATACATAAATATATTTTAATATATATCTCAAAATATATTTATCCTGAGCCAATGAAAAATGTGAAGCAACCGGTATTTTTCCATACAATAATGATCCTATGTAAAAATAAGACTCAAGGAAAACAAAAGATGGATTTGTATAAAATCCCTTCCTTAATTTTAGTGTTTTGTTGATAAAGTTTTCATTCGAAGTTGAAATCGAATAATTAAAATTTAAAAAATTATTCGAAAAAAAGTGCATTTGTTTTACTTTCACCAAATTTTATTTATGTGAAACAAAACGAAAAAAAATTAATTTTTATGTGAATTACCTTTTTCACATTTTTATGTGAATTACCTTTTTTGGAACAGCGGCCTAGGACACAAAAAAAAAATTGAAATTTTATTTTCACATTTTTTAATATGAATTACTTTTTTGGAACAGCGGACAAAGAAAAAACCGAAACAAATGTTGCAATGTGTGGAGAATTTTCCAAAAAAGTATAGATGCACTTTTTTAAGTGCATATTTTCATAGTTTTTAGTTTATATTTTAGGCGCTTAAAACACATAACTTACAACACAAAACTAACTGCATTTTGCTCATTAATTTTGTACCTTCCCCCTACACGGTGAGCTTCAGCGATGTTCAGGTTGAACTTTAGTGTCGACGAAAAGTGTAAATGCAGTTCAATTTCTACATGATTAGTTGTCACAAAACTGTTTTCAGCAAAATCGTAGCTGATCGCATTCGCGAGATATCGCGAAATTAGTGATTTTATATTTTAAAAAATTTTGATATTAAAGTTTTTTAAATATTTTCAAAAACTGAGTATACAGTTTTCATTTTACTTATTTTAAGGTCACAAAACAGTAAACATCGAAATCCTATCTTCTTTAGTTCGCGAGAAATCGCGAAATAACTTTTTTGTCAATTTTTGTTTTTCAACTTTTTCTAGGTTTTTTTCAAATGTTGTGGAAAGCTGATATGCACTTTAATGTGTACGTGATCGAAGGTCATAAGGGTGTTGACATCAAAGTTTAGGTGTACACTGTCGCAAGATTTCGCGGAATTATTTATATATTTTTTATTTTTTTTTTATTTTTCAATTTTGCAAGTTCTTTTGAAATGGTGTAAAAACGTGGTATGCATTTTTATTTGTACATGATAAAAAGACATTAAACTGCTAACACAAAAGTCCTATGTGGTCAATTCTTTAAGGAATCGCAAAGTTATTAATGGTTATGAATTATTTGAAGAAAAAGAGAGTGCATAGTAATATTACAATACAAAATAAATTAAAAAAAAATTGAAAAATTTTTCGCGATTTTTCGCGAAAATTAGCGTCAATATATAGATTTCAGCAGTTTTACCACCTTCAGTTACGGGCAATTTAAACTGCATACCATATACTTGTCGTTACTTAAATTTTTTTTTTTTTTTGATACCAAAGAAAAAAAAGTAATTTATTATAAAAGCTCGTACAGTAATTTTGCGATTTCTCGGGAAATTGATCGTCTATAATTTTTATGCTTGCAGTTTTGTCACTTCTAATAACCTCGAATTCAAACTGCATACCACATTTTTGTCGTTAATTGAAGTATATGTTTTTACAGACCACAAATAACACAAATTAATGAATAAATAGTAGATAAGCGAGTTTTTTTGCGATATCTCGAAGAATTAAGCAGCTAGAATTTAAATGTTAACAGCCTTATGACCTTTGATCAATAGCAAGTCAAACTGCATTTCGTGTTTTTCAACAATGTTAAAGAAACTTCTTTTATTAATCAAAACAAGAAATACCCCCAAAAAGCTGTTGTTCGCTATTTCTCGCGAAAGTGAGCAGCTATAATTTTTTTGGGGGTAGTTTTAATTTCTTCCAGCATGTTCAAATCAAACTGCTTACCACTTTTTTTTATCATTTCTAAAGAACCGGGTTTAAAATATAATAAAAAAAAAATATATATATATATAATTACGCGATATCTCGCGAAATTTAGCACCTACAATTTTGATGTCAACAGCTGTGTGACCTTTGATCAACCACAAGTAAAACTGCATACCATGTTTTTATGAAATTTAAAAAAATCATATATGAAGATAAAAACAAAAATAAAAACAGCAAAAAAGTAATTTCGCGATTTCTCGCGAAATTGAGAAGATATGATTTCGCTGTCAACTGTGTTGTGACATGTAAATATATACAATTAAAACTGCATACCCAGTTTTTGAAGATATTTAAAAAACTTCATTGTCAAAATTTTAGAAAATACAAAAACACTAATTTCGCGATATCTCGCGAATGCGATCAGCTACGATTTCGCTGTTAACAGTTTTGTGACATTTATTCATGTAGAAATCGAACTGCGCTTACACTTTTCGTCGACACTAAAGTTCAACCTGAACATCGCTGAGGCTCACCGTGCCTATAAGTTAAAAAATGAGAAAAAATATTTTTAAAAAAAGTCAAAAACAAAAAAGAACATGCTACTCACATTTTGTCATTTAACTTTTGTTTTTAATTTCTTTTAAATTAATTATTTCCAACTTTTCTTACAAATCTCTGAAGCAAAACGTTGACGAAAATTTTCCAACTTTCAAACCAACTGAATGGGTGAAATAACTGAATATCGGGCGAAATTTTCACATGGGGCCTAAGTCCTAAAATGGTCCGATGATAATTAGATTTGATAAGGTTATTAAAGTACGCGTTTAACATACACAAACAGAATTTTAATTAAATATTTTCTATTTTCATGAAATTTGAGAGATTTATATGAAAATCGGGAAGGTGGTTTGTATGGGGGCTACAAGAACTGGTTTAATTTCTTTGAAATTTGGAATGGTGATTTGTGTAGATGAAACATGATTAACGGCCCTGTACCACAGTGTGGTGTAGGGTATAAAAATATTTTTTTCGACCCACCTTATTGTACAACCCACCCTAGACTCAACTGTATATACTTTGTGGGCTTCTATACCGATATTCTGAGTTGTTACAAACGGAATGACAAACTTATATACACCATCTATAACTAACAAGGGAATACTCCCTGGTGTCACCCTCCGATCTTCATGAAATTTGAATATGTTGTTTAGAACGAAAATTAATTCGACACGAATTTTCTTAGCGGCCCAAACTCATTTTTAAGGGGGGGTCGATTTGTATGCGCCTATTTAAAATAAGTATAGGCATATTTGATACCAGATTAAATGTATTTAAAAGACTTATCTTATGGTGCTAAGAACGCGGCAAAAAATTACTATTTTTCGACTTATTACAAAAAATGTAATAAAATTTTTTATATTTTACTCAATATGACGAAAAATAGTGCATTTTTGGAAATGTGCCTTACAAACGTAGATTGTTTTCCCAAAGAGCTTTCATTTGGTATATAACATGGCTAGGTTTCTTTCCATAATATAGGTAAACGCAAAAAACTGAAAAATGGCAGTTTCTTCCCCACCATTTGCACCCCTAAATATATTTTTCCTGCTCTACAAAATAAAACCAATTCCATAAAGATCACTTCCCTTGTAAGTGAATTTCTAAGAAGATTTCTTTGTACAACTCTAGCTGTATTTCATTTAAGTTATTTTCGTTTAAATGTTAATTTTTCTGTATTTATAATTTCATTTATTTGATTCTTTTTTGCAGATTGATTTTTTATTAAATGCTTTTTTTTATTTTATATATTATTAATCGTAGCAGTAACTTATGTTTTTATTTTCTTTCTTTTTATTCCAAAAGTGCATTTTTTTGTATGTATGACATAATTGAAAAAATAGTTAGAACATAATATAATAAACAAAAAGTATATAGATATTTTATTTTAAAGAATTCGAAAGCAGATTTATTGAAATTGGTGTTATTGAATATTTTCCTAAATTGGTAATGTTGTTTTCTTAATTTTGGAATCTTGTTGTAGGCAAAGATAATTAAAAAAAAACTAGAGAAATAAATAATGCATTTAAAAGAGTTTTTTGCTTATAATTATGCAATTGCAAAACGACGTAGAACGAAAGGTAAAGTATAGTTTAGTTTGTTGTGTTTGTGTTGGTATCAAATTGTTTAATATAAATATACAAATACAGGCTACGGCGAGTTCTACGAGCATTCTTCCTGACTCTTTCTAACACAGCGAGCTACTTTTCTTTTAAAATCTGGATAAGCTTCTCTCCATTCCTTGGCAGCATCGACGTTAGCTGGTGACTCATCATTTGGATCGGCGAGCATAGATATAACTGATATCAAAATCGTCTCGACCGTATGAACCGGTAACCAACGTTCTGAAGCTTTTTCATAGCCCCATTTATCATCTCCGGGTTCATGTAGAATCGAAATACAGACATCACCATTTTTCTCAATATTAGGATGCCAGATTTCTGTTACAAACTTCATTCGTGGTGGACGCAATGGATATTCTTTGGGGAAGTATAAATGAGCTTTAAAAAATCCACCTTCGCTGTAAAAACGGAAAAAGGAAAATTGTCAATAAATCACTAAATCAAAAAAAAAATTTGAAGAGACATTTAAAACAGCTAAATTTGGTACTTTTGCTCTGTTTTTTAAAATTAAAATTAACGTAAATAGAAAATTTGCAACATTATTTAAATATTTATGAAAGAAATATTGTGCTCGATTCTGGAATACGATTTCACCAATCACCTTATTTTTAAAAATTTGATATCCTTTCAAATTCCAAGATTTATTTTTTTCTAGTTAAAATTAATCCAGTTAATGTCTTTAATAATTACAAGAACAAATTTAAAAATCTTAAAATTCGAAAGAATATCAATTTTTTAAAAATTGGGTGAATGGTGAAATCGTATTCCAGAATCGAGCACATTGTTTTAAAGCACCGCGAAAGGTCATAATAAAGCTGATTTGTAAGCCTCTTCAAAAATTTTTGAAATACACATAGCGCTTTTGGTTGGCGCACCGACGATATGCTCTGTATTCTACTTACTAAAGTGTATCTGGAGGGCCAATAATAAGTACTTCCCATCGAAATATATCATTTTCATCAATTAAACCAGCTGAAAATCCTTCTACAGGATTTTTGTTTAGTTCTGCAATAAAAAATAATATAAAAGAGTGAATCCAGTATAATATCGATAGTAATGATAGTTTTTAACTATTGTTTTTTTTTTTTGTACTCGTTTAATAATTAAAAACTATTGATGGTTTTTATATGGCATTCACACTTGCTGTTTTGAAGTGTTCAAGAGTGAGATGTCTAAAAAAGTCTTTGTTCTGTGTCCATTACGTTTTTTTTCTGTTACTGGTGTTTTGTTGAACAACTTGTTTAAGGTCGCAAGTGTGAATGCCATATTACCCACTATCGATAGTAAATGTTCCACCACTGATTTTATTCGTACTACACATTTATTTCATTTGTTTATGTGTTTATTAAATTAATAAATTAATTGGCGCTTCTCTAGCGTAAATTTAAAATGAGTGGTGATTCTAATATTTTTTATTTATTCTTTTCTATTTATTTAAAACTCATTTTCAATAAATTCAACCTAACCGAGAACTGTGTAACAATGACCGTCGCACAGTGGTCAATTTCGCGAGATAGCGGTCAAAACTCTATAACTTTTGACCGGATTGGTATTTTTTTTACGCAATTTGTTTTGTTCAATAGGAGGGACTTTAAGCTTCAATTTGCGTGTTCAAACGTAAAAATCGACTGATAGGAACGTAAGTAATGTGGAGTTAAAATTGCATTTTAATTTTTTGTTGAGTTTCCATGTAAAAGTTGAATATTTTGACATTTTAAGAGTCCCCGCACAACAATGTCGGTGACGTTTTTTTCATACAAATTTGGCAAGAAAAAACGCTCGACCGAAAACCGCATGAATAAAATCAATTTTATTTTTGTGTCGGTTTCTCTCTCTCTTTTAATTTTTGATATTAAAGTGTTGCCACATTTTTATAAATATTTCGATTATTTTCGATAAAGTAAACCAAAAAAATGTGATCTCTAACAAAAAAATATTAAAAATTCTAAAAAAAACACAAAAAAACTAATCAATATGAAAAAATCATATTAATATTAAAAAAAAAAAACAATAAAATCAAACAAAAATATGTGGAAAAAGCGAAAAAATAGGGAAAATATCAACGTATGACGGGATTTCCCGCTGCCGCTTTTGTTTTGCGCCTATACTCTCTCATGACCGAAACCGTCAACCGCTCCGACATTGTTGTGCGGGGACTCTAAATAAGTATTTTTTTATAATTTCTTATTTTCTTCAATCGTATTTTACAACCAATACTTATTTATTATTCCTAAACTTAATTTTGGTCAGAAAATGCCAACATTTGGCCCCTGACATTTATTTAGTCTCAATATTCACAGGTCCTTTGTCCTTTTGATAGGTCCTAGGATAGGTGCTTTTGATAGGTCCAGGGATATGTCCTTTTGATAGGTCCTAGGATAGGTCCTTTTGATAGGTCCAAGGATAGGTCCTTTTGATAGGTCCTAGGATAGGTCCTTTTGATAGGTCCAAGGATAGGTAATTTTGATAGGTCCTAGGATAGGTCCTTTTGATTGGTCCAAGGATAGGTCCTTTTCATAAGTCCTTCTGATAGGTTCTTTTGATAGAACCAAGGATAGGTACATTTGATAGGTTCAAGGATAGGTCCTTTTGATATGTAAAAGGATAGGTCCTTTTAATAGGTCCTAGGATAGGTCCTTTTAATATGTAAAAGGATAGGTCCTTTTAATAGGTCCAAGGATAAGTCTTTTTGATAGGTCCAAGGATAGGTCCTTTTGATAGGTTCAAGGATAGGTCCTTTTGACTGGTCCTAGGATAGGTCCAAGGATAGGTCCTCTTTATTGGTCCAAGGATAGGTCCTTTTTATAGGTCCAAGGATAGGTCCTTTTGATATGTAAAAGGATAGGTCCTTTTGGTAGGTCAAGGATATGTCCTTTTGATAGGTCCTACGATAGGTCCATTTGATATGTAAAAGGATAAGTCCTTTTAATAGATCATGGTCCTAGGATAGGTCCTTTTGATAGGTCCAAGGATAGGTCCTTTTGATAGATCAAAGGATAGGTCCTTTTGATAGGTCCAAGGATAGGTCCTTTTGATTGGTCCAAGGATAGGTCCTTTTCATAAGTCCAAGGATAGGTCCATTTGATAGGTCCTTCTGATAGGTCCTTTTGATAGGACCAAGGATAGATCCTTTTGATAGGTTCAAGGATAGGTCCTTTTGATATGTAAAAGGATAGGTCCTTTTGATAGGTCCAAGGATAGGTCTTTTTGATAGGTCCAGGGATCCACAGGTTATTTCCATTGGTTTTAAATTTATTTGCAATTTTCAGGTATTTAAGTTATGTAATATTAGATGGCAATAAAATCATTTTTTACCTTTTCCAAATGAATTGCCAGATACCACATAATTTGTGAGTTCTATTGTCATTTTTGTCAAAAGTTTGATACACCCTTCTATGTGGACTAAGTCCAAATATGGGCCAACTTCTCCTAATTTCAACAGAATTATTTTTTGGGTCAATAAGAACTCTTGTACAAAATTTCATCAAAATATATGCATAATAGCCACTTTCACATACAAATAACTTCTCAAAAAATATGACGTGCATTTGTACCGAATATCTTACCTTGGGTCAGAAAAATTGCTGTAGCTCAAAAAGTGCAGTTCCGATGCATGGACATGTACATATAGGAATGTAGGGGAGAGTTAGGACTACAAAATAGTAAATTTGTGTTTTGACTCAGCTTGACTCACAGGAGTTGTGCTCTATGAAGTAAGAAATTTCCGAGAAATTTGACCTTTTTTAAAAAATATATTTAAATTGTTCTGAAAACAGTAGAGCTTAAATTTTTTTACTAGTAATAGGAAATAAGTTAAGTTACAACACAAAATTTATTTCGTCCAAAAATCTTGAAAAACAAAAAAGTTATGATCATTTAAACTTTAAAAATTAACTAAAAATATCATAAATTTACTAAATTCTGAAAAAGCCCATTTTGGACCACCCTGTTCTCAGTGAAATAGTTGAAATAGAGTTCTAATTTTTTGGCTCCCGAGGTTTACTACTGTCTACTTTCATATGAGTCTAATAACTTTAAAATCGGAGAACAAAAACCAAAAGGAGTTTTGGCCGCTATCTCAAAATATTGACCACAGTGCGTCGTCTCGTTGTAGCGAAAAAACCAAGGGTTCTGGTGGGAATCGAACCCAGTTAAGACAAGAAACTCGGAAAATGCGATGAAGTTTCGAATATAATGTAGTTTTTCTTTTAAATTTAAAAAAAAAACAATTCAATTGCAAAGTATTTAGGATTTTCTTATAATTTCAATAAAATAAAAACAAAATCTCAGCAATTGGTTGGAGGGCGCAAAAAAATCGCGATACTATGACGCTATTTCGTAGATTTTTCTTTAAATACCCGGTGAAAAATGTTCGTATATGGAAACATATACGAGGATATATGGTTACTTATATGACTATATATGACCATTAGTGTTCCTTATTTTGGAAATGTTGGAAATGTTGAGACGGTACCCGATATTTTTTTTCCATTTGACTTAAAAATAACTCCCATATCCAAAAATTCCCGACCTTCTATGTCATATCTAATTTCATATAGATCGGTATAATAATAGATATGAATATGTATGTTATCATATCAAAAAATAAAGAAAAATACAATGCTATCAGGGTTGTCAGATTATTTTGAGCTCTGTCGCCAAATGCAATGTCAAAAATCGCCAAAAGTCGCCAAAAACAATATTTTCTTAGTTTTAGTACTTTTTTTTAGATCATCAAAAAATTTTTTTTTTTTAGAAAATTAAATAAAAATTACAAATAGCCAAAAGTCGCCAAAAAATCGCCAAAAATTTAAAAAAGTCGCCAAAATATATTTTTGTTACTTTTAATTAAAAAAAAATAAAATATAATTTATGAATAGATAAAGAGGTACTTTGTTTACTATATACTATTATATATATACTTTAAAACTCCTCAAAAAAACATTTTTTGACTAATATTAAAAGGTTGAGATCTAAGTAACAATAAATGTGGTTATAATATAACATTCACATAGTTACAAACATCAGCATAAACTCATTATACCCTGTACCACAGTGTGGTGTAGGGTATAACTAACAAACTTTTTTTTTTGGTTTTAATGATTAATGGCGGTGTTATAAAAACACACAGATTGCCAGGTTATTCCTCAACGTTCCAACCAAAGAACGTATTAAATAAAATTATGGCAGTAGATTAGCAGCCACGAAGAATAACGGGGGACCCCGTTACTTATGATGACGCCACGCTAAAGCCTAGACACTTAAGTTGGCTCTGCACACAAAACACGACCATTGCCTTTAAATGGAGGCAGTGAAACAATGCTCCCAAGTGCCGATAGACATCCAATCAGACACCACAAGTGTCTGACGCAATGCCGAGTGAACCAGCAGGCTCAACAAAAAACACGCGATACAGTTTTGTCTGTAATTTTAATCAACTACAACGCCGCAGCTTACACGTCCTTAATCATTGACTGACCGATTACAACTGCTAACAAACTTCATAAGAAAAGATTTTCTGTTTACCGTTAGTTTTTTTCAAGCTTAAGTAAAAAAATAGTTTTGACGTTTGTGTGGCATTCATTTTAAAATGATAACAAAAAATTAAAAAGGTTGCCAGATTTATAAATCTACACTCAAAAATAAAAAAAACGTTAAATTAAAAAAAAAAAAAATGCAAAATTTATAAAAACAAAATCGGATTTTGTTCAAAAATAGCCAACAAAATCGCCAACCATTTCATAAATCGCCAAAAACTCGCCATGTCGCCAAATCAAAAATTAAGACGCCAAACAAGTTAGAAAATCGCCACGTTTGGCGAGAAATCGCCATATCTGACAACCCTGAATGCTATATATAAACTTATATGTCCATATCAAAGTTGATGCATAACCATATATAAGTTTAAATAATTATATATTAGCATATATGATTATATCATATCTTTTTTACTCGGGCAGATTTCATTTAATTATATAAAAATGTATCTAATTTTAACAGATAAGATATGATTTAATACAATTAGATATACCCATTTTTGGGATCAAACTGAATCAAATTTGATATTATTGTATCAAAAATAATAGAATTTGATATAATCGTATAATATTCGATCCGCCAATTTTCGGATCAAAATTAATATGGATTTACATAAAAGCATATCTGTTCATATAAAATTAAATATTGCGTCATATAACTTTTTTTATTCGGGTAGCTTTTTAACTTAAATAATCCATTACAAAATTAAAAATGTATGAATAAAATTATTTTTTTATTTAATAATTTGTACATTAGAAGTCTTTTTTTTTTAATTTTA
This sequence comes from Pegoplata infirma, assembly GCA_963921195.1. Taxonomy (NCBI): domain Eukaryota; kingdom Metazoa; phylum Arthropoda; class Insecta; order Diptera; family Anthomyiidae; genus Pegoplata; species Pegoplata infirma. The sequence continues at coordinate 124,090,520 of OY992536.1, forward strand.
AATAAATTATATATTAACACAGCATGACAAAAGTGACCACTATTTTAGAAAATAAGAGGTACGACCATTTCCATTTATTTGAGACATGCTGAGTCCAATGGCGTACTCCGTTTTTTTATGTATGGTACAGTTTTCTTGCAATATGTCATTAAAGATTATCTTATTTCCAGCCTGTTGTGTAACAAAAAAAATTAAAAATTTGGTTTAAAGCTTTTCATCTTAGGAACTTAAATTCGCGAATTTCTTCATTTTTCAAGGTTCTCGCGAAATTAACCTCTAAATTGGCCTTTGATAAAAAACTTGCTTTTAGCGAATCATAAAGGCATCCCTAACTAGGGTTCTATAGTCGAAAAGTCGAAAAGTCGATTAATCGACTTTTTGTATGAAAAAGTCGAAAAGTCGAAATCGACTTTTTTGTTCTTAAAAAGTCGAAAAGTCGACTTTTGCTTTCTACTTTTTCAACTTTTTTCGACTTTTTTTCGACTTTTTTCGAATTTTTTTTTTGATTTTTTTACTTTTGCCAGATGAAAATAATTTCTTTCTTCTGAAAAAAAAAAAAAATCAAATGAGAGCCGAGTTTAATAACAACTGAAGCTATTGGTATTTCCATGTATTTTGTATGTGAAGCAAAAATGTCAATGCCAAATTCATGAGTTAGAAAGTGTTAAGTGCAATATTTACCAATATTTTTGATTATTGTTAACACCTCAGTTATAGGGTTCTATAAATCGAAAGTCGACTCTTTTGCTTTCGATTTTTTCAACCTTTTCAACATTTTCGATTTCTTCGACTTTTTTTGATAAATAAAATACAACCAAAAAAAAAAATAGCACCTAAATGCTTCAAATCAAAACTAAACTTTTATTTACAAAAAAATCGAATTTTTAAAAGTTAGAAAAGGTCGAAAAAAGTTAAAAAGTCGAAGAAAGTCGAAAAGTCGAAAAAAGTCGAAAAGTCGAAAAAAGTCGAAAGAAGTCAAAAAGTCGACTTTTTAAAAAGTCGAAAGGTCGAAAAGTCGACTTTTTAAATTTTGAAAAAAGTCGAAAAGTCGAAAAATCGACTTTTTAGAAATTGGAAAAAGTCGAAAAGTCGAAAAGTCGACTTTTTGTTGCGACTATATAACCCTATCCCTAACACTACAAATAGTGAACAAAAAACATCTATATGATATGGAACATCATGTTAAAAACCGCATTTTTTTTTTTTAATATAGCAGAATCATTTTAATGATGATTTAATGGTCCATTTTAAAATATATAATGGGGGAACCTTAAGCAATTAACTGACCAAAAATTTGTCCAAAAAAGTTTTCATTTGCAAAAGTTATCTTAACAAAAACTACAAAAACTACGACTAAACGTAGTTAAACTGCATTTACAGTTTTTCATTTCGTGATCCTGTTTCCTTTTAAAAGGAATTTCAAGTTCCCTTCATATTTTTTCCTAAAATAAGTATCATTTAAAATTTTTAACAAAATATTTTGATAATATTTAAAGGGACATTTTTTTATGTCCTTTTTGCTGATATGGACAAATAAAAAAATGGAAAAATTAACTAAGATTCTCCTATTTCATTTGCCATCAATAGTGACACTAGAAGACACGTACAAATTTTTAAAAATATTTAAAAAAAGGTTATCCTTTAAAACTTTGAAGTACTTTTAAAAGGAAACAGGATCACGAAATGAAAAACTTTAAATGCAGTTTTCTCCATTTGACTCTACATTTCGACGTATATCATTCGGTTCATGTTTAATATTGGCTGCCGGACGATGTAATTTTTGTAGGCAAACACTGAAATAATAGTTTTTGTTAATTTTTGTTCAGTTAATTGTTTAAGGTTACCACATTATATAATATACTACAAGACGGACCATTGAATTATCTCGTAAAATGATGCTGGCATATAAAAGAAGTTTTTCGCGATTTTCAACATGATGGTATAAGCAAAGTTTTATGGGCTAATCTCGCAAAAACATCAAAAAAATTAAGAAATTCGCGAATTTATTGCTACATCCTCTTATCAAATGTTCCAAATACTATCTAGGAATATAAAAGAAATTCGGAATCAAAAGTTGTATTTTCTTTCGTAAACATAAATGGTTTTAAAATAAAACCAATTCATACAGATAACGTATGTTTACTCGACAATGAAAATGTAATTAAAGTAACTGAAATTTTAGGGTCGAACCAGAATTAAATTGCGTCGCGCAAAACGTAAAAAAAACAAAAACAAACACATAAAATTTTAAATTTTTACGTCCGTTTGATTTAGGTACCTCACATTTTAATATTAGAAACGAAAAATTATTGGGCGTTACGCCTTACGCGACGTAATTTGATTCAGGTTGGACGCTTAAGTAGAAAGCTGTCTAAATACAAATGTGATGATAGGTCTATTCGATTACCCAAATTTCTTACTATTTTTTACTACAACTGGAAAGTCTTGTTTACTTTTTGTATTGAAAATTTCCAGCTGTAGTAAAATGAGTAAAAATAGTAGATTGTAGTAAGGTAATCGAATAGACCTGATATTTTTTTGAACGTCAATATTTTAATTGAATGTAGCCAATTACATTGAAATCAGTACCCATTTGATAATGACACTATTGCAATAACTTTATAACATATTTAAGTTAATATTTAATTAAATTATTAAAAAATATTTCAAATAAAGAAACCGTCTTTAGTTTGGTTAAAAAGTACTGGAAAAGTACTAGATTCGGTAAAACCAAGTACTTTACTAAAAAGAGCTTGCTATACAAAAAATAAATTACTTTGCCAGTACTTTTGTTTTGGTACGGTTGGCAATTTCTGGCTGGGCCCAGTCAGAAAAATGCAAGCGGGCCAAGGTTGGCAAAACGTTGGCAAAGGTGTTGCCAACGTTGGCAAAATACAAGATTTAAAAAAAATACTGCACAGATACAAAGCCAAAATGATAACACCAAAAAGCGTCTTGGCCAATATGTTTTTCTTATGTTGGCCCACTGTTGACAAAACAAAAAATACTGTACATTCCCAGTATTTAATTTTTATATTATACTGTGCATTGACAAAGCCAGAATGACAACACCAAATAAGGCTTGGCCGATATATTTTTCTGATGTTGGCAAAAAAAGATATAGATTTTTTCCATGCTTAATCGTCACTTTTTTGTAGCTTGCAATAAATGTCGTAGAATGTAGAATCGAAAGGTAAAATTAACAATAAGTTCAGCCGTTTTTGCTCCTCCGGAAAATGTAATCAAAACCGGGGTTTCAGTCGTGAAGAGGCACGGGAAGTAGTTGGAATTAAAAAAAATTTTTTTGGCTAAACGTCGTAAAAAATGATGGTCCAAAAAAGAAATTATTTGTGGTACAGGGTATAATAACTTTGTGCTGATGTTCTAGAGCCACCTTCAAATCCAGGGGCTTTTTTTTTGGGGAGGGGGGTTGCTTGGTGGGGGATACCTTCCACATCGCGATAAATGTTAACTAATTTATTTAGTATGCTTTTTGCACTTTAGTAATACCATTTTCTCATTATTTTAATTATTTTTTAATCCACGCCAACAAAAGGAAGCGGACAGAAAAAACAAAATTTTCCATCCCCTGGGTCTAAAAATAAGTGCAGGAGTTTAAACTCCTTCTGATATAAAAAGGTTCCATTTGTTTAACAAAAATGGCAAAAAAAGACGTAAAAATTACGTTTTTTAAGAGTTTTTTATTAGTTCGTTAAGGGGAAACTCTTTTGCCCCTGGCCCGATTTTGCTTATTTCCTAGCTCTTTTGATTTAGACTGAATCGGACGGACGGACATTCATAGAACGACTTAGAATCGATCATAGATCAATAATATATATACTTTATAAGGTCCCCAACCGATATTTTTAAGCGTTACAAACGGAATGACAAAGTGAGTACACCCATACTGTGCTTGGAGGGTATAAAAAACGGTCGTAAATTTTTAACAAATTGTACTGGCAGTGTATATTTCGTATTGTAATTGCCAACGTTGGCTAGGCATTGGCATTTCCATTAAAGCCAACGTTCTGCCAGTACAATATTTTTGGTACGGTTGGCAATTTCTGACTGGGTACTGGTACAATGATACGATTTTCTGTGATTTTTTTTCAGTAATACCAACGCGCATTGCCTAAATATGTTATAAAAAAAGTGAAACTTTTCTTTTACCTCGAATTAATCGCGATTTTAGGTACTTAGATATTTTTTTTGTAAATCGTTTGGTCAATAAAGGGTTAAATTTATATCATATATTTTAGAAGAAATGATATATCCTGGCATGTTTTAATAACGCATGCAACAAATGTGTAGAAAAAAAATCTTTAAAATATTTTTAAGATTTTTAAAACCGCTAAATCTTAAAACCGCCATAACTTTTGACCCCCTTGCGCGATTTAATTGACGCGAACGAATTTCTTATTCTTAAATAGCTTCTAATATTTATGCCAACTTTCATCGATGTGCCATCAAAATAAAAATCACATCTTTTTTACCTCAAAATTTAAGTCTTATACGGAACTCCTATAAGTTTGTCATTCCGTTTGTAACACATCGAAATATTGGTATAGGACCCAATATAGTATATATATTCATGATACTCGATCGACTTTAAGTCGATCTAGCGATGTCCGTCCGTCTGTCTGTCCGTCCGTAGAAAACACGGTGACTTTTGAAAGACTTTACAGAGGCTACTGAAGTTTGGCATATATATTAGTCATTTACCTGGTCAGGTTGGTATTGCAATCCAGCCAAATCGGTCCAGTGATTCAAAAGTTATAAGCAAGAGAGTAAATTTCGGCAAGGGTTTTTCGATAATTTACGAGATAAAAAAACACGCCAACTTTCGAAAGACAATAATGAGACTGCTGAAGCTTGGCATATATCTTTGCCGTTCCCTAGGTCTGTTTGGTATTGAATCTTAGCTCAATCGGTCCAGTGGTTCAAAAGTTATAAGCAAAACCCTGAATTTCAGATTGGTTTCATCTTAAATGCCACGTGTTAAACAAGTTTTAAAAGCATTGGTGGTAACTTAACAATGCTTTTCAAACTTGTTTAGTTTTAAAACATTGCTTTTTAAACTTGTTTAGTTTTAAAAGCATTGGTAACTTAAAAATTACACTCGAAAAAAATTTTACACTCAAAAAAATTTTGCTCTCAAAAAAAATTTTACACTCAAAAAAAACATTTTGTTTTTCTTTAAAAAAATTACAATATTTTGTGTACATACGAACGTGCTTTCACTCAGAAATATTTTTACAGTAAAAAAACATTAATCTCGAAAAAAAGTTTTACACTCAAAAAAAAAAATGGTTATTTTTTTTTAAATGACAAAAAGAGTTTTTTACTCAAAATAAAATATTTCTAATCAAAATTGTTAATTTTTTTCACGTTAAAAAATGTACTATCCTTTAAAAAAATTCATTGTGGAGGGTATTCATAGATTCGGCAGTCGAATTTAACTTTTGTACTTGTTTCACATTGAATTAGGTCCAAATTTGACATTTAATCATGAGGTGAGGTTTTTAACAATGGTGTCATTTTGAATTGGGGTCATTTTTCAAGATGCCATACAAAATTCTTTACTTGGGCTGAGATTGTTGGGGTATTTGAAGCTTTGGCATAGCGGATAAAGATTTCTTACTTGTTTATAATAAGATTTTTAAAAGTACACACCATTAGTGGTTTTATATTCAATTTAAATTTTAAATTGATATTATTCGGTTAATCGATTGTTAACCGACTAAATCTCAACCCTGATTAATTAAATGCTCGATTAACCGATTAAACAAGAACCTTTATTAATTGAATACCCTAGTACTTAGCATAAAAGGCGATTTTAAGTTTTTTTTTAATTTTTAAATATCTTAAAAATGTTACGTATATAAGGTAATATAAAGTGCAGATAGGTGTGTAGCCAAGTTCCTAAGCTTTCATGTCGACTCTTCTAACACCAGAGTTATTAAGGGTTAAAGTTTTGGTGCTACATAGGTTCAGCCCAAATGGCTTCGCTAAATAAAGCTTTTCTGGTAGAGGCCTTCGGCCGGGCTTAGAGATTACAAATTCCATATATTCCTGCTTCACTAAAGAAAGCTTTTCTGCTCCATAGGTTCAGCCCAAAAAATAGCATCAAAACTTTAACCTTTTATATCTCTGGTGTTAAAAGAGTTAGAGATTCGAATAATAGTTCAAATGAAAGCTTAGAAACTTATCTACACACCTATGTGTACTTTTTATGACCCTTTATACGTAACATTTGTGAGATATATGAGGAGTTCCGTCTAAGACTTAAATTTTGAGGTAAAAAAGATGTGATTTTTGTTTTGATGGCACATCGATGAAAGTTGGCATAAATATTAGATGCTATTTAAGAATCAGAAATTCGTTCGCGTCAATTAAATCGCGCAAGGGGGTCAAAAGTTATGGCGGTTTTAAGATTTAGCGGTTTTAAAAATCTTGAAGAATATTTTAAAGATTTTTTTTCTACACATTTGTTGCATGCGCTATTAAAACATGCCAGGATATATCATTTCTTCTAAAATATATGATATAAATTTAACCCTTTAATGACCAAACGTTAAAAAAAAAATATCTAAGTACCTAAAATCACGATTAATTCGCGGTAAAAGAAAAGTTTCACAATTTTTTAAAACATATTTAGGCAATGCGCGTTGGTATTAATAAAAAAAATCACGGAAAATCGTATCATTGTACCAGTAGTTTAAACAAAATCGGTGATGCTTTTTTATAACAAGAAAATTTAATATGATCCAAAAAATCTATAATCATCAAAATTTTTTAACCCACCTCTGATTTTATGATGACACATCAAGTGGGCTTTCATTTAAAAAAAATTTCATCCGATTTCGTGTAAAACCTTGGATGTGCCAGATCAAAACAGGTTTAGATAAAATCATCGCGCTTTCCGCTCAGAATGGCTTAAAGTAAAAAGTCAAAAAGCAAATCAGTTCTACTCGTTAAGGCACGTATTTTGGTGTATTTAAATGAACATGATGCATTAATTGCTACTAAAAAAAAATAGGAAACAGATTTGCAAATTTCGAACAATTTTCAAAAATGCCATAAAATTTTTGCAGTTTATTTTTTTATAAACCCGCCAGTGATTTTTTTATGTAAACTCACAAAAAACTAGGTTTACGCAAGAGTCCACAAAATTTCGAATGAAACCGCGAATGTGCCTCGCGAAAAACTGGTATTTTAAAAAAATTACGTTTTTTCTTTCGAACTTTGATCTGCTGAAACTCCTTAGCTATTCGTGGCACATTAACGGGATGTTAAGAATTACAACAACTACCAACTCTACACCTTTTCCAATTGAAATTCAGAAAAGATCAATTGTAATTCAGAAATCCCAATTGAAATTCAGAAAAGCACAATTGAAATTCAGAAATCATAATTGAAATTCAGAAAAGCCTAATTGAAATTCAGAAATCACAATTGAAATTCAGAAAAACCCAATTGAAATTCAGAAATCACAATTGAAATTCAGAAAAGCCCAATTGAAATTCAGAAAAGATCAATTGAAATTCAGAAAAGCACAATTGAAATTCAGAAAAGCCCAATTGAAATTCAGAAAAGCACAATTGAAATTCAGAAAATCACAATTGAAATTCAGAAAAGCCCAATTGAAATTCAGAAATCGTAATTGAAATTCAGAAAAGCCCAATTGAAATTCAGAAAAGCAGAATTGAAATTCAGAAAAGCACAATTGAAATTCAGAAAAGCATAATTGAAATTCAGAAATCGTAATTGAAATTCAGAAAAGCCCAATTGAAATTCAGAAATCGTAATTGAAATTCAGAAAAGTCCAATTGAAATTCAGAAAATCACAATTGAAATTCAGAAAATCACGATTGAAATTCAGAAAAGCCAAATTGAAATTCAGAAAAGCGCAATTGAAATTCAGAAAAGCACAATTGAAATTCAGAAAAGCACAATTGAAATTCAGAAAAGCACAATTGAAATTCAGAAAATCACAATTGAAATTCAGAAAAGCCCAATTGAAATTCAGAAATCGTAATTGAAATTCAGAAAAGCCCAATTGAAATTCAGAAAATCACAATAGAAATTCAGAAAATCACAATTGAAATTCAGAAAACCCCAATTGAAATTCAGAAAAGCACAATTGAAATTCAGAAAATCCCAATTGAAATTCAGAAAAGCACAAGTGAAATTCAGAAAAGCCCAATTGAAATTCAGAAAATCACAATTGAAATTCAGAAAAGCCCAATTGAAATTCAGAAATCGTAATTGAAATTCAGAAAAGTCCAATTGAAATTCAGAAAAGCACAATTGAAATTCAGAAAAGCCCAATTGAAATTCAGAAAAGCACAATTGAAATTCAGAAAATCACAATTGAAATTCATAAATCACAATTTAAATTCAGAAAAGCCCAATTGAAATTCAGAAATCACAATTGAAATTCAGAAAATGTAAACAAACCAATTATGAGTCACCAGTACATATACACATTAAACAAATGCTGTACAACTATGAGAGTATTTAACTTTATTCTCTTGCTGCGTATTGTAGAGAGCAGACAGACAATAATACACTCATAGAATGTTGTAGGTAAAATTTAGTTTAACTGAATTTTTATTATTTTTTGTAAAGTAATTAATATAGTGAACAAAAATATTTACTCTACCTTGACAAATGCATTAATGAAAAATTAGTTTTAAAGAAAAATAATAAAAAGTCAGTTTCACTTGATGTTACCTTAAGCATTTTATGCGTGTATTGTCTGTCTGCTCTCTACAATACGTAGCAAGAGAATAAAGTTAGATACTCTCATATACACATCTCTGTACTGCATTTGCATAATGTGTCTATGTTTGTAGTGGTGACTAATAATTGGTTTGTTTACATTTTCTGAATTTCAATTGTGCTTTTCTGAATTTCAATTGTGATTTCTGAATTTCAATTGGGCTTTTCTGAATTTCAATTGTGATTTTCTGAATTTCAATTGATCTTTTCTGAATTTTAATTGGGCTTTTCTGAATTTCAATTGTGCTTTTCTGAATTTCAATTGGGCTTTTCTGAATTTCAATTGGGCTTTTCTGAATTTCAATTACGATTTCTGAATTTCAATTGGGCTTTTCTGAATTTCAATTGTGGTTTTCTGAATTTCAATTGGGCTTTTCTGAATTTCAATTGTGCTTTTCTGAATTTCAATTGTGCTTTTCTGAATTTCAATTGTGTTTTTCTGAATTTCAATTGGGCTTTTCTGAATTTCAATTGTGATTTTCTGAATTTCAATTGTGATTTTCTGAATTTCAATTGGGATTTTCTGAATTTCAATTACGATTTCTGAATTTCAATTGGGCTTTTCTGAATTTCAATTGTGCTTTTCTGAATTTCGATTGTGCTTTTCTGAATTTCAATTGGGCTTTTCTGAATTTCAATTGCGTTTTTCTGAATTTCAATTAGAGATGCGCGCGTGACACGAATTTTTCGTGATTCACGTGATTCACGCGTGAATCACGCGTGATCGTGAGTGAAATTTATTTTTACTCACGTGATCGTGAGTGCACGTGATTAGAAAAAAATATTTCGTGCGTGAGCGTGCGTGAGTAATTTTTGCTTCGTGAGTTTGCGTGATTGTTTTGTGCTGTTTAAAACAAAAAACAAGTAAAAAAATCGTCATTTTATTGAATTTAGAGGGTAATTATTACAAAATTGTTGTTTAAATAAATTTTTATTATTGTTTTAAGGAAGTTAAATACTTTTTTCGAAAAAAGTAAAACAAAAATTTGTTAATTTGAATTTCGTGAGTCTTCGTGAGCGTGATTATTTCGTGAGCGTGAGAAAAATTTTAGTAACTCACGTGAGTGTGCGTGAACGTGAGCAGAAAAAATTATTTCGTGCGTGATCGTGCGTGAGCAATATTTTTATTTCGTGAGCGTGAGCGTGCGTGAGTCAAAATTCACTCACGCGCCCATCTCTAATTTCAATTGTGCTTTTCTGAATTTCAATTGTGATTTTCTGAATTTCAATTGTGCTTTTCTGAATTTCAATTGGGCTTTTCTGAATTTCAATTGTGATTTCTGAATTTCAATTGGGCTTTTCTGAATTTCAATTATGATTTCTGAATTTAAATTGGGCTATTCTGAATTTCAATTGGGATTTCTGAATTTCAATTGTGATTTCTGAATTACAATTGATCTTTTCTGAATTTCAATTGGAAAAGGTGTAGTTCAACTTTTTTAATTTTATAGAGGGGGCCGAAATCCCTGATCAAAAAACCTCTAAAATTTAAAAACTCTTAATTTTTGGTTTCAAAACTTAACCGTCTTATAACTTCTTACCAAGCGATGAAGCATCTATCAAACCAACATTTAATAATCTGACTTTATGTTATGCCGGAAAAGATTGAAATATAAGGAAAACTTAAAAAAAAAGCGAAAGAAGGTAAAAACTATGGATTATTTCAAGCCATTTTTATCGATTTTTCAACTTTAACCCTCTGTAACTTTTACGGATAAAGTGGGGTAATCCTTAAACATTGCTCAGTGATGGTTCAAGGTCTTGTTTACACAACTGCATTTACAGTTTTTTTAAATTCTAAAAACTGCCGGTTTTTTTAAACATTTATTTCAGTTTCACTGAGTTGAAAGATTTTGTGATATATATCATGTCCTGTGGTTCCTATTCGGAACAATGGGCCACAACGAACTTATTCCGGTCCGGTTTGTTGCGATTCGTTTTATCTCTCCCAGCTCGATACGTCTTACTTCGGTGTTTAGTTGTCGACGCCAGGTGTGGGATGGTCTGCCTACTCTTCTTGGTCTACCCTGTGGGTTCCAGTCAATGGCGATTTTAGCTGTGTCACCTGATGGCCTACGCAGCGTATGACCAATTCAGTTTTAATATGCTGGGAGCCATTTCGGCATTCTGGTCTTATGTTAATTAATTTAACTCAGTGTTGGCTACCGTTACCCTTTCAATACCGTTACCGATTAAAAACACTTTAATTTTGACTACCGTTACCGTTACCAATACCGAAATAAAAATATTTAAATACCGTTACCGATAAAAAACCATTACCTTTATTCGGATTTTTACCGGTATTATATCGGTTTTATTTCGGTTGTCATAAAATACGGATAAAAACAAAGTAAAATATTTGTAATCTACTATTCGCATTGTTATATGGACAAAAAACAATTAGGAAATCGGCCCAACTAATGTCACATTCGCAATTAACTAAATCTTGACAAAGAATATGTGAAAATCGGTCCAACCAATGATCACATTCTCAATTCAAGAAAAGTGAGTGCCGCGTAATGTAAACATTTTTTAGTAGGAAGATGAAAGAAAAGACAAACCTGAATTGTATTTTAAAAATAACAGAATTTTTTTTGTACTTTTACTGACTCTGGTTGCTAACTTCAAAATATTTTTTGTTCAAAACTTATTATTTTGTAATTTTACAAACACTTTTTGATGTCAATTTTTTTATAATTTTTCTCTAATTTAAGCCATAATGAGTTTAGAAGTGTAGTAGTGAAGTAGTGAGGTAGAGCCTTATGTGATTTTCAATAAGAAAAAAAGAGTGTATATAATTTTAAAATTTGTGTGCTCTTCATACGCATTGAATTTTTCCATAAGACTAAAAAGTAGAGAGACGTAAACAAAATCTGTTGAGAATAGAATTCTCTACCTCGCTCTACTTTTTATGCTTATGTCAAAATTCAATGTGTATGAAGAACACACAAATTTAAAAAATTTCTACACTCTTTCTTCTTATTGAAAATCACATAAGGCTCTACCTCACTACTTCACTACTACACTTCTAAACTAACTATAGCTTTAAATTAAAAAATTTTGAATTTTATTGAAAAACAAACGGCATAACAAAAAAAAAAATAATTGCCGCTTTAAAAAAATTGAAAATTTTCTTTCTGTAAAATTATTGCGTTGCTAATTTGTTTTGCTGTGAAGCTCTTTAAGATTCAGAACTCATTTGGTCAGTTGTCTTTCAATGACGCCTTATTACCGAGTATTAAAAAAAATTTCGGGGAAAATACCTTACAATTTGTGCTCCAACGGTTAAAGCGATTGACAAATGAGTTAAACATCTGGAACAACTGCATTTGAAAGACACCGCTCCGATTTTTATAAAATTTTTCTAGATGATAGCCCTTTTTATACTGATTTTACCAAAAAAAAAATATCGGGTCGCAGAGACATATTTCGCGAGATATATCGCTTCAAAGTTGAAAGCGAAATTGTCCATATCTCCTTCAATACTTATCCGATTAAGTTGATTTTGGTATCGTTAGAAAGGTAATTTTAAATACCAAAACGAATTCGGTCATAATTCCCATAACGGTAGTGGGGACTATGACCGAAAAAAATTTGGACATAACCCCAATAAAAAATGGACATAATTCCCAGTTTTTTGGGGACAATGACCACGTAAAAAGTGGGCATAATCCCCATTACAGGAATTATGTCTATTATACTAATAGGTCATAATCCCAATAATTATGTGTTTTTTTTTGTCTTAAAAGTTTTTCTGCGTAGCCGGCCTTTGGCCGGGCTTAGGGATTACAAACTCCATGCATTAAACCCACCCTCTCCGCAAAATAAAGGGATTATGACCGAAATTGTTTTGGACTTTTTTTCTTCTTTTTTTCACAAGGAAATTTCGCTTTAAACTAAAAACCCAAAATTCCGGTTTAATTTTGACCCTTCGTATTTTTGTTGTTTAAAGAGCTACGATATAGAGACTGGTTTTATATGAAAGGTTATATTCTTGGCTTTCATATAATGTAAACAAACTATGTCACTATACAAGCGATATTTTAAAAAAAATTGATTTAAACAAAATTTTTTTTTTGAAAAAATACAAAAACATGATTTGGCTCGCAATGGGTTAACCGATTTTGACCATTTTTTTTTTGTTTGAAAGGTATTTAAATTACCTTTCTAACGATACCAAAATCAACTTAATCGGATAAGTGTTGAATGAGATATTGACAATTTCGCTTTCAACTTTGAAGCGATATATCTCGCGAAATATGTCTCTGCGACCCGATATTTTTTTTTTGTTAAAATCAGTATAAAAAGGGCTATCATCTACAAAAATTTTATAAAAATCGGAGCGGTGTCTTTCAAATGCAGTTAAGCCAAACATCTTAACGAGCAATCTTTATGATTTACCGTTGACTTATTTTTAAGTCGTCAGCACATCGAGTTCATCTGCTATGAGTTGTCAAAAAATTCCGAAGACGCGGTTTTTTGTATCTAAAATTTCTCAAAAACCTGACGTAATGGATAAGATTGGAAATCGGATTTGTGACCAAAGAAATAATTGCAATCATGTGCATAAGGTGACGTTCCATTCGCATTAAAGTTTTTTGTTTTATATGATTTGGAGCAGAAAAAATGGTTTTTGGAACTAAGACATCATTGATTGACAGTTGGTGCCCTAAGTGTTAAGGCGACTGTCCAAATGAGCTCAGCATCCTTAAGATCAATGTTTAAGATTTACCCTTGACTTATTTTAAAGTCGCTATCACATCGGGTTCATCCGCTATGAGTTATCAAAAATGGCAGGGGGAAAAAGCTTAAAGAGCTTCACCCTCGATTTTTTTTTGAAGCCGCCATCACAGCGGGTTCATCCGCTATGACTTTCCAAAAATGCCCCAAAAGCAATTTTTTTTTTTTGACTTTGACTTCAAATTTCTAAAAAAAACCTAAAGTGATGGAAAAGTTTGGAGAATGGATTTTTGACCAGCAAAACTATTGTTATTAAGTGTATAAGGCCGCGTCCCAGTCGCATTTTCGATGTTTAGTAGTGTAATTAATAGTAAGTATAGTTAAAAATGCACTTAATTTAACAGTTTTTTTTTTAATTTTATTAAATACATTTTTGATTTTTTACGTGTTTTTAACAAATTTGTGACTTTTTAAAACTTTGGGTAAATTTTTTCATAATACCGGTATGTACCGGTATCGATGTTTCGGTAACGGTTTATCGTTACCGAAATAATCGAAAATACCGCTTCCTTTACCGTTACCGATATAAAAAATATGTAATACCAATACCGTTACCGATACCGTTATTCGTTTCGGTTGCCAACCCTGATTTAACTGTAATTGCAATTTTAACAATTTGTAAATTGTTAATGCAAATTGTTAATAATCGATTTCGATTTTATTTTATAAAAATAAAATAAAACCAATATTATTTTCGCCAAAGTTTGTCACAATGTTGACTGAAAGAAATATTCCTTTGTTTATGAAACGAGCACAAACTTTGCAGCATCATTACAGGGACTTACACGATTTTATTTAAGTATGATGTCTCCTGTGTTTTATGTTCGCATGTGTGTCGTTTGGTTGGTTGATTCGCACAACAAACACAAGGTCATTACCCTTGTTTGTCGGAAACTCCACTATGACTCACAACCAAATATGTTTACCAAATTAATAATAAAGACGAACAAAAACTAGAATATATTTGAGGAATAAGAAATTTATTTAGAAAAATATTTATATTGTTGCAATATCTTTATCCATTGAACGTTCTTGTCTGTCCAATAAAAAACAAACAGCAATTTCAAGAAAACAGCGCAGCAGCAAAACAAAGACAACCCGAAACAGAGACAAAAACAATGAAGAACAAAAAAGCAATGGTAAAAAAAATGTAAAAAATCATGGGTAGGCGGAGGTCGATAATTCTATCGGTTGATTTTCGAAGGCAAAAAAAAAAAAACCTTGTGCTATGCAGATGAAAAATGTTGCTGCGCCAGCAGCACGACAGACAATCGGGCGGATAGGCTGACAGAAGAGCACGCGGTACAATGCCCCTACCATGATAAAATTTAGATGAACATCGTCATACATATACCATGATAAAATTAAGATGAACATCGTCATACATATGTATGTAAAACAATATGTATACACGGACTTACGAGGAACGGCCTACAGAATCTACCGGCAACATTTACCGAACACAAATTGACATACATATATAATTTTTTAATATTATTACATACAAATTTCGCGTGTCATTTGCACAAAAAATCATAAATGGCGTTATGGATTTTCATTGACAGTCGGTTTTTACAGCAGCTGCACGGACAAAAGACAACGGCATGTATGGTGGACATTTGTAAGACACTTACCTGCCAATTGTTTTTTCAACAGCAATGAAGATTGAGGTTCCGACATCTTTGATTAAAATTTAATTATGTGAACAAACGATTTTGCTATCGACCGAATTAACTCTTGATTTTATTTTTTACTTTATTTATGGGTTATGAATTTGGACCCCAAGCTCAGTTATTAATTTCACACCAAATATAATTTCCCAAATGCAGAGGATCAAATATTTCAACGATTAACCAGCCGTCTAGGTGAATTTCTTAACAGCAAAATTGGCAAGTAGACTGCAAAGAACAATAACGAGTAAAACTACAAAGTAACCGTCATTAAAATCAGTAGCCGGTTCATTCACAGTGTTGTATCCACAGAAAAAATAGAAGTGAAACAGAGTCGTATTTCACTTGAGAAAATAATCACAATTGGAGAGTGATGGCGTTTTCTTTTCTGGCAAAAAATGTCACATTTTACCGCCCCTTCAAAAAATATTGCACTTTTTTTGTTCTTTTCTAAAAAACTGTCAACACTAGGGTTGTAAAAGTCTGCTACTTTTCAGTACTCAATACCACTTAATACTTTTTGAATTGGGTACTCGATACTACTCGATACTTTTTGTAAAGAATATTTTTTAAGCAAAATTTTAAAAATTATATATATTACATTATATTTATACATTATACATTATTTTTATACATAATTCAGTATTTTTGACACTTGTTTTATACAAGCGCCAATGGCTAACGGATTTTTTAAAATATATTTTATAAAATCTTATACGATTTTTGCATTTTTTAGATAAATTTATTGCTAAAATGTAAAAAAAATACAACCCTAAAATGTATTGGGTAGGGACTTTTTGGTAGTGGGTACCCGGAAAATTTGTTGGTACTCGATACCAAGTACCCAAATACCCGGTACTTTTACAACCCTAGTCAACACTTTAAAAATTTATTATGTTTTTTTCTAAAAATGTTGCATTTTTAAAGTTTCAAAATGTCACACTTTTCCCACTTTCATAAAATGACGGGGTAGCAAAATTGCCTTATAAAAACAGCTGATTGCCAATATTTTGATTGAAAGAAAAATGTTCTCAATTTTTTGTTTTTTTGTAATCACAAAACTGGCAACACATTAAAAGGGTTGTGGCTACACGCAAAAAAAAACTTGTGTCGGAGTGAGCAAAAATCTGGCATAATTTTACCAAAAATATGCTAAAACTACAACCGACGAAGTAGTTTTCGTAATTTAGCCAAAACACTTATGTAAAAAATTTTGAAGAAAATGCTAATGCTATTTAAGCAAAAACTTGGTAAAATATACCAAAAGAGGTATGGTGAAATATACCAAAATTATTAGAAAAGGTGACTAAAAATAATGCTTAAAATTACCACATTAATGCTAAAATAAATTTTCTATAAAATTTTTGTAAAAATTTGTATATTTATTGAAATTAAAATTTTCACAGAATAAATCCATATTAATATAATAAATGTTGTGTAGGATTTTATTTACCACCGACTAAACGACCCTTTATGTACAATTTTCTCCAGTGACTGCTGCCTACGCTTTTTCTTGAAGTGAAGAATCAGCTATAGCTTCACGAATTATTTAAAAGCGTCCTGTAAATATAGAAAATTATTACAAAATATAAATTTTTAATTTAAAAAACTAGTAAACCCCATTGGTCTTATGTTTAGGAGGAACACTTACTTTAAGATTCCATTTGTAACTCATCAAAACAGGTCTGGACTCCATTGGCTTTGCTATATAAATGAGTTTTTAGGTTTTAATTTTATAACTAAAGGGAGGACTGGTGCCCACGCTCTTTATTGTAGTGAAGGATTCGCCATAGCTTCAAAAATTTATTTAGCAGTATCCTGTAAAAATAGAAAATTATTAGCTAACACTAATTTTTAACTAAAAATCTATTAAACCTTATTGGTGTCTTCGAAATAGGGGTATACTCACTTTATCATTCCATTTGTAATTCATTGAAACAAACGTCTGGGACTCCATTGGCTTTGCTAAATAAATGGTGTTTTAAGTTATGACAGCAAAATTAACTTTAGCATTTTTTTATCTTACATTTATTTATCTTTTAAAAAACTAATTATTTTTATTGATTTATTTATTTTAATTTTATTTCTCAAATTCCTTTTTACGTTTTTATAACACAAAAAATATACGAAGCACGCACACCAAAATACAAAATGATAATGGCGGTCTGTATCTGTTTTTTTGTTGTTTTCTTTCGATAAATTTTTGTACAGGTAATTTGCGTTATTGTGCAAGCTACTTGGTTATTTTACATAAAAAATGAATTATGTTACTTTAACATCGACAAGCATAATTTTAGCAAAAATTTGGTAAAAAAATTTTTTTGGTATGAAAAAAGTTTTACCAAGTAGGATTGCTCAATCTTACACAGATTTTTTTTTTGCGTGTACATTTTACAAATGACACAGAGTTTTTTTTTGCGTGTAGAGTTTTATAAGAAAAATGGGGAAAAACTAAGCGATTTTAGGAGAAAACACAGCGGTTTTTAGTCCGTTTTACGCTAACATGGCAACACTTTCTACGACTTAGGAGTGAGTGAGACAACAAAAACCGATCTGGCATCCAATTTTCTTATGGCGCGTCATATCAGTTTTCTCTTTCTAACCTAATTCGTATAATAATTTGAAAATATTAACCATATGGTTCAAAACTACTTTTTTGACACCTGTCACTTATGTCGAGTCTGTATTAGTCTGTGGTAGGGTTTTATAAGAAAAAATGGGGAAAAACTAAGCGATTTTAGGAGAAAACACAGCGGTTTTTAGTCCGTTTGACGCTAACATGGCAACACTTTCTACGACTTAGGAGTGAGTGAAACAACAAAAACCGATCTGGCATCCATTTTTCTTATGGCGCGTTATATCAGTTTTCTCTTTCTTACCTAATTCGTAGAATAATTCTTCTTCTTCTTCTTCTTATAATTGTCAATCAACCTAGAATGACAGCAGGGTTAAAAAAGACTACCGGAGACACTAGGTCCATATTGTAGTCTTTACATGATTATATTAAATTTTCATATTATGTTAAAAATTAAATTAATATATTTTCTTATTTTTGGTTTTAGTAAAAAAAAATTTTTTTTTTTTTTTCGGTTTTTGTAATATTGATTTTTTTTTTTTTTTTTTTTAAATTCTTTTTTTTTTTTTTTTTTAATTTTTTTTTTTTTTTTTTAAATATTCTTTTCAAAAAACGTTATAAAAGTTTTCTTATAACTAAATTTGTGTTTTTGAAAACACAAAAAAAATTGTCACAGATTGGGATTTTACAATATAAATATGTGAGCATATTTATACGTATAATAATACAACGATGTATCACAGATTTGTTAACATAATTAAGACTATATACAACAAATATACAAATAAATTATGTTATAGATATTTAAAAATGAAAGATGGGGAAAAAGAAAGAACATTGGACACAATATGAATATAAGACATGTATATTCATAAGTAAACAACACAGATTGAAAAAAACATAGATTTTATATATACACGACATATACATACGCTATATTAGAAGAGAGATAGACATAGAAAAGAAAGATCTGAAAGAGAAGAAAGAGAAGAAATTCGTAGAATAATTTGAAAATATTAACCATATGGTTAAAGAATACTTTTTTGACACCTGTCACTTATGTCGAGTCTGTATTAGTCTGTGACTATATCACAGACACAGACTAATACAGACTCGACATAAGTGACAGGTGTCAAAAAAGTAGTTCTGAACCATATGGTTAATATTTTCAAATTATTCTACGAATTAGGTTAGAAAGAGAAAACTAATATAACGCGCCATAAGAAAAATAGATGCCAGATCGGTTTTTGTTGTTTCACTCACTCCTAAGTCGTAGAAAGTGTTGCCATGTTAGCGTAAAACGGACTAAAAACCGCTCTGTTTTCTCCTAAAATCGCTTAGTTTTTCCCCATTTTTTCTCATAAAACTCTACTGTCGAGTCTGTTTATAGTCTGTGTCACAGACTCGACAGTACACGCAAAAAAAAACTTGTGTCGGAGTGAGCAAAAATCTGGCATAATTTTACCAAAAATATGCTAAAACTACAACCGACGAAGTAGTTTTCGTAATTTAGCCAAAACACTTATGTAAAAAATTTTGAAGAAAATGCTAATACTATTTAAGCAAAAACTTGGTAAAATATACCAAAAGAAATATGGTGAAATATACCAAAATTATTAGAAAAGGTGACTAAAAATAATGCTAAAAATTACCACATTTATGCTAAAATAATTTTTCTATAAAGTTTTTGTAAAAATTTGTATATTTGTTGAATTTAAAATTTTCACAAAATAAATCCATATTAATATAATAAATGTTGTGTAGGATTTTATTTACCACCGACCAACTGACCCTTTATGTACAATTTTCTCCAGTGACTGCTGCCTACGCTTTTTCCTGAAGTGAAGCATCCGCTATAGCTTCACGAATTTATTTAAAAGCATCCTGTAAAAATAGAAAATTATTACAAAACATAAATTTTTAATTTAAAAAATTGGTAAACCCCATTGGTCTCTTGGTAAGGGGGAACACTTACTTTGTCATTCCATTTGTAACTCATCAAAACAGGTATGGACTCCCTTGGCTTTGGGTTTTTTGGTTTTAATTTTTTAACTAAAGGCAGGATTGGTGTCCACGCTCTTTATTGTAGTGAAGGATTCGTCATAGCTTCAAAAATTTATTTAGCAGTACCCTGTAAAAATAGAAAATTATTACCAAACACTAATTTTTAACTAAAAATCTATTCAACCTTATTGGTGTCTTCGGAATGCGGGTATACTTACTTTATCATTCCATTTGTTATTCATCGAAACATTCGTCTGGGACTCCATTGGTTTTTCTTAATGAATGGTGTTTTAAGTGATGAAAGCAAAATTAACTTTAACATTCTTTTATCTTACATTTATTTATCTTTTAGAAAACTAATTATTTATTTTTATTTATTAATTTATTTTTATTTTATTTATCAATTTCCTTTTTACGTTTTTATAACACAAAAAATAAACGAACAACGCACACAAAATACAAAATAAAAATGGCGATCTGTATTTGTTTTTTTTTTTTGTTGTTTTCTTTCGATAAATTTTTGTGCAGGTAATTTGCGTTATTGTGCAAGCTACTTGGTTATTTTACATAAAAAATGAATTATGTTACTTTAACATCGACAAGCATAATATTAGCAAAAATTTAGTAAAAATTTTTTTTTGGTATGAAAAAAGTTTTACCAAGTAGGATTGCTCAATCTTACACAGAGTTTTTTTTTGCGTGTAATGAACAGCTGTTTTTTTTCTACAATTTAATTTACGCGTATACGTCTAAACACACAAAAGACATTCAAGAGAGTTTTTTTATACTTTTTGACAAGCGATTTAAAATGAAAAGACTTTTTCATCTTGATAATCTTTTCAAAAAGTGTGCTAATCTAAATGGGCCTTTAAGGGTGCAACATTTTGTTTCAGAAAAGAAAACGCCATGAGTGTGCAACACAGACCATATAGACCACAGACCATATAGACATGCAACACGAGTGCTTATTTTGGTACTTTCAATATGGACGCATACAAAATACTACTAAATTTACTTCTCTGCCTAGAATACGTGTGCCTGTACGTGTGAGCTTTTGCATATGTATTTTCGTTGTTTGTTTACGTTTTGTATGAAACGTCAAAAGTTACACGCGCGTGCCGTCACTAATACATAAACATGTGCGAAACTTATTCGTTTCACCCCTATGATATAGACACAAAAACTTAAATATATAAAGACTATGCAAGAGTCAATTCTTTTTGACGTTTAAAGGTGGTGTTAGTTTTACAAGTGGGATCTGGGAAAGCTGGAAATTTTGTTTACCTTTTATTTTTCGTTTAATTTTGCTGGTTGTTTTGATTTAATTATATTCATTTCTTTTTTTCATTATGTATTTTTTTATTTTCAAGTGACACAACAATAATTTTCATTCATAATTTTAAAATTTTTTAATGTTTATTTTTCGCTATTCCCAAATCGTTCCCAAAAAAAAGATTGCCATCTGTATATAACGACTTCGTTATTACTGACACTACTATTCATGAGTTACCCCTGTATAGACATGCAACACGAGTGCTTATTTTGGTACTTTCAATATGGACGCATACAAAATACTACTAAATTTAAATTCTGGCGTTGGCTTTGAATTTTGTGTAAAGAGAGGGCTTTTGATTTAAACAAAGGCTTTGGCTTTGAATTTTGTTCTGGCGTTCACCCAAAAAAAAAAACAATTGTGGAATTATAAAATTTTAGGGTACAATTTACCTAAGTTTTTTCGCAGGAATCCAACTTGAAAAGTTTCTTTGCTTATTAGCCGAAACAACTTAGGTAAACTTACAAAATGCAACTAATACTATGTTTAGACCAAACAAAAACTAACTTGTTTTTGGCAAAAAAGCATTTTGGAAAACCAAACTGTTTACACCGAATAAAAAGAGTTTTTGTTTGTCAAATCAAATTAATTATTTTCTAAATTCACTAAAAAACACAAAATTACAATAGCCACACGTTATTAAAAAAATTAAATTACACATTTATTTACTTTTTTTAAAGATTTGAATATTAATTTAACAAAAAAACAAATATTTTTATTTTGACATTCCTTTTTACCAAAAGAAAATTGAAAAAAACATTCACACTGAATTAATAGTAGCATAGACCACAACCTAAATTCTAGTTTTTGTTCAGTTTTAGTTGGCAACGCAGTTTTTAAATTGTATGGAAAATTTATGTAGTTTTTGCCAAAAACCAAAAAAATATTCAAAAACAAGTTGTTTTCGTTGGTGTAAATACCGTATAAGCATTATTTCAAATTTAGTTTTGTTTATTTAGCCAATATATTTAAATAAATGGTACAGTTTGATTGGTTAAATGACGTATTTTTTTTTAGGTTGATTTAATAATTTTATATATCCCCTTCCATACAAAATGCTCAATATTATAAATTTTAATTAGATTTATTTTTAATATTTTTTTTTAATAAAAAGGATAATTTTATAATAAAATATAAATATTAATAAGCTTAAAATACATACTTTTGATTTAAAGACTCGCCTTCAACATAATCGTAGAATCGTTTTATTCAACATGATCAGTGACAACCAAATTTTTTTATATAAACTTTCTTATCGACAATTTTTCTATAGAAACTTTATCAAAGACAATTCTTCTATAGAACATTTCTCAAAGACAATTTTTCAATAGAAAATTTTTGATAGACAAATTTTCTATAGAAACTTTCTGAAAGACAATTCTTTAATTTTTCTATAGAAAATTTTTGGA
Source organism: Pegoplata infirma (assembly GCA_963921195.1). Classification (NCBI taxonomy): domain Eukaryota; kingdom Metazoa; phylum Arthropoda; class Insecta; order Diptera; family Anthomyiidae; genus Pegoplata; species Pegoplata infirma. The sequence goes on from OY992536.1 coordinate 124,113,035, forward strand.
AGAAAAATTTTCTATAGAAACAATTTTTCTATAGAAAATTTCTAAAAGAGAGATTTTCTATAGAAAATTTCTAATAGACAATTTTTCTATAAAAAATTTCTGAAAGACAGGTTTTCTATAGAAAATTTCTAACACGCATTTTTTCAATAGAAACTTTCTCAAACACAATTCTTCTATAGAAACTGTCTCAAAGACAATTTTTCTATAGAAAATTTCTCAAAGAAAATTTCTCAAGAAAATTTTTTTTAGAAAATTTCTGAGAGACAATTTTTCTACAGAAAATTTCTGAACGTCATTCTTCTATCGAAAATTTCTTAAAGACAATTTGTTTATAGTAATTTTCTCTAAGACAATTCTTCTTTAGAAAATTTCTGAAAGACAATTTTTCTATAGAAATTTTCTAAAAGACAATACTTTTATAGAAAATTTCTGAAAGATAATTTTTCGATAGAAAATTTCTGGAAGAATATTTTTCTATCGAAAATTTCTGAAAGATAATTTTTTTTATATCAAATTTTTGAATGGAAATTTCTCAAAGACAATTTTTCTATAAAAAATTTCTCAAAGATAATTCTTTAATAGAAAATTATTTAAAGATAATTTTTCTATAGAAAATTTCCCAAAGACAATTATTCTACAGAAAATTCCTCATAGACAATTCTTTAATAGAAAATGTTTTAAAACCAAAATTTCTGAAAGACAATTTTTCTATAGAAATTTTCTAAAAGACAATTCTTCTGTAGAAAATTTCTGAAAGATAATTTTTCGATAGAAAATTTCTGGAAGAATATTTTTCTATAGAAAATTTCTAAAAGATAATTTTTTTATATCAAATTTTTGAACTACAATTTTTCTAACGAAAATTTTTTAGAGACAATTTTTTTATAGAAAATTTCTCAAAGAAAATTTTTCTATAAAAAATTTCTCAAAGATAATTCCTTAATAGAAAATTTCTTTAATGGAAAATGTTTTAAAACCAATTTTTCTATAGAAAATTGGTTTTAAGCCAATTAAAAAAGATAATTTTTCTATAGAAAATTTCTCAAAGATAATTTTTTCATAGAAAATTTCACAAAGATAATTTTTTCATAGAAAATTTCTGAAAGACAATTCTTCTATAGAAAATTTTTCGATAGTAAATTTCTGGAAAACAATTTTTCTGTAGAAAATTTTTGGAAGACAATTTTTCTAAAAAAATTTTTGAATGTTAATTTTTCTATAGAAAAGTTTTGAACAACAATTTTTCTATAGAAAAATTTTTATAGAAAGTTTCTGAAAGACAAATTTTCTATAGAATATTTCTCATAGACAAATAATGTTTTTGAAAAACCATTTTCCATAGAAAAATTCTCAAAGACAATTCCCAAAGACAATTTTTCTACAGAAAATTTCTCAAAGACAATTCTTCAATAGAAAATTTTTTAAAGATAATTTTTCTATAGAAAATTTCCCAAAGATAATTTTTCTATAGAAAATTTCTCAAAGATAATTCTTTAATAGAAATTTTTTAAAAAAAAATTCGATAAAAAATTTCTCAAAGACAATTTTTTATAGAAAATTTCTGAAAGACAATTTTTCTGCAGAAAATTTCTGAAGAACAATTTTTCGATATAAAATTTCTAAAAGACAGGTTTCTATAGAAAATTTCTGAAAAAAAATTTTTCTGAGAAACAATTTTTTTTTTACAGAAAATTTCTGAAAGAAAAATTTCTGTAGAAAATTTCTGAAAGACAGGATTTCAGAGAAAATTTCTAAAAGAAAATTTTTCTGTAGAAAATTTCTGAAAGACAATTTTTTCATAAAAAATTTCTCAAAGACAAATTGTTTATAGAAAATTTTTTAAAAGACAATTTTTTTATAGAAAATTTCTCATGGACAATTTTTCTATTGAACATTTCTGGAAGTAAATTTTTCTATAGAAAATGTCTGAAAGACAATTTTTCTATAGAAAATTTCTTAAAGACAATTTTTCTATAAAAACTTTCTCAAAGACAATTTTTCAATAGAAAATTTTTCAAATACAATTTCTCTATAGAAAATGTCTTAAAGGCATTTTTTTTTTATAGAAAATTTTTGAAAGACAATTTTTTATAGAAACTTTTTCAAAGACAATTTTTGTAAAGAACATTTCTTAAAGATAATTTTTCTGTAAAAAATTTCGCAAAAACAACTTTTCTTTAGATATTTTTTGTTTTTTTTAGAAAGTATCTATAGAAAAATTGTCTTTCAGAAATTTTCTGTAGAAAAATTGTCTTTCAGACATTTCGATAGAAAAATTGTCTTTTAGAAATTTTCTTTAAAAAAATTGACTTTGAGAAATTTTTAAAGAAAAACTGTCTTAATACATATTTTCTATAGAAAAATTGTATGAGAAATTTTTTATAAAAAAATTCCCTTTAAAAAATTTTTTATAGAAAACTTGTCTTTAAGAAATTTTCTACAGAAGAATTGTCTTTCATTAATTTTCTATAGAAAAATTGTCTTTGAGAAATTTTTATACAAAAATTGTTTTTAGAGATATTTTCTATGGAAATATTGCTTGAATTTTTTTTTATAAAAAAATTGTCTTTCAAAAAATTTTCTAAAGAAAAATTGTCTTTCAGAAATTTACTATAGAAAACCATCTTTCAGAAATTTTGTATAGAGAAATTGACAATAAGAATGTTTTTAAAGAAAAATTGTCTTAAGTTATTTTCTATAGAAAAATTGCCTTTGTGAAATTTTCTATATACAAATTTTCTTTGAAAATTTTTTTTCTGGGAAATTTTCTATAAAAAATTGTCTACTCGTTGTTAAGGAACGTGAAGATAATTTACTACGGGCAACAAACTCTCAGCACCACGACCTTTACTGTCGACTAAATCACACCGTATTACCTCTTCTTGCTAAAAACTACTCATCTCGTACCACTAGCTTAATAGTCAGAGCGAGAGGAGGTTTGCTTAACATAAACGCAAGGTCCTTCACAAACAACTCTGCATCCGTATGCACAATATGCAATCATGGGGTAGAGGAAAATACTTACCACTTTTTAGGAGTCTGTCCAATATATAACGGATTTAGACTTAATTTTTTTGGAAAATCTCAACTTGAGCTAACAGAAGTAATAGATATTTTAAATGGTTCCAACTTTTATAACCTGTATAAATACTTGGAAATTTGTTCAAATTATAGAAAATTAATTGTCAATGAATTTAATTTGTAATCTTTTTCCAATCTTTTTTCAAATAATTTTATAAATCGTAATATTTTTCAATTATAATCACATAAACTTGTACATAAATTTTAAAATCAACAAAATGAATTGTATTAAAAATTCTAGCAATCTGCCAATCTGGCTCACAACAAATATGTTATGCCAAATATAGATATTAAATATTATAATAATCAAAAAATGAATATGTAAATACACTGAAATATATCTATTAATAAATAATAAATAATATAAAAAATTGTCTGAGAAATTTTCTATAGAACAAATGTTTTTGAGAAATTTTTAAATGTTTTAAGAAACATTTTTATAAAAAAATGTCCAGACTCCGTTCATTTTTCTATCGAACATTTTTAAGTTTCTGAGACTTTTTTTCTATGGAAAAAATTTTAAATCCTAAGATATTTTTAGAAATATTGTCAGATTTTTTGTTATTTGTTCTATAGAAAAATTCTGTAATTCTGAGAAATTTTTTCTATAGAAAAATTCTCTAATTCTGAGAAATTTTTGCTGTATAAAAAGTCTTGCATTTTGAGACAATTTTTCTATAAAAAAATTTCGTAAATTCTTAAACAATTTTTCTATAGAAAAAAATCTCAGATTTTGACACAATTTTTATACAGAACAAATTTTAGATTCTGTGACAATTTTTCTACAGAAAGTCTCAGGTTCTGATACAATTTTTCTATAGAAAAAATCTTAGATTCTAAGACAAATTTTCTTTAGAACAATTTTCAGATTCTGAGACAATTGTTCTATAGAAAGTACCATATTGTGAGACTATTTTTCTAAAGAATTTTTTCTACAGAAACTGTTAATAATTGTGTTGTGGGTGTAGATGCTGAATTACCACTAACCCAACGAATTCTACTATACAGTCTTCAAATTCTAAACTACATACTATTCTAAACTACATTTAAATACTTTTGTTGTTGTTACTTCACCAAATATCTTTACGTCAACAGAGAACAGCAACATCTGCTACATAGACCACATCACTTCACATTCTGCCACAAATTGGAAACCTAAAAAAAATTAAATGTATTAAAAAAAACAATGGCATAATATCAATAAGGTCTCACTCGCATGATGATTATTTCCACCCAAAAATGGATCTGAACCATGTGTGGAATCTGCAATCAAAAACCTCAAGTCATTTTCTGGATCAGCTTTGGTGTCCACTATTGAAACAATACTGCGAACCAGACACCATTCTTTTATGTTTTTTATGGCGTTCCTAAAAAATTAAACTGCCTACATTGGGTGGAGATTCCAAGTAATGTATTTTTACAAGTTCCGATTAAAAGCGTGGCGGATGCCGCAAATGTTCGGATAAACCACCACCGTCTGCAACTGAAAGTTAATATTTTGGTTAATATACGTTTATCAAATATATAAACACATTATTTTTGCTTACCTTTTTAATTAATTAAATAAATTAGTTCCTCATACATATATTTTATAAAAAATTAAAGACAATTTGTTGTCAATGTGTTGTTTACAATGTGGCATTAATATGTCGACTTTATCGAATTAAATTTATTTATATTTATAAAAAAAAACTTAGGTAAAAGATTCAAGTTTGTGTATGTTAAATTTGATATTGTAAACAATGCTATTTTACAAAATAAATGTCATATACAATTTAGTTAAAACTTGAGCAATTTCTTGAACTCAATATAAAAAAAATTTACCTAAGTCACATTAGACTGTTTAACACTAGTTATTTTTTTGGGTGTTTGTTTGTATACACACACACAAAGAATAACAGAAATATAATTATTTGATGGAAGAAAAATAAATTTTTCCTGAAAATTATTTTTTTTTCAGTGAAACGTAAAACTGCTTTGGTTTTTTTATTGATATTTTTTTATAATAATTGGCGGTAAATTATATTTCACTTTCTTTTATATGTACTTTTCTTATAATTTTGCAATACACAGATGTGTTTCATAAACAAGATGTGTTTCATAAACAAAATCAACCCTTTTTTTTGTAAATGACTGGCAATGCCAAAGCAAAAAAAATACTCACGAGAGAGCAAAGCCAAGAAAATAGAATTGATTCTATTCTGGCTTTGAAACGCTAGCGTTGGCTTTGAATTTTGTTCTACATACAAAATGTATGGGAACAAGCAAAATTCAAGGCCAACGCCAGAACAGTGAAGCAAGCCGGTCGGCGCGGCTGACGGCTGAGTCGCTAAGGCGATATTTTTCCACGAGCCGCGCCGCCGCCGATATCATCGGCTGATCGGCGGCTCAAACTCCAGCCGATTTTGGCGGTTTTGAAATTAAAAAGAGCATATTCCTCAATTTTGTTCCATTTGGATATTAAAAATTTTCAAAAAGTCATGTTGGAATTCAAAAAATCCCAATTAAAATATAGAAATCACAACTGAAATTAAAAAGTTCGCATTCTCAGAAAAACTAATTGAGAATTACAATTTCTGAATGACTATTGGCCTTTTCCAAATTTTAAATGAAATTTCTAGGTTTCAATACTTTTTTTCTAGATTTCATTTAAATTTCAACTAAACTTTTCTCAAATTTAATTGCGATTGCTGAATTTTAATTGTCTGTTTTATTTGTGTTTTATATTGTTGGGCCTTATATTTTATAATTTAATAGGTATATTAGTTCGGTTTGAGTCCTTATTATTTCTGAGAAATAATAACTCTTGTTTACAAATTAAAAAAAATTTTGCGATCCACGGCACTTTGCATTTATTTTCAATGTAAAATCTTACGCAAAATCCGAAAATGTTTTAATATTTGAAAAGTTTATGTAAAAGTTATTCATATCTTTTTTATTCAAATTCACAATAAAATGACCTAACTTTTTCAAGAAATCCGGAATCGGTACGATCAAGGAAACCATCAGGTCATTATAAGGAAGTTCAAAATATCCTTTTTATGGTTATATCCTTATAAGTAAAGTTTGCAAAACGATTAAAATCGTAATCGCGATTAATCGCACCAATTAATCGTAATCGTAATCGGCGAAAAAATCATGCGATTACGATTAATCATTTTCTATAAAATTTGTTGTTTTGATAACGAATTTAATATGGAAAATTTCCGCAAAAAAATTTGAATTTTTGAAAAAAATTTAAAATATAAATAATTTGCGGTATATTTTATTGATTTTGTCATGCTGAATATAAATATTAAAAAAAATCCTGAAATCGATCGCACGATTTTCGAAACATCGCTACTTAAAACTTATAAAAAATTCCAAAAGTTACGTTCAAGAAATTAAAGAAAAATCCTTTCATCAAGCTTGAAACAAACTTTTATTGAAACTTAATTTGAGCCAAATCAGCGCAAATTTTCTAGATTTTTTTTTAATTTTCGGAATGTTTTACAAAAATCTAAAATTTTGATCGAAAGACATCACGTGTTCGGATTTGACTCAAATTAAAATGAAATGAAAGTTCGTCTAAATCTCTATAAAGGACAAAGGGGAAAAAATTTAGAGATTTTTTACAAAAAAAAATTTTTGAACGTTGGAAAAACCACATTTGTTCGAAAATACCTTGACCAATTTAATTTTTTTTTATATTTAAAATTTTTTATATACGTCGCAAGACGTATTTTTAAATTTATTTTTTATTCTTTTCAAAAATCTAAAACTGTTGGTACGGGTTAATTCTTCAAATTATTACCACATAAATATGTTAGTGGTATTCATCTAAACGCATAAACACCTTTTATATCGTGTATATCTGGTATGTTTATTAGTGTTTCTACGCCGGTTAACTGAAAAATCGGATTTTTTGCAAACCGGTTAACCGGAATTGAAAATTTCCGGTGCACCAAAAAAAAAGGGATATTTTCGCAAATATTAAGGTTTTACACTTAATTTTTTATGATATTTTTCAAAATTTCGTTTAAAAAACCTTAAAAATCCGTGAAGAAATTCTGAAATATTTTTTGCCTTTAAGTGACTGTTAACCAGATAATAAAATTCCTGTTAATGGCAAAAATGTCAATAAAAGAACATCAAAATAAAATACGGAACTGCAATTTTCCTTCAAGACTTGATGTACCAAAAAGCTGATTTTCGGTTAACCGAGAAACTGGTTTTCTAAAATGTCGTTTTTTTATAAACACTAATGTTTGTACAATTTGTATTAAACTCCATTTTTAAAAAATAAATTAGCTAAAATTACACAGTGTACGAGATGGAAACGAGTTTAAATGAATACGGCCATTATATATTAAAAATATTAATTTTGGTATTTTCATACGTATTTAAATGTTATTTATAAATTTTAAAATATTTTTTTAATTAATTTCGATTAATCGATAATCGCGATTAACGCCGATTTTTTTAATCGTAATCGCGATTATGAGATATCTCGATTATTTGCAAACTCTACTTATAAGTATCCGAAGTTTGCAAGAAATTTCCTGTTCAAAACAGATCTGTTAAGTAGACACTCCAATAAAAAGAAAATCTAAAATCCATTAAGTATATCCTGAAATATTTGCAAAGGAAGTCAAAATATTGAACCAAATTTGAATATTTTTTTCATACATTTGTTCGTACCAATTTTTATGATATTTTTGGTAAAATTAAAAAAAAGATTAAATAACATTTCCTAACAATGTTTGCCTCCTAAAAACGAATCTGACACCAAAAAATTGTATCAAATCGCCTTCTCAAGATATAGCCATTTTTAATTTTTGTGGACCAAGTTCAAATAAATAAAAATATGAATAACTTTAACATACACTTTTTCAATATTAAAAAAAATTTCGTTTTGAGGGCTTAGTCCAATGAAAATGCGTATATCTCGAGAAGGCGATTCGATACAACTTTTCTGATGACAGATTCGTGTTTAGAAGGCCAAAATACTTTAGAAAATGTATCCAACATGTCTGTGCAAAAGCCGTGTAGAGTAGTGTCAATGTTTATATATTTTTAACGAAAATAGTAGTTAACTTTATATGCTATTTACATATACCCCGAAATCCATATAAATTTGGATTTCAAATCCAATTAAAATCTATACCGTTTACATATGATTTTTTGACATTTAGCGGGATTTTGTTTGTACTAACTCTGTATTTTCTTTTGATTTGTGTACAGGGTTGTTAGTGGGAAAATTACCCAATTTTATAAATATTTCTAAAAATAATGATTTTTCTTTGCCGGAGCCATTGAGTGATTTTCTTTGTTAGGAAGACCAAATTGGTCAACTAAATTGTGCGTTTACCATTTGCAATGGTAAATTTTAAATGAAACATTGTTAAACATTGTTTTTATTAATCTTTTAATAGTTTTAAAAAAATAAATTTTAATTGTTTTTTTACTTTATAAAAAACAACAACAGCTGATAAAAAATAGTGTGCAGCGTTGTAAAAAAAGCATAAGGGATGATTATTTTGGGAAAACCCATAGTTGTACAATCAAGTAGTAGAATTTTTTTAGGATTTTAAATTGCGATTTTACGATTTTCCCATAATCCAAGTTTTTTTTTGTATGGGATTTGACATTTGAAATCCAAAAAAGTAATTGGATTTACTTGGATTTTCATTGAAATCCCATTTTTTTTGGATTTCGAGGTATATGTAAATGGCATATTAATTTTTTTAAATACTTTTTTTGTGATTTCGTGTTATATGTATGTTTTTTTGTTTTGTTTTAATTTTTTTTGTTCGGAAGGGGGGGGGGGGGCTTTTGCCCACAACAGAATAATGGCCTAGATACGCTTATGCCTACACCACTCTGTGGTACAGGGTAAAGATGTTCGCGTGAGTGACTTTTGACTCACACTCACGAGTACTCTCACAAACTTCACTCACACTCACGAAACTTTTTTTATAAAAAAAAAAAAAATTGTTTTTTTTGGAATGAAAGAAAATATAAAGAGAAAATAAAGCACGCAAAACAAATGACTCACGCAAACCCACTCACGCAATTTTTGCCCACTCACTCACAACCACTTGAGTAAAATTGTGTTTCAGTCTCACTCAAGAGTGAATCACGCACAAATCTGCTCATGTACCCATCTCAAGTACAGGGTATTGTGAGTTTGTCTTAATGTTTGTAATTATCCGAAATATTGGTCCTAAACCAAACTTCAAGTATAGCGATCGATTTAGAATCACTTTCTGGGTCGATTTAGCGATGTCCGTCCATGTAAACATAGTGAGCACGATACAGGTCGCAACAATCAATTGATTTGACTGAAATTAAATTTATGCTTCCTTTTTTCCAAGGAAGAAGCCTCTTGAAATTAAAAAAAATAATCGGTCCATGTTTTGACCTAGCCCCCATACAAACGCCCCCCAAATTTGGCTAACATTACTTTTATAGCCGTAATTTAACAGGTATCGTTTCGAAATTTGGCATGTGAATAAAAAATACCAAAAAAAAACAAGTAAGAAAGTTATAGTCGGTCAAGACCGATCATATGATACCCTACACCAGTGTTTTCCGGAAAATGGGTCCCAAGTCCAAACATGGACCGATTGTATCTGTCTTTTGTTAGATCTTTATTTAGTGTAGAAATCACACACAGATCAATTTGTCAATAGAACAATTTAACTGAATATCGGTCGAAATTTTTATATGGGGGACTAAGTCCCAAAATGGCCCAATTATATTCCGATTTGATAAGGTTGCTAAAGTACACGTTTAGCACCTAAAAATAAATTTTTTATCAAATATTTCCATTTTTATGAATTTTGAGGGAATTATGTGAATATCGGGAAGGTGGTTTGTATGGGGACTACCAGAAGGACTGACCCGATTCCTTTGAAATGTGGAATGGTGATTTGTGCATACAAAATTTGATTACTTGCTGAATTTCAAAGCGATATCTATTATAATACGGTTATTAGAGTCATTGAAGCCGAATCCAAAGGGGGTATTTGTATGGGGGCTAGGTCTTAACATGGACCGATTTTCTCCAATTTCAATAGGCTTCGTCCTTGGGCCAAAAGATGCTTAAGTTTCAAATTTCAGGTCAATTGATTGAAAATTGCGACCTGTATCGTGCTTAAACCGATAGATGGACAGACGGACGGACGGACGGACAGACGGACGGACGGACGGACGGACATCGCTAAATCGACTCAAAAAGTTATTCTGAGTCGATCGGTATACTTGAAGGTAGGTCTAGGACCAATATTTCGGGAAGTTACAAACATCAGCACAAACTCAATATACCCTGTACCACAGAGTGGTGTAGGGTATAAAAACATATTTTGTAATCATATATTTGGAATGTTTCCAAATTATAAAGAAATTTGACCATTTCTACTTGTTGTCCCCACACTAACAAAAGAGCTGACTTAATTTTGGGATACAATTTTCTTCAAAATATTTCATAAATTTTACCACAATTTAGTAAAATTTATCTAAAAGTTTAGAAATTTAGAAAAGTTTCGAAATTTTCTACCCATTAGTTTATCATATTTATCTTCTTAGATTTAAGAAAGTTTTTTTTCACTACTTTAGTAAATTTTTTAAAAGTTGAGAATTTTTTTTTTAAAAACATAAAATGGCGAAATGTGTACTAATAAAAGATGTCACAAAATATAGATCCAATCGGTTCATGTTTGGACTTTGAACACATTTTCCGGAAAACACTGGTGTAGGGTATAAGGTCGGTCTTGACCCACTATAATTTTCTTACTTGTTACCATAACTCTAATAAAATGGTACACCGAACCAAATACGGCAGTAATATTTACGAAAAAGCATGTTGATTTGACGAAAGAACAATCATTATACAGCTAACAAAACAGGGGTGTTGATTTGAATAAAATTTTCGTTAATTTATATTTGAGATGAATTTGACGAAATTTCGTCAAATTAACAGAATTATTTTCGTCAATTTGAATAAAATAGTTTATTCAATTTGAATAAATATCATCAATTTAACTAAATAATTTTCGTCGATTCCACGATATTTTATCAATTTTACTAAATTTTTCTACCCTTACAAAAATAAAATATCCATAAATATTATTTTTGTTATTATTTTAATTTTTTTATTGAATAGAATATTTTAATATTTAAAAAACTTAAAAAATTTTAACTATAATAAACAAAAAAAAATACAAAATAAATATAAACTTACACAAAGGGGAAAACGAATGACTTTTTACAGCAAATGACGAAGGAAATGTACATATTTCCAAATTCCAGACGGAAACTTGTTTATCTTTGAACCCTTGTCAATATAATATGTATGTAGAATACCTAAAAACATTAACAAAAATTAGTTGTTTGTAAATTTAATTTTTATATAATCATTACTTACATGAAGTTTCTCAAAATTTAAAGATGTTTTCACATGAAATTTTTCAGCATTTGAAGACGCATTTTACCATGCCAAAAATGGCATAAAAACTAATAGCTTTAGGCAATTGGATAAAATTTCATTAAAAAATAAATTAATTTTCATTGAAAAAAAATGGCGTCCAAACTAATAATATTAGTCAATTTGACGAAATTTTGTCAATTTTACTTCTTCAGAGGATGTAAACTTGACGAAATTTCGTTGATTTGAATAAAATTTGTTGAATCTTAAAAAAAAAATTGACAAAATTTTGTTAAAGATCTACGAAAATTTTTTGTTGATTTTACCTACGAGATTTGGTTCGGTGTAATTAAACCATTATTTAATTGGTCCCTAAAGTTCTCATCTATGCTGAATGTTATATCGACCAAAAACTTAAATATATAAAGACTATGCAAGAGTCAATTCTTTTTGACGTTTAAAGGCGGTGTTAGTTTTACAAATGGTATCTGGGAAAGCTGGAAATTTTGTTCACCTTTTATTTTTCGTTTAATTTTGCTGGTTGTTTTGATTTAATTATATTCATTTCTTTTTTTATTATTTTTTTTATTTTCAAGTGACACAACAATAATTTTCATTCATAATTTTAAAATTTTTTAATGTTTATTTTTCGTCATTCCCAAATCGTTCCCAAATACTTTCCAAAAAAAGATCTGTAGATAACGACTTCGTTATTACTGGCACTACTATTCATGAGTTACCCCTGATATCGACCACTTGTTCGGTAGGGTATCGTCACAGACTAAATACAGACTCGACAGTACACGCAAAAACAAAATCTGTCTCAGATTGAGCCTACTTGGTAAAACTTTTTTCATACCAAAAAAAATTTTTTACCAAATTTTTGTTAAAATTATGCTTGTCGATGTTAAAGTAACATAATTCATTTTTTATGTAAAATTACCAAGTAACATGCACAATAACGCAAATTACTTACAAAAAAAAATTATCAAAAGAAAACAGAAAAAAAAACAATACAGACCGCCATTTTCATTTTGTATTTTAGTGTGCGTCGTTCGTTTATTTGTTGTGTTATAAAAACGTGAAATGGAAATTGATAAATAAAATTAAAATAAATTAATAAATTAAAATAAAGAATTAATTTTTAAAAGATAAATAAATGTAAGATACAAAAATGCTAAAGTTAATTTTGCTGTCATAACTTAAAACACCATCCATTCAGCAAAACCAATGGAGTCCCAGACGTGTGTTTCGATGAATTACAAATGAAATGATAAAGTGAGTATACCCCCATTCCGAAGATACCAATAAAGTTTAATATATTTTTAGTTTAAAATTAGTGCTTGGTAATAATTTTCTATTTTTACAGGGAACTGGTAAACAAATTTTTGAAGCTATGGCGAATCCTTCACTACAATAAAGAGCGTGGGCAGCAGTCCTGCCTTTAGTTATAAAATTAAAAACCCAAAGCCAAGGGAGTCCAGACCTTTTTTGATGAGTTACAAATGGAATGACCAAGTAAGTGTTCCTCCATAACAAGAGACCAATGGGGCTTACCAGTTTTTAAACTAAAAATTTATGTTTTGTAATAATTTTCTATTTTTACAGGATGCTTTTAAATAAATTCGTGAAGCTATAGCGGATCCTTCACTTCAAAAAAAAAAGCGTAGGCAGCAGTCACTGGAGAAAATTGTACATAAAGGGTCAGTTGGTCGGTGGTAAATTAAATCCTACACAACATTTATTATATTAATATGGATTTATTCTGTGAAAATTTTAAATTCAATAAATATAAAAATTTTTACAAAAATTTACTAGAAAATTTATTTTAGCATAAATGTGGTAATTATTTGCATTATTTTTGTCACCTTTTCTAATCGTTTTGGTACACAGAAAAAAAAGTCGAGGTAAAGTTATCTAGGCTGGCTTAGGTGAATTATTTTTGTATGAAACTTAAAAGCCACGACTTTTTACCTATGCTACCAGTATAATTTTACTTTACAATTTCAACTATTAACCATGTAAGATTTACAAAGGAAAATAGATGAAATTTCGAAATTAATTTTATTTTGCTTTTTTAATGTGTCATTGTAAATTTTCGTTTTAGAGAAAGTCAAAAAAATTAATTTTAAAAAAAATTGTATATTGCAATAATATTTTTTAATATACAAGTATTAATATACATGTATATAGAGACTCAGTGAACGCAGTAATTCATTAATTTACATCGTTGTCGCAATCATATCACTCTATGGGGTAAGTGATTCCAAAATTGAAATTAAAAACTTATGTATTTCATTGTAAATGTTGTGTTTTTCATTCTTTACAGGAATGAGCAGTAAAAGGAACTCTAGGAACTCGCCGATTCGTCGCCTTACGAGCTGTAATAACTCTTTAAATGAGTCATCGGCAAACAAACCACAAGATTATATTTGTAACACAACCCACGTCACAAGATGACCACTGACCAGGGTAATATAGAATTTTTTTATCAGAATCTGAGACTTTTCCTATTGGAAAAATGTTTCCCAAATTGAGGTTTTTCCTATAAGGAAAATATCTCAGAATCTGAGACTTTTTCTATAGGAAAATGTCTCAGAAACTGAGACTTTTTCTATAGGAACAATGTCTCAGAATCTGAGACTTTTTCTATAGGAAAAATGTCTCAGAATCTGAGACTTTTTCTATAGGAAAAATGTCTCAGAATCTGAGACTTTTTCCACAGACTAATACAGACTCGACATAAGTGACAGATGTCAAAAAAGTAGTCTTGAACCATATGGTTAATGTTTTCAAATTATTCTACGAATTAGGTTAGAAAGAGAAAGCTAATATAACGCGCCATTAGAAAAATGGATGCCAGATCGGTTTTTGTTGTTTCACTCACTCCTAAGTCGTAGAAAGTGTTGCCATGTTAGCGTAAAACGGACTAAAAACCGCTGTGTTTTCTCCTAAAATCGCTTAGTTTTTCCCCATTTTTTCTTATAAAACTCTACTGTCGAGTCTGTATTTAGTCTGTGCTTTTTCTATAGGAAAAATGTCTCAGAATCTGAGACCTTTTCTATAGGAAAAATGTCTCAGAATCTGAGACTTTTTCAATAGGAAAAATATTTCAGAATCTGAGACTTTTTCTATAGGAAAAGTGTTTTAGAATCTGAGACTTTTTCTATAGCAAAAATGTCTCAGAATCTGAGACCTTTTCTATAGGAAAAATGTCTCAGAATCTGAGACCCTTTCTATAGGAAAAATATTTCAGAATCTGAAACTTTCTATGGCAAAAATGTCTTAGAATCTGAGACTTTTTCTATAGGAAAAATGTCTCAGAATCTGAGACTTTTTCTATGGGAAAAATGTCTTAGAATCTGAGACTTTTTCTATAGGAAAAATGTCTTATAATCTGAGACTTTTTCTATAGGAAAAATGTCTCAGAATCTGAGACTTTTTCTATAGGAAAAATGTCTCAGAATCTGAGACTTTTTCTATAGGAAAAATGTCTCAGAATCTGAGACTTTTTCTATAGGAAAAATGTCTCAGAATCTGAGACTTTTTCTATAGGAAAAATGTCTCAGAATCTGAGACTTTTTCTATAGGAAAAATGTCTCAGAATCTGAGACTTTTTCTATAGGAAAAATGTCTCAGAATCTGAGACTTTTTCTATAGGAAAAATGTCTCAGAATCTGAAACTTTTTCTATAGGAAAAATGTCTCAGAATCTGAGACTTTTTCTATAGGAAAAATGTCTCAGAATCTGAGACTTTTTCTATAGGAAAAATGTCTCAGAATCTGAGACTTTTTCTATAGGAAAAATGTCTCAGAATCTGAGACTTTTTCTATAGGAAAAATGTCTCAGAATCTGAGACTTTTTCTATAGGAAAAATGTCTCAGAATCTGAGACTTTTTCTATAGGAAAAATGTCTCAGAATCTGAGACTTTTTCTATAGGAAAAATGTCTCAGAATCTGAGACTTTTTCTATAGGAAAAATGTCTCAGAATCTGAAACTTTTTCTATAGGAAAAACGTAATTTTTCCTATAAAAAATTTTTTTTTGAGACATTTTCCTATAGAAAGTCTTTTGTGAGACACAAAGAGATTCTGAGACGTTTTTCATATAGAAAAAGTATAAGATTCTGAGACGTTTTTCATATAGAAAAAGTATCAGATTCTTAGATGTTTTTTATAAAGAAAAAGTCTCAGATTCTGAGACGATTTTCATATAGAAAAAGTCTCAGATTCTGAGACGTTTTTCATATAGAAATATGTGAGACTTTTGTCTCAAAAAATACTTTTTCCATAGGAAAAATATCTCAAAAAAAACTTTTTCTATAGGAAAAATGTCTCAGAATTAGAAATTTTCTATAGAAAATATGTCTCAGAATCTAAGATTTTTTGTATACAAAAAATGTCGCAGAATCTGATTTTTTTTTTTTTACAGAAAATATTTCACAGAATATGAGATTTTTTCTATACAAAAATGTTTCAGAATCTGAGATACTTTCTATAGAAAAAATGTCTCGAAAATTATAATTTTTTTCAATAGAAAAAATATCACAGAATCTGATAATTTTTCTATAGAAAAAATGTCACAGTATCCGAGATTTTTTCTATAGAAAATATGTCTCTGAATATTTTTTAAAGATAAACAACAATTGTAATTATTTATTAATAAAAAATATTTTTTACAAATAAAAACATAATAAAATCAATTAATTTTTTTATTTAAGGGTGGAATTATTTATAGTTTGATTATTAACAAAATAAAATAGATAAACTACCAAAGTTTGTGTATAAATATTTACTTTACTAAACTTTGTAAAGTTTACAAAGTTTCCTAGGAATATTTCCTAAAAGCATAGTTAATTTTTCGAACATACCATTTTTTAAAAATCACCTTGGCTTTTTAGTAATATTGTCTAAAAACTTTGTAGGCTCTATGTTATCTTGGCACTTAGATAAAGTTATACTATGTTTTTAGGTAATATTACCTCGATTTTTTTTTTGTGTGTATATTTCACTATATTTCGTTTGGTATGTTTTACCAAGTTTTTGCTTAAATAGCATTAGCATTTTCTTCAAAATTTTTTACATAAGCGTTTTGGCTAAATTACGAAAACTACTTCGTCGGTTGTAGTTTTAGCATATTTTTGGTAAAATTATGCCAGATTTTTGCTCACTCCGACACAGATTTTTTTTTGCGTGTAGAGTTTTATAAGAAAAACTGGGGAAAAACTAAGCGATTTTAGGAGAAAACACAGCGGTTTTTAGTCCGTTTTACGCTAACATGGCAACACTTTCTACGACTTAGGAGTGAGTGAAACAACAAAAACCGATCTGGCATCCATTTTTCTTATGGCGCGTTATATCAGTTTTCTCTTTCTAACCTAATTCGTAGAATAATTTGAAAATATTCACCATATGGTTAAAGAATACTTTTTTGACACCTGTCACTTATGTCGAGTCTGTATTAGTCTGTGGTATCGTGATTAATATGCCTAGATTTAAACCGTTTTTTACTATACAATAGCGGCGCAGCCGAATTTTTTTTTCAGCCGCGCTGTTCTAAAAAAAACGCGGCGCGCAGCCGAAACGCCGCCGCCGCCGAAAATTTTTGCTCTTCAGCCGCCGCCGAAAATTTTGCATCGGCTTGCTTCACTGCGCCAGAATTGTAATTGCACACTGAAGCGGTTTTCCGCAACTCTCCCCATACACACTCAACCAAAAATCATTGTATTCCCAAAGAAAATCGCTGTAAATTCAACAGAAATCATTGTTGATTTTGACCCTACAAATATTTATGTTGATTTTAATAAAAATTGTTGTCAGTTTTTGTAAAAGTTGATCAACTCGTTTTTTTGTAAATCAACTCGTATTTTTTGTAAACTCAACTCATATTTTTGTTGATATAAGAAATTTTATTAAAAAAAAAGCTTGTTGTTATTTGTAAATATTCTTTTATTAAGTATAAATCACAATATTTTTTAGAATTATCACCGGCTTTTTAAGCTGCAATATTTAAACAAGAATATCACACACACTTCGTTTATTTATGTTATGCACTCGTAAGCCATTCTCCAGTTTTCTACACTCAACCAAAAATCATTGTATTCCCAAAGAAAATCGTTTTAAATTCAACAGAAATCATTGTTGATTTTGACCCTACAAATATTTATGTTGATTTCAATAAAAATTGTTGTCAGTTTTTGTAAAAGTTGATCAACTCGTTTTTTTGTTAATCAACTCGTATTTTATGTAAATTCAACTCATATTTTTGTTAATATAAGAAATTTTTTTATTAAAAAAAAAGCTTGTTGTTATTTGTAAATATTCTTTTATTAAGTATAAATCACAATATTTTTTTTATTTCCGGCTTTTTAAGCTGCAATATTTGAAGATTTTCACAAAGATTTTCACACACACTTCGTTTATTCATGTTATGCACCTATTAGCCATTCTCTAATTATCTGATGATACCAAATCAAAATCCTACACTGAGGGAAAAAATCGTAGTCAAATCAAAAATGCTCATACTCATTTTTAAAAACCTCAAATTTTTTAAAAAAATGTTAATTATGAAGTTGAACTTTTTAAAATTTAATATGTTTCGGTTTTAATTTTAAAATTTTTCTTTTTTGAATTAGGTATTTAAGAACTCCTTTTCATTTCATGGTACCGCCATGTTGAAAATCATCATTTTGATTATAAACATTTTAAAAATGAGTTTTAAACAATTTTAAGAATGACGCTTCAAAAATTATCAATTATATTAAAAAAGTATCGTGGTGTAACAATAGTTAAAACTATTTTTAATCTAAAAAATATACTTAAAAAAACAATAAATATGTTTAATAAAACAACAACAAAAAAAAAGAGTATAAAAAAAGTTAAGATAAAGTGTAAAAACAGTGAAAAATGGAACTTAATGAGAAGTTCAAATGGAAATGGAGTTCCTCCTGGAATATGTTCTTTAAATTATTTGATTCTTTTTCTATGTCGTCTCTGTTCTTACGAAAACACCTGGTCGTATTTAAGTTTTTTTAAAAGACTAAAAGAAAAGCTACATTATGAACTTTTGGGTGATTTTTTTAAATTCAACTTAAAGAAAATTAGTTATTGTAATACAATTTAAATATTTATAAAATATGTTTTATTTAAAGAGAAAAAATACGTTTAAAGAGATAAAATTAAGCAAATTTGTGGGCATCTTTAAAAAGGTTTAAGTGTTGCGTTTTCTTCAGAGCAGCGATGATATACATATTACTTATTATACAAATGTTACTTTTCTAATTATTCTGTAGCAAAATAAAAAATATACATATAACAAATTTTTAATTGTTTTATTTTAAAAGAAAATTTTAGGAGATAAGTATAAAGAAAATTATTTTAATGGTCAATTTTAAAACTATCATTTTAATTTGATTATGAGCACCTTTGATTTAAGCATGAAACATATTCAAATCACAGTTCTTTCATTTCATTTTTAAAATGTTGTTTGCTACTCAAGTCATAATAAAAGCATCAATGAATATTTTCAAATTGAGAAAAAACAAAGTTTGTTGACTTTTGTCACTGTTTTATTTTCAATATGAGGTTGTTTTTGCTTGATTTGAGATTTTTTTTTTCTTAGTGTAAAAAAAACAAAAAACGTTTTAATATAGTATGAATACATAAAAAAAAAAAACGTTTTAATATAGTATGAATACATAAGGATATTCGTTCAACTGTTGACAAGTGTGGACGTGTTTTAATTTATCTCCGTGCTATTAATTGAATTTTTGAAATTGTTCGTAATAGGTATTTTTGTAATATTTTCATGACCACATCCAGGAAAATGAAAATATGGACACAAATGATACCGATTTAATTCGAGGCTCTGCCTCACCGACTGGTGCTGGTCCTAGCACTGGTCTTAGGGTTGCGACCTTGAAGTCCGACCTTGATTCTGGTAGGGGTGCTCAGCCTAATATTGGTGGTAAAAAGAAAAAGAAACTTAAACCATCAAAGGTCAGGCACAACCAGAGACGGCTTTGTTTGAAAATAATTAACAGACTAAGCCAACTTGATGGAACGAAGCTCTCCGAACGTGAGAGGGCGTCGCTATCATGGGCGAAAGGAGTCATTGAAGAACAGGACAAACTTTCGGCAATGCGCGCATCTGACAAACAGAGCGCTGTTTCGGCCTCGTCATCGAAGTCTGGTAAAAGGTTGCGCTCGCCCGACGAGAAACCTTTACCTAAGAGATCTAAGGTGACCGGCAACGTCTGGACTCAGTCTTTTAGTGAAGTGGTTAAAGGTAACTTCGTTAGGGCTGTGATAAACAGGCAAAATGGGGATTGTAGTATTCCAAGGGACAAGTGGAGTTTAGTTGAAACTAAACTAAATGAAATCTACTATAGGCTCCTTGAGAGTATGCCTGATTTTCTCCCTACTACTGTCAACGCAGGTTGGTATCAGGGGCGAGTAAAACTCGTTGCTTTTGGGAACGAAAGATCCGCAGCCGTGTTTAAGGTTGCCATTAGCCAAGTGGGAGAGTTATGGCCTGGAGCCAGACTGGACGTTGTGGAAAAACATGATATCCCCTCGCAACCCAGAGCTCATGCATGGATCCCAATGGCTACAAATGACACTGCGGTGATTCTTAAGATAATAAAAGTCTGCAATCCTGACCTTCCAACTCAGAATTGGCAAATTGCCAGATTGGGTGAGATGGAGGGCGCTCGTCGTCAAGCAGTGGTCTTGGTTAATGAGGAATCGCTTCCGCTTTTAGCCAGGACTGACGGCATTATTAGATTTGGATTTTTTCATATAAGAGTCAATGTCTACAAGGGCGACCAGAAGACTATTTTGGACGCAGACAAGCCAGTGGCAGAGTCGGCTGGGGAGGAGAATCTGGAAAAGGTTGATATTCAGCTGACCGATTCTAGGCTGATGGGAGATGCATCTGGCATTTTTGAAACCGAATCTGGTAACGAATGCGACCTCTGTGATGGCATGGAGGATAAAGCTGATGCCACGATGGGTGACATTCAGGACGAGGCCCATGCAGTGAGGAATTCGGAGAGTTCTGTTGCCTCCGATTCAGAACAGATGGGATATATATCTGGCTTATTCGAAACCGAATCTGGGGACGAATGCGACCTCTTTGATAACACGGAGGATGAAGCCAATAACACGGTGGTGGAAAGGATGGTGGAAATAAAACAAGATGTTGCGGTTCCTACAAATAAACCTCCATCACTGTAAGGCAGCCTCAGTTGCACTCTTGCTGCGCCTGAAGACAGGAGCAGTTGACCTGGTTTTTATCCAAGAGCCCTGGGTGCGGGGTGGCAGGGTTTGCGGATTGAAGACCCCTGGGTTTAAGTTGGTGGTTGCCAAAGGTGAGGGCTCACCAAGAGCCTGCATCTTGGCAAAAAATGGCTTAAATATATTATTTTTATCAACTTTTAGTGATATGGATGTTACAGCGGCTAGCTTAGAGCTTCATGGGAAGTCTATTTGGCTCGCCTCTGCGTATTTTCCTAATCCGGGGTCAATACCCCCGGAGAAGGTTGTCGGTCTAATTCGGGAGTCTGAATCTAGGGGACACCAGTTAGTAGTGTGTTGTGATGCTAATGCACATCATTCGATATGGGGAAGTACAGACACAAATGATAGAGGCGAATCACTTTTGGAGTTTTTGTTAAGCACTAACCTGTATATTTGTAACAAGGGTGGTGAACCTACTTTCGTTACATGTACGCGGCAAGAGGTTCTTGACGTAACACTTGTATCAGAAACATTGTCTGATAGAATTGATGACTGGAGAGTTTTGGAAGAGCATTCTTTCTCAGATCATCGCTACATTGAGTTTTTACTCAGGGAGCGTGCCCCGGTTGAGACAGTCTCTAGAAATCTGAGGAGAACAAACTGGGTGAAATATAGGGAGACTTTTTCTTTGCTTTTGGATGAAGTACCCTTATCTGAACCGCATAGTTTGGCGGAAATTGAATGTCTGGTTGACCATATAACAAATGTTTGTAATAGGTGCCTGGATGCGTCTTGCCCTTCTGCAAAGCCTAGAGGGAAAAAAAAGCCACCTTGGTGGTCAAATGAGTTGCAGACGAGCAGAGATTCCTGCAGAAAGCTCTTTAATAAGGCTAAATTTTCAAGAGCGGACGAGGACTGGTCTGCATACAGGCTGCAACTTAAGAGTTATAAAAAGATGATCAGAAATGCAAAATGTAATTCTTGGAAAAACTTCTGTGGAAACATAGAAGACGTTTCTGAGGCATCCAGGCTGCGCAAGGTTCTGGCTTCTTCTCCTTGCACCCTGGGATACCTGAAAGATCCTAATGGGGTGTGGTCTTCCTCCAGTGGAGAGTCGCTGGATCTCCTTTTAAACACGCATTTTCCGGGCAATTCCATGACGCCGTTTCAAGCTTTGGAACGTTCTGACGCCCAAGCATCTGAAATTGCTTCGGAAATAATAAATATGCCAACATTAATCTGGGCGATAAAAGCTTCAGGCCCTATAAATCCCCGGGACCTGATGGTATAATCCCGGCTGAGTTGCAGCAAGTGTCGGACTATATAGCCCCGTTGCTGTATAATCTATACACAGCATGCATCAACTGGTCGTATATTCCTTTAAAATGGAGGGATACCAGAGTCGTATTTATCCCGAAGGCTGGGAAAAGTTCCCACACAGCTCCGAAGGATTTCAGACCAATTAGTCTGTCTTCTTTTTTGTTAAAGACAATGGAACGAATGATAGACTCATATTTGCGTAGAGTGATTGACCCGAGGTTGCTTTCGACAAAGCAACATGCATACAGCAAGGGACGATCAACGGAGACAGCTCTTCATGAGCTCGTTGGTACCATCGAGAGATCGCTTTCGGTAAAGGAGTACACTATGGTGGCCTTTCTTGATATTGAGGGGGCTTTTAATAATGTCATCCCAGAATCGATAATATTGGCATTGTCTGGTCTGGGAGTAAAGCGTGAAATCGTTTTAAAGGTGGAAAGCCTGCTTGCCAGTAGACGTATACACTAAGAAAAAAAAATATTAAAATCAAACAGAAACAACTTTAAATTAAATATAAAACAGTGACGAAATAGAACAAAGTTTGTTTTTATTTAATTTAAATATGTTTCTAGTTGTTTTTAACATGACAAGATTGGTAGACAACATGTTAAAATTAAGATGTAACAATATTGTTTTAAAATTGGCCATGCTAAATTTAAATATGCAACAAATTTTAATTTAAAGTTGACCAATATTAATTTTAATATGCGACATTTTTTTCTTTTGCAGCTTTTTACTTACCTAAAAACCATGAAACTTAAAATAAAACAATACATATTTTTGTTTAAGTTTATTTTATTTTCAAATTATTTTTAAAATATTTTTTAATAACACAGCAAAAAAATTAACACTACTCTAATTGTACATCTAAGGTAGAATTACATCCAAGGCTTTGGCTTTAAATATTGCTTGTTGGCTTTATTTTTTGCTATACATAAAAAATCAAAGCCAAAGCCTTGGATGTACTTCTACCCTAATTGTAGCACTACATCTAATTACAACAAATGTAATTAAATACCAAAAATAAAAAATAAACACACTTAAATTAATACTATATACCATATATAAAAAACTAAAGTTAGAAGTTTTCATTTTCTGCCAATTACATACATAAATACATCCCCTCCTCGTTTTCTTTGTCTTTGTTTTTTTTTCACTTGGTTTTTTTACTTTTTTTTCAGTTTTATTTTTGTTTTTATTGTTAATAATATTCTTTTTCACTTTAGTTTTTTAATTTTTAATTTTACTTTCGTTAATTTAATTAATTTCACTTAAAACTCGTCACATTTAGAGACGTGAAAAATGTGCGTCTTTTTTTAATGAAAAAATATTTTAACATTGTATCTACTTAAAATAAAATTGCCCAACTTTACTATATTTCTTGAAAAAAAAACTTTAAATGTCAAAAAACAAAATTGTTCAACTTTAAAATAACCACGAAAAATATTGTTTTTAATACAAATATTTGAATAAGATTTTTTTAAATTTTTAACGACTTTTAATGACAGCATATTAATTTTAAAGTGATCAATTTTAAATTAAAATTGTATGCAATTTTAAAACAAACATATTTTGTTTAAATCAATCAAAAACAATATTAAAATTAAAATTTTTCCAAAAATATGTAGCATACTTAAAATAAACATGAAAATATTTGATTTAAATATGTTTTTTTCCCTCAGTGTAACGTCTGAATTGGGAGCGTCCGTCATATCTCGATTTGTCAATAGGGGCACACCACAGGGAGGTGTTCTTTCGCCGCTTCTTTGGAACCTGGCACTGAATTCAATGCTACTATCTCTAGAAGCACGTGGTTGTCATGTTGTCGCATATGCTGACGATGTCGCGATAGCAGTAAAGGGGAAGCATCTGCCAACATTGAGGGACATTCTTCAGGGTTCTCTGAAAGATCTGTCTAAATGGGCAAGAAACTGGGGTCTAGGAGTTAATCCAAGTAAAACAGAGCTTGTTTTGTTTACAAGGAAAAATAAGATTCCTGCTTTTGATCCTATTTCTCTGGACGACACTGTAATCACCTTCTCAGATGGAGCCAAGTATCTTGGAGTATTTCTAGATAGGAGGCTGAATTTCAGGCGTAATATTGAGGAACGGGTGAGAAAAGCAACGATTGCTTTGTATTCCTGTAAAAGGGCCATTGGAAAACGTTGGGGTTTTAGCCCTCAAGTCGTTCATTGGATCTATACAGCAGTGGTGCGTCCAATTTTGCTGTATGGAATCATTGTCTGGTGGCCTGCTTTAGAAACAAAAGCGAACTGTGTCTTTATCACGAAGGTACAGAGAATGGCGTCAATGTGCATCACTGGTGCTCTTCGTACTACACCTACGGCTGCATTAGAAATCCTCCTTCACCTGATACCCTTGGACAGTATGCAGCTGCGTCGGCAATTCGACTTAATAGCACGCTGCAATGGAGGAGCAGCGATTGTGGCCATAGCGCGATCTTGAAAAAGATAACAATACCACAAAATGTGGATTGTGCTCCCTCTTTGAGCCTCTTTGAGCGCCACTTTACCACTATGATACCATCCAGGGAGTCTTGGATGGGGGATACTCCGGGAAGTGGAGCTACCATAAATTTTTACACAGATGGATCGAAGCTGCACGACCAAGTGGGCTTTGGGGTCTATTCGGAAGAGCTTGGATTGAGCCTGGCTCGTAGATTGCCAGATCATTGCAGTGTTTACCAGGCAGAGATGCTGGCAATAAAGGAAGTGGCTGACTGGTTGAGCTGCAATGTCTTGTCTACAACCGCAGTCAACATCTATACTGACAGTCAAGCCGCGGTCAAGTCCCTGGATTCAATGTTTCTGAAAACAAGATCTGCCCTTAACTGCCGCACGTCTTTAAATGAGATGGCCAAGCAGTTTAACATACGACTCATATGGGTCCCAGGGCACAGAGACATTCCAGGGAATTGCAAAGCCGATGAGCTTGCAAGACTAGGAACTACCTTACAGGTTCCAACAGAATTGGAATGTGTTGGTATGCCTCTAGAAACTTGCAAGCAAAACCTACGGCTTTGTTCTGCGACGGAGACTAATCAAAGATGGGCAAATGGATGGACGTGTGAGACAACACGACTGATTTGGCCTTCTCTTAATCATGGGCGCACAAGTGAGCTGATATCGCTTCCAAGAGGAGAGATTTCGACGGTGGTTTCTATAATTACCGGACACTGTCTTATAGGGAAGCACGCAGAGCGGTTAAATGTGCCGTCGAATGACTTTTGCCGAAGTTGCATGGATGAAGAGGAGTTGGAAACTATCGAACACTTTATTTGCCATTGCCCGGCACTTTCTGGTCAGCGACTTGATTCACTGGGATCTAGGGAGCTGTACGATCTTTCTGATTTGTCGGATGTCAAAATTCAACATCTAAGGAGTTTCATAAGAAGCTCAAACTGGTTTAACGACAGGGACTAGTAGGGAAACCTATTACGATCCCGTGGTATCACAATGGACCTCAGAGTCTACGTGTGTTGACGTAAAACGTCAGCAGCCACTTACAACCTAACCTAACCTATGAATACATAATACATTCTTTTTTTTTTTGCCTGTTTATCACAGCCCTAACGAAGTTACCTTTCACCACTTCACTAAAAGACTGAGTCCAGACGTTGCCGGTCACCTTAGATCTCTTAGGTAAAGGTTTCTCGTCAGGCGAGCGCAACCTTTTACCAGACTTCGATGACGAGGCTGAAACAGCGCTCTGTTTGTCAGATGCGCGCATTGCCGAAAGTTTGTCCTGTTCTTCAATGACTCCTTTCGCCCATGATAGCGACGCCCTCTCACGTTCGGAGAGCTTCGTTCCATCGAGTTGGCTTAGTCTGTTAATTATTTTCAAACAAAGCCTTTTCTGGTTGTGCCTGACCTTTGATGGCTTAAGTTTCTTTTTCTTTTTACCACCAACATTAGGCTGAGCAACCCTACCAGAATCAAGGCCGGACTTCAAGGTCGCAACCCTAAGACCAGTGCTAGGACCAGCACCAGTCGGTGAGGCAGAGCCTCGAATTAAATCGGTATAATTGGTGTCCATATTTTCATTTTCCTTGATGTGGTAATGAAAATATCACAAAAATACCTATTCCGAACAAACCTATTACGAACAATTTTAGTAATTCAATTTATAGCACGGAGTTAAAATAAAACACGTCCACACTCGTCAACAGTTGAACGAAAAAAAAAAAAAAAAAAATCACCAATAAGGTTCTTATTTATTATTTATTATTGTTAAATGATACATTCAATTAAAAAAAATCTGCAAACATTAGAAAATAAAATTTAAACCTATTACTATATAAATTATTTTATCGATTTTTAATTTTCTACAGAAAATTTTTTTATCGATTTTAAAATTTTCTACAGAAAATTATAAATTTTGTATAGAAAATTTTTAATCGATGATAAATTTTCTATAGAAAATTTTTTATCCATTATAAATTTTTTATAGAAAATTTTTTATCGATTACAAATTTTCCATTTTCTACAAAAAAATTTTTATCTATTATAAATTTTTTAGCGAACATTTTTTATCAATTTTAAATTTTCTATAGAAACTTTTTTATCGATTACAAATTTTATATCGAGAATTTTTTATCGATTATAAATATTATATAAAATGTTTTTTTTTTCGATTACAAATTTTCTATAGAAAATTTTTATCAATTATAATTTCATTATAAATTTTCTTTAAAATTTTTTTTATTGATTAAAAATTATATTATAAATTTCGTTTAAAAAGTTTTTATCGATTTTAAATTTTCTACAGCAAATTTTTTATAGAAAATTTATAATCAATACAAAATTTTCTATAGAAAATTTAAAATCGATAAAAGTTTTCTAAACGAAATTTAAAATTTAATTTATAATCGATAAAAAAAAATTTATAGAAAATTTATAATAAAATTTATAATCGAAAAAAAATTCTATAGAAAA
Organism: Pegoplata infirma; assembly: GCA_963921195.1. NCBI lineage: Eukaryota > Metazoa > Arthropoda > Insecta > Diptera > Anthomyiidae > Pegoplata > Pegoplata infirma. The sequence continues at coordinate 124,140,037 of OY992536.1, forward strand.
TTTATAATCGATAAAAAATTTTCTATATAATATTTATAACCGATAAAAAATTTTCTATATAAAATTTATAATCGATAAAAAAATCTATAAAAAACTTCTAATCGATAAAAACTTTTTTATACAAAATTTATAATATAATTTTTAGCCGACAAAAAAATGTTTATTGAAAAAATTTTCCATAGAAAATTTAAAATCTATAAAAAATTATCTATATAAAATTTATAATCAATAAAAAATTTTCTATTTAAAATTTATAATCGATAAAAAATTTTCGATAGAAAATTTGTAATCGCTTTTATAGAAAATTTATAATCGATCACAAATTTTTTAAAGAGAATTTATAATCGATAACAAATTTTCTATAGAAAATATATAATCGATAAAAAAATCTTTAGAATATTTATGATCGATAACAAATTATCTATCGAAAATTTATAATCGATAAAAAATTATCTTTTGAAAATTTACCAACGATAAAAATTTTCGATACAAAATTTATAATCGATAAAAAGTTTTTTGAAAAAAAATTTAAATCCATAAAAATTTTCTATAAAAAATTTATAACAAAATTTATAATCGATAAAAATTGTTTTTAAAGAAAATTCATAATAAAATTTAAAATTTTGTTAACGATTTTCTCCAGAAAATTTATAATAGATAAAAATATATGTATATAGGAAATTTTTTATCGATTATAAAATTTTTTATCAATTATAAATTTTCTTTAGATAATTTTTTATCAATTACAAATTTTGTACCGAAAATTGTTTATCAACTACAAATTTTCTATAAATTTTCTATAAAAAAATTTTTATCGGTTGTACATTAAAAAAAAATTAATCGATTATAAACCCTTGCGAAATAATGTAAGAGACAAAAAAGTTGAAAGAAAGTATGAAGTGAGGTTGAGATTGCTAGAAATAGAATTGTAGTGTTGGAAACTGTCAAAATTTATTCTGTGGAAACTATAAATATTCACATATATAAAAAACAGTTTTCGTTAACAAGACAAACCGACATTTAAAATCCTACTGATGATGACACTAACTGGGGTGTTTGAAACCGGTATAGGAAATACCAGAAATGTCTATAATTTTTAGAAATTCAATTTTTCTTCTGCATTTTTTCAACTTGAACCCTTATTATAAATTTTCTTTAAAAAATTTTTTGTCGTTTATAAATTTTCTATAGAAAATGTTTTATTGATCATAAATTTTTCTATAGAAAATTTGTAATCCATAAGAAATTTTCTATACAAAATTTATAATCGATAAATTTTGTATAGATTACAAAATCTATCGATTATAAATAGATTTTGTAATCTATAAATTTTTATAAAAAATTTATAATCGATAAAAATATATATCGTTGAACTATATTCAATTTGAGCTATCTGCTGGTTTATAACATAGATAGATAAAATTGAAAATAGCTCAACGATATAGAAAATTTTTTAAAGATTATAAATTTTCTATAGAAAATTTTTTATCGATTACAAACTTTCTTCTGAAAATTTTTTATTGATTATAAATTTTCTTCAGAAAATTTTTTATCGATTATAAATTTTCTTCAGAAAATTTTTTATTGATTATAAATTTTCTTCAGAAAATCAGAAGAAAGGTTATAATCGATAAAAAATTTTCTATAGAAAATTTATATAATCGATCAAAATTCTTTTTAAAAATTTACAACCTATAAAAAATTTTTTATAGAAAATTTACAAAAATTTATAGAAAATTTGTAATTGATAAAAAATTTTCGGTACAAAATTTGTAATTGATAAAAAATTATCTAAAGAAAATTTATAATCGATAAAAAATTTTCTATAAAAAAATTTATAATCGATAAAAAATTTCCTATATATACATATTAGAGTTCGTTTGGTGACTATGTCACTTCATCTGTTTATCGGATATCATCATTTTTTTTAAGGATTTAGGGGAGCTAAAAAAATGCCGGTATTTTTTTGGAAAAATTTTCACTCCTTGGGGTGGTTCAAAGCATCTGAAAACTCGGATTTTGAGCTGATTTTTGCAAATCTGTTTTCACCAGTCGATTTTACAGCAAAAATTGATACAATAGCAGTTTTTTGAACTCTTAAAAAAAGTTCCAATAACCCACAGCAGGGGTCGGAAAAATCGATTTTTAAAAAAAAAAATTTTATTTTTTTTTAATCATGCTCGATGAAAAGGCAGTTTTTGCTAAGAAAATTGGTACAAAAAGCACCTTTCTATTACAACCCATTAAAAAGTTATAAGGCTTCAAAGTTTTTTTTCTGGCAAAATTATAAAACACTGACCGAAATTTGAAAATTTTTTGGATGGGTCAGCGGTCTGGACACTCGTTTTCGATTTTCATCTCAATGCTGATTTCAAATCTGGTTTCCAAAATGTTCCGTAACGTCAGGTTTTTGAGATAATTGAGGTCAAAGTTCACAAAAAACGAATTTTTGTGCATTATTGAGACCCTTTTTTTGTGATGTTTTTGGATGATATTCTGGGATCATAAAACTTGTTTTCGATTAACATTTCGATGCTGATTCTGAATCTAGTTTTTAAATTTTTCTATCACGTCAAGTTTTCGAGAAAATTGAGGTCAAATTTCTCAAAAAACGTGTTTTTGTCCATTTTGGAGAGCTTATAACTTTTTAACGGGTTGAGATAGAACGGAAAATTTGGTATCATTTTGTTAAGCTGAAAATGCCCTTTAATTGTGCATATTTAAAATTAATTTAAAAAGAAAATGGAAAACCCTTATATTTCCGCCCTCTGTGGTGGGTTTTTGGAACTTTTTTTAAGAGTTTGAAAAACGACCATTGTATTATTTTTTGATGTAGAATCGACTGGTGCAATCTGATTTGCGATATACTCAGCCGTTTTTGCTGTGCAGAAAAATCAGCTCAAAATTCGCGTTTTCAGATGCGTTGAACCACCCCAAGGAGCAATTTTTTTTCGAAAAAAATACCGCAATTCTCTTAAGTTCCCCTAAATCCTTCAAAAAAATTACTACCCGCAGATCGAATTTTCAAAATTAACTCTAATACATATATTTTTGTCGATTATAAATTTTCTGGAGAAAATCGATAAAAAAATTTTAAATTTTATTATAAATTTTCTTTAAAAACAATTTTTATCGATTATAAATTTTGTTAAAATTTATAATCGATTTAAAATTTTTTTCCACAAAACTTTTTATCGATTATAAATTGTGTATGGAAAATTTTTTATCGTTTATAAATTTTCGATAGATAATTTGCTATCGATCATAAATTTTCTAAAGAATTTTTTATCGATAATAAATTTTCTATAGAAAATTTGTTATCGATTATAAATTTTCTATAAAAAAATTGTGATTGATTATAAATTTTCTGTAAAAAATTTGTTATCGGTTTTGAATATTCTAATATTCATTATCGAAAATAAATTTTCTATAGAAAATTTGTTAGCGATTATAAATTTTCTATAGAAAATTTTTTATCGATTATAAATAGACATTTTTTAATTGATCATAAATTTTATATAGATAATTTTTTATCGATTTTAAATTTTGTATGGAAAATTTTTTGTCGATTATAAATTTTCAATAAAAATTTTTTTGTCGACTAAAAATTATATTATAAATTTTGTATAGAAAATTTTTTATAAAAAATTTCTTATCGATTATAAATTTTCTATAGAAAATTTTTAATCGAATATGAATTTCCATAAAATTTTTTTATCAATTGAAAATTTTCTATAAAATTTTTTTATCTATTTTAAATTTTCTATAAATTTTTTTTCTATATTTAATTTTCTATAGACAATTTTTACCGATATTAATTTTTCTATAGAAATTTTTTTTCAATATTGAATTTTGTATTTTTAATTGTTAATTGTTAAAAAAAATTCTTTAAATAATTTATAATCGATAAAAATGGTCAATAGAAATTTTATAATCAATAAAAAATTTCTATAGAAAATTTATAATCGATAAATTTCTATTGAAAATTTATAATAGATAAAAAATTTTCTATAGAAAATTTATAATCGATAAAAAAAATTCTATTTGTTAATTTTCTATAGAAAATATATAATCGATAAAAAATTTTCTTGGAAAATTTATATTTAAATATTCTATAAAAAATACTCTAAAATGTGTTGGCAAAAACATTTTTAAATTCTACCCGAGTAAAAAAAAAACTTTTTAAGATCTAATTTGATTTCAAAATTGGCTGTATCAAGTTGTATCAAATAATTATCTAATTGTATTATTTTAGATACAAAAATATTAAAAATGATACAATTAGATCCGAATTTTGGTCACATCCAAATAAATCCAGTTAATCTTATTTTATATAAATAAATGTAGATTTATATAATTATATGAAGTCATATATATTTATGTATTACCTCAGATAAGAAAATGGAGCCATATTAAATCTTTCATATAATTAGATCTGAACATATAAAAACTCATATATATTTTAATATGATTGTATCAAATTATATATTATTATATCAAAACTTTTTTACTAGGGTACGAAAAGTTTTTAGTTTCCGAGAAACTTTGTCATAGAGAAAATTCTCTGATTCTGAGACACTTTCAGGAATCTAGAATTTTTTTTTTGCCTTCCACAGACGGACTTACTCAAAATACTGGCATAACGATAAACGCGTTCTCAGTGGTATTGGTGTCCGAATTTGATTGATTGAAATATTGTCAACAATATATATAAGAGGTTACTACACACAAAAAATTTTTTGCCAAGTACTTGGGAGGATATGCGTTTTTAAAGTTTTTTGCAAGTATTATGCAAAAAATAGCATCATTTTATACCAAATTCGCATTCATTTTTTTTAAACATGTTTAAGCACTTAAACATGTTTATGTTCCTTAAAAAGTTTAAATTTAAACACGTTTAAGTGGTTAAACATGTTTAAAAAAATAAATGCGAATTTGGTATTACCAAGTTTTTGCTTATTTCTGATAAAAGTTTAGAAAATATTCATAAGAGTATTTAATAGTGCATTCACATTGGCGTCGAAACCCCGTTTAACGAGGTTTCGAGCCAAACCCCATTTGAAAATACGTATTTTCCCACACAAATTGAAACCTTTTTGTATTGAGGTTTCAACGAATGTACAATTGAAACCTTTTAAATTCCATAGTTCTACACTCAACCAAAAATCATTGTATTCCCAAAGAAAATCGTTGTAAATTCAACAGAAATCATTGTTGATTTTACCCTACAAATATTTATGTTGATGTCAATAAAAATTGTTGTCAGTTTTTGTAATATGGAGTTCACACTAGCGACTTTAAACAAGTTGTTTAACAAAACACCAGTAACAGAATAAAAACGTAATGGATACAGAACAAAGACTTTTTTAAACATCTCACTTTTAAACACTTCAAAACAGCAAGTGTGAACGCCGTATAAAAGTTGATCAACTCGTTCTTTTGTAAATCAACTCGTATTTTTTGTAAACTCAACTCATATATTTGTTGATATAAGAAATTTTATTTAAAAAAAAAAGCTTGTTGTTATTTGTTAATATTCTTTTATTAAGTAAAAATCACAATATTTTTTAGAATTATCACCGGTTTTTTAAGCTGCACGAGATTTTCACACACACTTCGTTTATTTATGTTATGCACTCGTCAGCCATTCTCCAGTTTTCTAATGACACCAAATCAAAAACCTTAAAAAAACAAAAAAATAATATAATATAGTATGAATACATAAAGTAACCAATGTATTTTATTACTTACCAAATATTTACAAATCAGAATCTGATCATCAGATCCTATTTTTATTTATTTTTATAATATTAAATATTTTTATAAGAAACAAACACATAAAATAATTTTATAAGAGACAAACAAATTTCACATTGCAATACATTGCTACCAACTTGATAATACAAAACTGAACGAACAGGATTGTTTTTTCTTTTTTGGTTTTATCTATTGAATTCTGTATAAGCGTTATAAAATGTTGATTCAACTTAACTGATTATTCAACGATATCAACACTAATTTTTGTTGAATACGACAATATTCTGTAAAACTTAATCTACAATGGGTTTACTAATTTTTCTACTAACAAGGGAAGTATCTCAACCCTTATGAACCGATTTGCATGAAACGTAAAATATATATTAAAGAGACAATTCTAAGGTTGGGGTGTCTCGGCATATCGGCCATATCGGGGAATTAGGGGTTCAAAACATGGGTCAAAAATTGGCGAAAATATTGTTTTTTGGATTTTTCAGCCATTTCTCTCTAAGAAACTATGGGATGTTTACATATGAGAAGAAAGGTTTTTTTAATGCCTATCCAACGGTGGCATAACCTTGTAAAAGTTTGGCTTCATTAAATACCTTTTTCATGAAAATGTGTAAATTTTGGGGGGTATTTATATGAAGACATAGACCTACGATGTCCATATGAATAGGAAATAATCTTTATTAAATTTAAGTTGACACGTATTTTTTTTCTAGAGGATATTCCTCTTAATTCGGGAGTTATCGAAATTTTCCCGGAGGTCCACATTGTTTCATAAGGGGACAACGAAATTTTAAAACACTAATATGGCCGATAAGCCGAGACACCCCAACCTTAAAATCGTCTCTTTTATATAAATTTTAAGTTTCAGCCAAATCGGTTCATAAGGGTTGAGATACTTCCCTTGTAAGATGTTTCTCTTTTTTACAACTGTTATAATAGAAGAAAATAAATTAAAGAAAGTGTCAAAAATAAAAAAATTAAAAATATTTAAATATTTACATAAAAAACAACTATTAACAAAAAATTTCGATAAATTATTTAAAAATATCGCGTAGATTAATTAATTGTGTGTTTTTAAAGCCGATATAATCGCGAATTTTGTTCGGTAAATTTTGAAAACGTGATAAGTGTCAAATTTTTCGGGTGTGAACGGTTAAGTTTTCAAAATGAAAATACGTATTTTCAACGAGGTTACAAGGTCAGTCTGAATATACTATAACCGTGTGTAATTTTACAAACCTTAACCAAAATTATGCAAAAACTTGGTAAAATGTTACAAAATTTTTCAAAATTCATGTAAAAAACTTTAAAAACGCATATCCTCCCAAGTTATTGGTAAAATATTTTTTTGTGTGCACACAAAAAATTTTTTGCCAAGTACTTGGGAGGATATGCGTTTTTAAAGTTTTTTGCAAGTATTATGCAAAAAATAGCATCATTTTACCAAGTTTTTGCTTATTTCTGATAAAAGTTTAGAAAATATTCATAAGAGTATTTAACCGTGTGTAATTTTACAAACCTTAATCAAAATTATGCAAAAACTTGGTAAAATGTTACAAAATTTTTCAAAATTCATGTAAAAAACTTTAAAAACGCATATCCTCCCAAGTTATTGGTAAAATATTTTTTTGTGTGTGTACAATATATATAAGAGGTTACTACCAAGAACAATATATGTAAGAGGATATTCAATGTTCTGACGCCAAAATAAGTTTGGCGTCTTGGCGTCTTGGCGTTTCTTACATAGGCCAAAATGAAAGGGTGTCAGGTGTTTTTTGCGGGAGTTGGTTGTATCCAACAGTTGCGCATCTCATAAAATTGAGATTTTACAGCGAAAAAATTATATTAAAACTTTAAAAAATTAAAAAAAAAAGGAGAACAAATTAACAAATAACTCATCCATAAAAAAAATTAAAAATTGAAAATAAAATATTTTGGGATTTTTTTTTTTTGTTAATTTTCTTATTTTTTTTTTTATTGGTAAAATTTTTTCTTAATTCTTTCATAATTTTTTTTAATTTTTTAAAGTTTTAATATAATTTTTTCGCTGTAAAATCTCAATTTTATGAGATGAGCAACTGTTGGATACAACCAACTCCCGCAAAAAACACCTGACACCCTTTCATTTTGGCCTATGTAAGAAACGCCAAGACGCCAAACTTATTTTGGCGTCAGAACATTGAATATCCTCTTACATATATTGTTCTTGGTTTGAGAGTTCAGTATCATAGTGACATTCAGTATCGTGTATGGCCACCTTATGGAAATTAATCGTGTTGGATGATTTGTTGGGCGTATAATATTAAGTTAATAAGGTCTATACCAATTGAGCTATTTCGTTCATGAACGACACAATTTGTGAAATTATTTTGATAGATTGACGGGGATTTTGTTAAGCTTCTTATCGTTATATTATAAAAAAAAGTATTTATCGTGTTATTAAATTAGTTAAACTCGCAGATATTTTATTAAATAAATTAAAAAATGGCATATATGCAACAGGCGCAGATGCCCGACCAGCAATTTTTATGGGACGTTTTTCAGCGGTGAGTGACATTTTGCATTTTTAACACAAAATAGTAAAGTTGTGAGTAATGTTTATTCCTTCCATAGCGTGGACAAAGATCGCAGTGGTTACATATCAGCCGATGAACTTCAAGTAGCACTATCTAATGGTACATGGAGTCCCTTTAATCCAGAAACAGTTCGACTTATGATTGGAATGTTTGACCGTGAAAACCGTGGTACCGTATCTTTTCAAGATTTTGGTGCTTTATGGAAATATGTCACAGACTGGCAAAACTGTTTCCGATCGTTTGATCGAGATAATTCTGGCAATATTGACAAAACGGAATTAAAAACAGCCCTCACTTCTTTTGGTTATCGTCTATCAGATAACATTATTGATTTACTTTTACGCAAATTTGATCGTTTCGGTAGAGGAACAATACTTTTCGATGATTTTATACAATGTTGCATTGTTCTTTATGTGAGTATTGCTCCGAGTAAAAATAATGTTTGAATAAACAGTGGACTGGGTCGAAAACCGGAACTTGTTAAGATGGCGGCCTTGACCCTAAATTTGATAAAATTTTGTGGGTTGGTAGAGGGGTCAAAAATACATCGAGTGGTACCAATTTCAAGGAGCGGTCACGCCCCCTTTCGGAGGGGCGGGGCTTCAAAGTTAAAAATTCTTTTGTAAATATCTTAAAAACTACTTGTCCTATTTGGACGAGATTAGTTGCATTCGAAAGTTTATACAAATACCTTTCAATAATGTCGAAGGTGTGACTCAGTTTAATTAACCCCTTAAGTGCCAAAACCCGCTTTAAAAGTTTTTTGTCATGACTTTTTAAAAAATGGTTGATATCTCCAAACTGCAAGTATATAAGTAAAAATTTAGACCAAACAGATTGGTAGCCAAGATATTAAGCTTTAATTTGAGCCAACCACTGGCGTTTTAGCTCTAAAATTAACCGAGATATTAAAGGTCAACGTTAGATTTTTTTTTGTTATGTTAAGAATTGATTTTACACTACTCTATTCTACTGGCATTGCTTCAATTTTTTTCCGCTGAAAACGGTTTTAACTACATTTTTTGTTTTAATCTGACAATATACTGTAATAGCATAAATAAATTTTTTAAAACATGTTTTAAAACTTAAGTGAGAACAGACCTTAACCCTTAAATGCTTGAAGGAACTAAACCAGAATACAGAAATTGCGATTTATTTTTTTTTTTAATTTTAAAGAAAGCGTACAAACTTAATAGGTTAAGCCCAAACGGCTTCGCTAAATAAAGTTTTTCTGCGTAGCGGCCTTCGGCCGGGCTTAGGGATTACAAACTCCATAGATTCCTTTAGCGGCTTCCCTAAAGAAAGCTTTTCTGCGTACAAACTTCATAGGTTCAGCTCGCTAAAGAAAGCTTTTCTGCGTACAAACTCCATAGGTTCAGCCCAAACGGCTTCGCTAAATAAAGTTTTTCTGCGTAGCGGCCTTCGGCCTGGCTTAGGGATTACAAACTCCATAGATTCCTTTAGCGGCTTCGCTTAAGAAAGCTTTTCTGCGTACAAACTCCATAGGTTCAGCCCAAACGGCTTCGCTAAATAAAGCTTTTCTGCGTAGCGGCCTTCGGCCGGGCTTAGAGATTACAAACTCCATAGATTCCTTTAGCGGCTTCGCTAAAGAAAGCTTTTCTGCTGGTTCAGCCCAAAAATTAGCACCAAAAATTTAACCCTTTATATCTCTGGTGTTAGAAGAGTTAGAGATTCGAATAAAAGACAAAATGAAAGCTTAGGAACTTGGCTATACACCTATGTGTTCCTTGTATGACCTTATATTTGAAAATTAAATTAAATTAATATTTGAAAATTAAAAACAAAAAAAATAAAATCGCGTTTTGGTGCTTAACGGGTTAATGAAATTTTTTTATGTAAAGGAATGTTCGAAAGGAATTTTAACAAGCTTTCGAATGATACCAATTTCATTCAAATCGAATAAGTACTTCCCTAGTAAAAATATTATGCTAATTTTACTAAATAGATCTAATTTGATCCGTAAAATGGTTGTATCAAATAATATCTAATTGTATTACTTTAGATCAAAAAATATAAAAATTGATACAATTTGATCCTGAATTTGGTCAAATCTACTTAGATCAAATTGATCTTATAATATCAATTTTTATGTAATTTGATGAGCAAAACCAAAATACGAATCTAATCATATATGAAGCTATATCTAACCATATAAAGTGGATCAACCGTATCAAAGTGATAGATAAAATTTTATATAAATTTATATGGAAGCATATTAACTCATATAAGATTGAATCAAATTATATATGATTAGACCAGAAAATTTTTACTCGGGTTTTTAAGATATTTAAGAAAAACGTTTTAATTTTGAAGGCCCGCCCACTCGAAAGAGGGCGTGACCGCTCCTTGAAATTGGTGCCACTCGATGTATCTTTGACCCCTCTACCAAAACACAAAATTTTATCAAATTAGGATCCAAGGCCCTAATCTTAACATATGCCAAGTTAATTTGCTAACGATTGCAAATATGTATTTTTTGTATGTATTTTAGTATATTTCTGTTCAAAAGTTTAGCCATTTAGTAATTAACCGGGTAAATGGCTTGATACACAAAACAAACTTTATTTTGCGATGCCACTAAATTAATTTATGGGTTTCGTAGACCCTGAGCCCGGCCGAAAGACGTTCTTTTTAATAATTTAGAAAAATTTTATATTTTTTTGAAAAAATCCCATCAGGACGGTTTTATGGACCTAGAAGGCCCCTGGGACCTAGCCTTCTTTATATTTATTTTTCTTTTTTAATTACCTCTTTTGGCTCCAGGTGGGTCCGGTGCCCAGCCCCTTAAATTTTAATTTCGTGATTTCCCCCAAAAAATTTTTGTGTTCCGTAAAGTGCACTTTTGCCAAAAAATTTATGAAAAAAATATTGATGAAAAAAAAATTTATGATAAAAAATTTATGATAAAAAAATATTGATGAAAAAAATTTGATAAAAAAAAAATATTGATGAAAAAAAAAAAAAAAAAAGTTGGCCTAGTGAAAATATTATGCTACCCGAGTAAAAAAGTTTTGATATAATCATATAATTTTTAATATAATTTGATATTTATTGATCTATCATTTGATCCCAAAAATGGAGGATCTAAAAATACGGTGGCTCACAGCTTGTTTCGTGTAAAAGATATTAGTTAGCAATCCATTCAAGACAATGTTAACAAAAATAGACCTAACTATTATCAAATAAGTATTTTTGTAAAAAGTCCTGTGTATGTAATTATTCAAGCTTTAATTAAAGCTTAATGGCGTTCAGATTGTCTAAATATTAAATGTGCTACGAGGGTCGAAATGGAAATTGAAATTATTGAAAGACCTTTTTTTAGAAAATTTCTTAAAAATATTTACAAGTCGATTTTATACAAGCTCAAACATTAAAAATTTAAAAAATAGTCCAATAGTTAATATTCATTTATTAAATAATTTTTCGAAAGACCCAAACAAAACCCAAAATTTTTAAAACACAGTAGAAGAAATTCGAATTTTTTGACCTCCAATGGAAAACCAGTTTTAATTGTAAACTTTAAACTCGATTTCTGCAAAATCCAATATTTTGAGTTATGACGTTATACAAGTAAATGAGCGATATGTACATAAGTTAAGCCTAAATGAGCCTTAAAATTTATACAATCACACGCAAAATTGTATTTGCGTACATCCCAAAATCCGAATTTTTTTGGAATTTGGAGTAGAAAACAATATCCGTGGATATTACAAAAACTTTTACTAATTTTATTTTAAACAAACCGACCCCTCTGCAATTTTTCTTATTTCAGGAAAAAATTATAGGCATCATACTCATGTTGTTGAAAAAACTAACTTCAATGACTCAATCTCCATCTTCAGTAAATTCGAAATTTGTTTATCCCATTTAGCATCATTTTGATATTTTGAAAAAATCTGCAGATTGAAAAAAAATGTAATACTTTCATTTTTAATGTTCATGCTCGTTGCTAAAATACTAACATTAACGTTACAAACATCTGAGAGCTGGATTCAAATGGATTTCCCCTTATTTTGATGGAAATGATAAAAATTTTACGTTATTGTTCCAAAATACGTATTTTTTTATTAAAAATTTTGTTATTTTTTATTTGACAGAATTTTCTCTTTCTGTTTTTATTTATTTTTTTTTTGTATTTGCATTTTTAATTTTGTTTTTATTTGGTATCAAAACAAATAAAAAACAACGAAGATTTTAAAAATAGAGGGTTTCATAAAAAATTGAAAAGCTTTGTTGTTTGATTACGTTTATAGTTGATATTAATGTAAATCATTCTTAAGTGGCAGATATGATAGCAGACATAACCAGATATAATACAAGATATCGTTATATATGGTAGCAGATCTAACATATCTGGTTATATATAATTTGATCTTGTATAAGATATCAATATGTAAATATAATCACATCTTGTTAGATATAATTATATCTAATAATTTTTACTCGGGTATTAACATATATGTTTGAAACTTTAAGTTTGCCCTGCAAACAAAACGATACGGCATCGATTCGCCAGTTGTATTGGCGATACGATAAATGTTATTGCGGCAATTATCGAATTCGTATCGCCGGCGATACACCTTTCGGGAGAAACTGTTACCCGACGGCAATACATCTCGGCGATACGAAAACGATTCATCTTAGCGATAAAAGGGCAATATCGCCAGATAATCGTATAAACGAAAAATAATAAATTTGTATGTATCGCCGGAATATCACCAAAATGATAAACCGGCGATACAGCTATATCGATTCCCTGAAGCTGAAAATAGACATTATTTTTTTTATTCATATTTTGGTCATGTTAACAAGACTAAAAACATTTGCATTCACCAGAAAAATATATCCGCAACATTCGCTGAATTTTTTATTTTATCTTTGAACGCACATTTGTGTTTTTCGGTCAAATTTATATTCTTTCAAAGATTTCTTGTTGTGCTTGATAAATTATTTTATTTTAAATTGACAAAGAAATAAAAATTTTCAATATTTTTTTTTTTGTTTATCGCCAAAATATCGTTCGTATGAGAAAACGGCGATGTAATAAAAATACTACTTTGATTTTTTATTGAAATGATAAATTTTCGTATCGCCGCAATATCTTTTCGGTGATTGTTTGCAGGATGTTTTTCTTGTGTTTTTAAAAAATGGAGTTAACTAGTTTTTTCATATGGCCACAGATTTTGATTTTTGTTTTTCTATTAAATTTTATAAATAAAATTTTAATGAAATAGATCGAATTCCATCACATACCAGATTATTTCATAATTATTCAGGGTATTCACTTCAGAAATTGTTTACCATTGCAACAGTGCAATATTGCAACTTTTTTTAAAAAAATTTTGAATCAAATTTTTATTTTTCTATTACCTTTAACATGATGCGTCGTTGCAAGAAAAGATTCGCAAATTTATTTCAATAGTAATATAATTGCTTCTATTTACAAAGTAACAAGCAAATAAAGTTGCAATTTTGACATTGCGCAATTTTGCAAGACTAAAATTTCTGACGTGAATTCCATTATTATGAAATTGGTTTTGATATAATAAATATATAAGTTAACGATATCTTTGCCTTCTTTCATTCTAGACATTAACATCATCATTTAGACAACATGACACTGACATGGATGGAGTTATTACTATACATTATGAACAGTTTTTAAGTATGGTATTCTCTCTAAAAATCTAAACAACAAAAACTGATAGAGTGCAATGTTCGATCGATCAACATTTACGGAACCGTATTGTCAATAACAATCGAAATATTCCTGAGCCCGCCCTAAGGTGCCAAACGATAATTTAAACAAGCAACCAATTAAGTAACTTTTGTAATTGTTCCAATCAATTTAAATGACTGTTAAAAACATTCACTAAAAAAAACTATTTTACACTACGTAAGTATAAAGTAATTGGGGACTTATTTTTTTACATCAACTCTCAAATTATATTGGTTAGATTGTATTTCATTTAATTTAATTTTGTTTGTCTTAAGTATTGTAAAAATGTAATAAAAGAGTAATTTTAATAAATGTCTATTTTTCAATGTTACAAACATACAATCTAAAAATATTGTTAAAAACCAGAGGAAAAAAACTTAAGTAAATTGATGAGTACCCGAGTAAAAATATTTTATTATGATCTTATATACAGGGCGGTTTCGTTCATCTGTTGACAAGTGTGGACGTGTTTTAATTTGTCTCTGTGCTTTTAATTGAATTTTTAAAATTGTTCGTAATAGGTATTTTTGTAATATTTTCATGACCATTTATCTCCGTGCTATTAATTGAATTTTTAAAATTGTTCGTAATAGGTATTTTTGTAATATTTTCATGACCACATCCAGGAAAATGAAAATATGGACACAAATGATACCGGTTTAATTCCAGGCTCTGCCTCACCGACTGATGCTGTTCCTAGCACTGGTCTTAGGGTTGCGACCTTGTAGTCCGGCCTTGATTCTGGTAGGGGTGCTCAGCCTAATATTGGTGGTAAAAAAAAAAAGAAACTTAAGCCATCAAAGGTCAGGCACAACCAGAGAAGGCTTTGTATGTAATTAACAGACTAAGCCAACTCGATGGAACGAAGCTCTCCAAACGTGAGAGGGCGTCGCTATCATGGGCGAAAGGAGTCATTGAAGAACAGGACAAACTTTCGGCAATGCGCGCATCTGACAAACAGAGCGCTGTTTCGGCCTCGTCATCGAAGTCTGGTAAAAGGTTGCGCTCGCCCGACGAGAAATCTACCTAAGAGATCTAAGGTGACCGGCAACTTCTGGACTCAGTATTTTAGTGTAGTGGTGAAAGGTAACTTCGTTAGGGCTGTGATCAACAGGCAAAATGGGGATTGTAGTATTCCAAGGGACAAGTGGAGTTTAGTTGAAACTAAATTAAATGAAATCTACTTTAGGCTCCTTTAGAGTATGCCTGATTTTCTCCCTACTACTGTCAACGCAGGTTGGTATCAGGGGCGAGTAAAACTCGTTGCTTTTGGGAACGAAAGATCCGCAGCCCGTGTTTAAGGTTGCCATTAGCCAAGTGGGAGAGTTATGGCCTGGAGCCAGATAACACGTTCGCAACCCAGAGCTCATGCATGGATTCCAATGGCTACAAGTGACACTGAGGTGATTCAAAAGATGATAAAAGTCTGCAATCCTGACCTTCCAACTCAGAATTGGCAAATTGTCAGATTGGGTGAGATGGAGGGCGCTCGTCGTCAAGCAGTGGTCTTGGTTAATGAGGAATCGCTTCCGCTTTTAGCCAGGACTGACGGCAATATTATATTTGGCTTTTTTCATATAAGAGTCAATGTCTACAAGGGCGACCAGAAACCTATTTTGGACGCTGCCAAGCCAGTGGCAGGTTGATATTCAGCTGACCGATTCTAGGCTGATGGGAGATGCATCTGGTATTTTCGAAACCGAATCTGGTAACGAATGTTATGGCACGGAGGATACAGCTGATGCCACGATGGGTGACATTCAGGACGAGGCCCATGCAGTGAGGAATTCGGAGAGTTCTGTTGCCTCCGATTCAGAACAGATGGGACACACATCTGGCTTATTCGAAACCGAATCTGGGGACGAATGCGACCTCTACTGTCGTGGAAAGGATGGTGGAAAAAAAGCAAGATGTTGCGGTTCCTACAAATAAACCTCCATCACTGTAAGGCAGCCTAAGTTGCACTCTTGCTGCGCCTGACGACAGGAGCTGTTGACTTGGTTTTTATCCAAGAGCCCTGGGTGCGGGGTGGCAGGGTTTGCGGATTGAAAACCCCCTGGGTTTAAGTTGATGGTTGCTAAAGGTGAGGGCTCACCAAGAGCCTACATCTTGGCGCAAATGGCTTAAATATATTCTTTTTATCAACTTTTAGTGATATGGATGTTACAGCGGCTAGCTTAGAGCTTCATGGGAAGTCTATTTGGCTCGCCTCTGCGTATTTTCCTAATCCGGGGTCAATACCCCCGGAGAAGGTTCGCGGTCTGATTCAGGAGTCTGAATCTAGGGGACACCAGTTAGTAGTGTGCTGTGATGCTAATGCACATCATTCGATATGGGGAAGTACAGACACAAATGATAGAGGCGAATCACTTTTGGAGATTTTGTTAAGCACTAACCTGTATATTTGTAACAAGGGTAGTGAACTAGAGTTGTCAAATATTCGTCTATTTTAAAAACCGGTTTTCGAATACTTCGAAAAACCGCCTTTTAAAAAAATCGGTTCTTCGGTTTTGTAAATAAAAACCGGTTTCGAATAATCGGTTTTTCGTTTTTTTTTTAAATTATTTATTTAATAAAAAAGTTAAACAAAACTATAGTAACTATAGCATGTCCGTCTGCATAAAACACAATTCAGTCCAAAATAAAAAAGCTAGACCCCTGAAATTTGGCACAAATATGTCTCATGGTTATAGGCCGGCTACGTTCGCAAATGGACAAAATCGGACTAGGGGGAAAAAAGTTACCCCTTGAAAAACTTAACCAACATCTGATAAACGACACTTTTTAACATGTTTTTAATTTTTTTATTTTTGTAAAACAACAGAAACATTTTTGTAGTTTTAAAATTTTTATTTGTAATTTTACAAATTTCTAAAGTTTTTTACAAAAAAAAAATGTAAATTCACGAGATTTTCTTGAAGTAAGTTTTTCCAAAAAAGTTGTAAATTTACAATTTTATTGGTAAAAATCTTGTAAAATTACGAAGAGCTCGTAATTTTGTATAGGAACAGAGGTAACTAAAAATCTAGTAAGATCACGAAACCTCCTTGTAAGTTTTATCACGTCAAAAAATTTGTAAATTTACGATTTTATTGCTAAAAAGCTTGTAAAATTACAAAAGTATTAGTAAAAAGCTTGTAAAATTACAAGGAATTGTTAACAAATAGGAGGTAGCAAAAAAAAGTTACAAACTTTTCTTGCCGTTTTACAAGTTTTTTTTTTGAAAAAAAAAACAACAACAATCATTACGCCCTTTACTTTCAGATCTAATTTGGAAGATCTTTTAGATAATTTATCTATGTAGTATCTAGTCAAAACCCTCTTTCAATACAGGATTTTGAATTTCTTTTAAGGTATAATTAAAATGTTCTTCAAAGTTTTGAGATGGATACTAAAAAACGACATTGAATGCAAAATAATAAAAAAAATATATATGGGGGTTTTCGTGTCAACTGACACAACTTTTAAAACCGATGTCTTCCGATCGGGATGAAATTTGCACCAAGGTTAGTCCTATTGGATAGTAGCTCAGACACAATTTTTCAGCAAGATCGGTCAAGGACTCTCTGAGTTAGAGGGGGTCGAAATTTGACATTTTGGCCAAAGAGGTGTTTATTCTCATCCATGTAACTTCTTACCTATTGCTTTTAGCAAAATGTGTCCCAAAGAGTTTAGATAGCTATTTCTTCAGTCTTTCGAAAAAAAATTATAAAAAAAATAAAAAAAAAATTTTTGATTTTTTTTCTTAAAAATCTAAAACTTTTTTGACTTTTTCCTCAAATTGGGCCCTTTTTTTTTTTTTTTTTTTTTGATTCAAAAGAAAGCTTAGGTCTTTTCCTTTAAGAGCTATGGGGTCGCTTAGTGGGATGCGAGTGGGATATCTATGAAAAAATTATTTTTTTAACTTTGGAACACAAAAAACGGTTCTTCAATTTGCACTATTAGGCGTGGGAAAGCTAAACAGTTTTCGATTTCGATCCGCGATACCCTCTAATTTTTATAGGTTCGAAAAAGAAAGCACGAGCCAAAAAATAAGGGCGGTGGGGTGGGGCCATATGGCCCCTCATCGGGGTCAAAGTTGGGCGTAAAGTGGTAAAATCCTCAAAAAGCCCCAAAACTGCCCTAGAAACGCCCCTGGAGGGGTGCAATGTGAGACGAACCTCCAATAATTTTCTGCCCCCAACATTTTTCTTGAACATACCTTACCCCTATTTCCACTTCCTATGGGGGCTCCCATACAAAACATTTTTAAAAAATTTGATCTTACCATTCTAACTTACCCTAAAGTGCCCCAAGTGGAGCCAAATGTATGACCGACCCCCATTATTTTATTAATTCCAACATTTTTTGCGAACACACCTACAATGTATCTTTAACCCTTAAGGTGGTCTCCATACATTTCTTTTATTTTTTATAAATTTGTTTTATTAAACCAGCTCCTACCGCCCCTACCGTGCCTCCTAGAGAGGCAAAATTTATGACCAACCCCCATTATTTTTTAGTTACCAACATTTTGTCCGAACATAATAATACCCTATCTCCACTCCTTAAGGGGCTCCCATACGATATAAAAACATGTATTTTTAAAAACTAATAAAAAAATAAAAAAAAATGTATGGGGACCCCCTTAAGAGTTGAAAATAAAGGGTAGGTATATTCTGAGAAAATATTGGAGATGAAAAAATATTGGGGGTCGGTCATATATTTTACTTCTCTAGGGGCACCCTATGGACAGTTAGAGCGGTAGGAGCAAATCATATAAAAATGTCATTTTGTATGGGAGCCCCCTTAGGAAGTGGAAATAGAGGTTAGGTATATTCAAGAAAAATGTTGGGGGCAGAAAATTAATAGAGGTCGGTCTCACATTGCACCCCTCCGTGGGCAGTTCTAGGGCAGTTGTGGGGCTTTTTGAGGATTGTAACCTCTTTACACCCAATTTTGACCCCGATGAGGAGCCAGACGGCCCAACCCCACCGCCCTCATTTTTTGGCTCGTGCTTTCTTTTTCGAACCTATAAAAATTAGAGGGTATCGCGGATCGAAATCGAAAACTGGTTAGCTATCCCACGCCTAATAGTGCAAATTGAAGAACCGTTTTTTGTGTTCCAAAGTTAAAAAAATAATTTTTTCATAGATATCCCACTCGCATCCCACTAAGCGACCCCATAGCTCTTAAAGGGAAAGACCTAAGCTTTCTTTTGAATCAAAAAAAAAAAAAAAAAAAAGGGCCCAATTTGAGGAAAAAGTCAAAAAAGTTTTAGATTTTTAAGAAAAAAAATCAAAAATTTTGTTTTTATTTTTTTTATAAATTTTTTTCGAAAGACTGAAGAAATAGCTATCTAAACTCTTTGGGACACATTTTGCTAAAAACAATAGGTAAGAAGTTACATGGATCAGAATAAACACCTCTTTGGCCAAAATGTAAAATTTCGACCCCCTCTAACTCAGAGAGTCCTTGACCGATCTCGCTGAAAAATTGTGTCTGAACTACTATCCAATAGGACTAACCTTGGTGCAAATTTCATCCCGATCGGAAGACATCGGTTTCAAAAGTTGTGTCAGTTGACACGAAAACCCCCATATATAAAAAAGTCGATTATTCGAGACCAAAAAAATCGGTTTCGCGAATACTTCGAAAAATAGAAAAAAATCGATTTTTCGAATACTTCGGAAATCGGTTTTGACAACTCTAGTAGTGAACCAACTTTCGTTACAAGTACGCGGCAAGAGGTTTTTGACGTAACACTTGTATCAGATATATTGTCTGATAGAATTGATGACTGGAGAGTTTTGGAAGACCATTATTTCTCAGATCATCGCTACATTGAGTTTTTACTCAGGGAGCGTGCCCCGGTTGATCTGAGGAGAACAAACTGGGTGAAATATAGGGAGACATTTTCTTTGCTTTTACGTGAAGTACCCTTATCTGAAACGCATAGTTTGGCGGAAATTGACTGTCTGGTTGACCATATAACAAATGTTTGTAATAGGTGCCTGGATGCGTCTTGCCCTTCTGCAAAGCCTAGAGGAAAAAAAGCCACCTTGGTGGTCAAATGAGTTGCAGACGAGCAGAGATTCCTGCAGAAAGCTCTTTAATAAGGCTAAATTTTCAAGAGCGGACGAGGACTGGTCTGCATACAGGCTGCAACTTAAGAGTTATAAGAAGATGATCAGAAATGCCAAATGTGATTTTTGGAAAAACTTCTGCGGAAAAATAGAAGACGTTTCTGAGGCATCCAGGCTGCGCAAGGTTCTGGCTTCTTCATCTTGCACCCTAGGATACCTGAAGAATCCTAATGGGGTGTGGTCTTCCTCCAGTGGAGAGTCGCTGGATCTCCTTCTAAACACGCATTTTCCGGGCAATTCCATGACGCCGTTTCAAGCTTTGGAACGTTATGACTAGAGTTTGCAAATAATCGAGATATTTCATAATCGCGATTACGATTAAAAAAATTGCCGTTAATCGCGATTACGATTAATCGAATTTTTTAAATAATTTGAGTTGCAATAGCTTTAAAAGATCTTTTGAAATTTACATTTTAGAAAATACGAAAAATCAAAAAATATTATTTTAAGAAATAAAATTAAAAACTTTCAAACTTTCCTAGTAAAAATAATTCGAGATTTTGGAACCACAGTCTCTTTTTTAGTATATCATTGCGCATCGAAAGAACTCTCGAGCGCCCTTGAGAATTTTTTGTTCAGACATTTTTTTTAAAACTTATAATTAAAATTCTTTGTTGATAAACTTTTACGCAATCTTAAATTTTTTTGACATCTTCAACATCAAAAAGATTTTTGGAGAAAAATACTAGATTTTCTTAAATCTTTATTGCGCTTAAATAAACTCTACAAAGAGTGATTCAATTAGCACTGAATAGATACATGATTTAATAGCTCTTTGCTACTAAAGAGTAATCTAAACTGTGACTGGATTGGATTCGCTCTTTGCCTCGTGATTCCTTTCCAAAAGCTGCTTCCAGTTTAAAATTTCTGTGGGGTCGTTTCGGAATGCCTGCCGATGGCCAGTGAAGGAGCTAGTTGCAAGGAAATTTATTAAAAAATTTTACAAGGCATCAATAATCGGCAACCTGCGGTCAAAGTATGAAAAATTACGTTTTTTTTTTAATTTCATGTCCAAATTTTTCGACCAAATCCGACCAAAGCCTTTTAAGTATATTTTCAAAACAAACCTCTTTAAAACTTACTCATATCAGAATTTAAAGTTTCCTTTAAATTTGAATGACTTTAACGAGAAAAGGAAAGAAAAATCGCTAACAAGTTAAATGAATCATGGGCCAACCCATCAAAATTTTCCATTCCAAATAATCGGTACCAGAACGCATCATACCTGCCATCGATTCTACTTAACATTCCAGAATCAATGATTTTTATTTGATATTGTTCCTAAAGTAATCGTTTTTAGAGTAATTTAGTTTTTTTGAAAAATAATTTTAAATAGAAACTTCAAAATGGATTTTAAAAAATTTTTGGACTGATTTAAATTCGTTATAAAAACAGTGTATTTCATAGAAAATTATTAATCGTAATCGATTAATTTTTTTTGTCGATTACGATTACGATTAATTGGTGCGATTAATCGCGATTACGATTACGATTTTAATCGTTTTGCAAACTCTAGTTATGACGCCCAAGCATCTGAAATTACTTCGGAAATAATAAATATGCCAACATTAATCTGAGCGATAAAAAGCTTCAGGCCCTATAAATCCCCGGGACCTGATGGTATAATCCCGGCTGAAATTTTTTTTTTTTTTTAAAGTTTTTTTTAAGTTTTTTTAAAGTTCCCACACAGCTTCGAAGGATTTCAGACCAATTAGTCTGTCTTCTTTTTTGTTAAAGACAATGGAACGAATGATAGACTCATATTTGCGTAGAGTGATTGACCCGAGGTTGCTTTCGACAAAGCAACATGCGTACAGCAAGGGTAGATCAACGGAAACAGCTCTTCTTGAGCTCGTTGGTACCATCGAGAGATCGCTTTCGGTAAAGGAGTATACTATGGTGGCCTTTCTTGATATAGAGGGGGATTTTAATAATGTCATCCCAACCTCGATAATTTTGGCATTGTCTGGTCTGGGAGTAAAACGTGGGATCGTTTTAATGGTGGAAAACCTACTTGCCAATAAACGTATAACGTCTGAATTGGGAGCGTCTGTCATATCTCGATTTGTCAATAGGGGGACTCCACAAGGAGGTGTTCTTTCGCCGCTTCTTTGGAACCTGGCACTGAATTCAATGCTGCTATCTCTAGAAGCACGTTGTTGTCATGTTGTCGCATATGCTGACGATGTCGCGATAGCAGTAAAGGGGAAGCATCTGCCAACATTGAGGGACATTCTTCAGGGTTCTCTGAAAGATCTGTCTAAATGGGCAAGAAACTGGGGTCTAGGAGTTAATCCAAGTAAAACAGAGCTTGTTTTGTTTACAAGGAAAAATAAGATTCCTGCTTTTGATCCTATTTCTCTGGACGACACTGTAATCACCTTCTCAGATGGAGCCAAGTATCTTGGAGTATTTCTAGATAGGAAGTTGAATTTCAGGCGTAAAATTGAGGAACGGGTGAGAAAGGCAACGATTGCTTTATATACCTGTAAAAGGGCCATTGGAAAACGATTGCGTTTTAGCCCTCAAGTCGTTCATTGGATCTATACAGCAGTGGTGCGTCCAATTTTGCTGTATGGAATCATTGTCTGGTGGCCTGCTTTAGAAACAAAAGCGAACTGTGTCTTTATCACGAAGGTACAGAGAATGGCGTAGATGTGCATCACTGGCCCAAGCAGAAAAATATGACGGTACAAAAAATAAGGCTCTGGTAAAACACTTTATTTTTAGTATATAAAGTAATTTAATATATAAAGTGGTATGCAATCACATATAGGAGAGGGCTTCACCAGTGCTATTTTTTTTATCCAAAATCACGAACATTATATAATCCCATTTCTCGTGATGACAGTGAAAACTCGAAAAAATCTCCGTTTTCTTTAAAAATGTCTCCTTTCAATAAAATATCATCACCTTTGTATTTCGACCGTTTTTTACTAAAAATTTCTTTAACAACTATCACATTTCTATTTTGCAGTAAACATACGTTATCAGGAGAGGTGGATCTAACTTTAAATCAATGAATATTTACAAAAGAAAAAATCACTCTCGAGATAGAAGTTTCTTTGACATTTCCAAGAGGATATTTAGAAAAAAAACTAATCGTATAAACCAAAGGAATATTATTTGCTGAATTATCGGAATGAAAATATGTAGTTTTCTTTGAATTTGATCAAGAGGGTTGTCTGGACCCTTTATAATACTCTTTATATAATCCAAACTATTTTCGAAATCGAAAGCAGAAAATTGTGATAATGACGCTCAACAACGTCATCTGCTATATGAATTAAGTTGTGTATATTCATTTCCAATTGCCTATATTATAATTCTTCTGTTATATCTTTAGATATATAAAAAAAGTTGTTTTTTAAAATACTCGTAGTAACATTTTCATGTGAAATAAATGCAGTGCCACTGCATTTCTTAAAATCATCTTTTGAAACAAAAATTTTCCAATTCGGAGATAAAGTTTTAAAGTTTTACGAATTTAACTAGATCAAAATTAATTATATCTGTGGCCGTATGGAAAAACAAGGTAACTCCACTTTTTGAAAAAAAAAAATGAGATAAGACCAAAAACAGAATGGCGTTTTCAATTATTATCATTCTGTCAGATCGAAATTTTGATTATGTGTCACATTTAAGAATTATTCAAAAAACAAAAATCCGAAAAATACTAATTTTTATGTAAAAACCAGGTAACTCTATACGTTTTTAGGAAAAACCAGGTAACTCCATAATTTCTTTAGAAATCTAAGAAATTGAAAGTTTAAAACGACGATGTTTTGAAAACTAATAAAGGAAGAGTGAAATTAAACATAATGACGTAACGAGCCCTTTTGGTTCCAATTTTTAACAAAAAAATCTCAATTCTAGAGAGTGTCAAACCTATTGAAGCCAATTATTTAAATAACATTAAGAACTATGGAAAAAACACGAATGGACGAACTAAAATGGCAACAACAGAACGAAATCGACAAAAATTTTAAGAATTCCCTCGAATTCCACTTTGACAGGTTGCAAAATTCTCAAAGAAAGTGGTGATTTAATGGGTATATTGACAGTCCATCACGATTAAAAATTAAATGAGTTCATAGTCTGTTGCAAATTGCAAAAAAAAGCCACCCCTTAGTTCCAAACTTAAGAAGCATTGATGATAACGTAAGGAACAGTAATGATGCCACAGTAGAATAGTGCACCCCATACCATAACAACACCTTCTATGATCTGTCTGCTATGCAAAAACGGTTTTTATTGTCTCAAATCACCGAAAACCATTGTATCCGTCTAATGCAACGGTATTATTTTTTTTTTCGTCGGAATAAATTATTTTGAAAAATTTCTCAGACCGTGTCATTGTATTCCTGCAGAGATTAAGGCGCTGCTTACTACGTTTGACATTCAGCGATTAGTTTTTGCATAATTTTCGACAAGCTATGAACTCACTTGACTTTTAAACGCGACGGACTGTACAAATACTCGCACTAACGCCACTTTATTTGAGAATTTTGAAAGATGTCGGTGTAGATTTTGGGGGAATTCTTAAAATTTTTGTCGATCTCGTTCAGTTGTTGCCATTTGAGTTCGCCCATTCATGTTTTTTTCCATAGTTCTGAATGTTATTTAGATAACTGCATACAGCAGTTTTTTTCCTCTCTGTTATTTCCGCGATTTCAACGACCTTTAACACTTTGAACTTCAAAGTCTGTACTTTTTCCTTTTCGGAAGAGCTAAGAGCTTTGGGAGTCCCATTTTTATTGAAATTCAAAACAAAACTGTTTTGTTTTTGTTGTTTGAGGGATTGATATTCATTACAAATTGGATTCAGGTCCTACTTGGTCTGTATTACAAAATTCCTTATTCAAGTGATTCATAAAAAACTGGTAATTTTTTAACAAGTTGCCGAAAAATATTTTTTTAAAGGACTTCTTTCAGTCTTTTGATTATTGTTATTATTTGATAATATTAGCTAGATAATGCTCTCTATCAGTGCATTTTTTTATATTTTTCAGCTTATTCGTTACAAAGATATATTCGATTAAAAAGTGAAAAACTCGATTCCTTATTGATGTGATTCGCAGTGTATGTTTTTTTAAATGCACATGCATTAAATCATAAGGTAAAATAAACTAATACGTGATATGTGTTTGAAACTTTAAATTCGTTTTTCTCGTGTTTTTAAGAAATGGAGTTACCTGGTTTTTCCATACGGCCACAGATATCTAGAAATTGACTATTTTATTTACTTTTGTGATGAGCAAGATTAATTTTTTGTCGGATGGACTTTAAAGTACGTTCTTCGTTCTTGAAAATTCTCGTAATATTAACAGTGTTGCCTTTAACATTCTATCTTTAAATACATTTTTTTTTTTAAAAAAGAGAACTAAAATTATGGTATTATATTAACAATAAAATTCATATCTTAATTGGTTAATGCATTTGTTTCTAAAATTAATTCATTAAAAAATTCTTTCGGAGAATGAGGCTTGAAATTCCCAAAATATAAATCTATTAGAAAGACAGAAATTACGCTAAAGACTGAAATGGTGATCGTAGTTCCCGTTAAGTTGATATTTTTTACTTAATTTTTAATTATATTTTTTTTAATTTAATCTTTCATTTTATTATTTATTTAATTTTCATTTTATTTAATTTTTCGTTAAATTTTATTTAACTTTTGAAGTCAACATTTAATTTCTTTGAGATTAGTTTCGGTATCATTATTTCAAAAATCTAAAACTATCGATCTACATCGATCCTAATTAAAAAAAAAAAATATGTTTTAATAAAACTTTGTGATGTTGCTCTTAAAGTACTTTGTTATGTTGCTTTTAAAGTACTCTAAAACAGCTCTGTTACAGAGTTAAAAAATCCTATACGGCAGACCGTTTACCATGGTTATCATTAGGGCGCTGATAGAGTACTTCACTGCATTGCTTTCCCAGCACTTACACTACCAAATAAGGTTCTTTGCCAGCACTTTCCCGTCTGTATTTTTCTGCCTGGGGGTGCTCTTCGTACTACACCTGCATTAAAAATCCTCCTTCACCTGATACCATTGGACATATTGGGTAGGCAGTATGCGGCTGCGTCGGCAATTCGACTTAATAGCACGCTGCAATGGAGGAGCAGCGATTGTGGCCATAGCGCGATCTTGAAGAAGATAACAAAATGTGGACTGTGCTCCCTCTTTAAGCCTCTTTGAGCGCCACTTTACCACTATGATACCATCCGGGGAGACTTGGATGGGGACATTCCGGGTAGTGAAGCCACCATCAATTTTTACAAGATGGATCGAGGCTGCACGAACAAGTAGGCTTTGGAGTCTATTCGGAAGAGCTTGGATTGAGCCTGGCTCGAAGATTGCCAGATCATTGCAGTGTTTACCAGACAGAGATGCTTGTAATAAAGGAAGTGGCTGAATGGTTGAGCTGCAATGTCTTGTCTACAACCGTAGTCAACATCTATACTGACAGTCAAGCCGCGGTAAAGTCCCTGGATTCAATGTATCTGAAAACAAGATCTGCCCTTAACTGGCGCACGTCTTTAAATGATATGGCCAAGCAGTTTAACATATGACTCATATGGGTCCCAGGGCACAGAGACATTCCATTCCAAGACTAGGAACTACCTTACAGGTTCCAACGTGATGGAATGGCCTGGTCAGTCCCCAGATCTAGACCAAATCGATAGTTAATGGACAGATATAGAGAAGGGAGTGTCTCGAATACAACCAACTTGTAATGAAGCTCTTTGGGTGGATGTTCAGCAAATCTGGAACTCAAAATAAATAATTAAAGATCCCAAAATCTCGCAAATTCGGTACAAAAACGTTGTACAGAGGTAATTGTCAAAAATGAGCACTCGACAAAATTTTTTTTAATATTTAAAGATATCAAAACAATACTGAATTCATAATCCATTCTTTTTTCAAATTCAAGAATTTAATTTTAATACAATTTTTTTGACTGAGTCTTTTTGAAGTTTTTTTAAAAACTCTGAAAATTTTTAATAAAATAAAAAACCAAATTAGCCTTTTCTTATGTAATATTGTTTCACATTCTTATAAGTATCTTATGGCCTCTGTTCTGTCTTTCACAACTTTTCAATTCACATGAAAATTTCCGAATCACATCAAACCAAGTTTAGTGTTTTGTTGATCACGTTTTCATTCGAAGTTGAAATCGAATAATTTTAATTTAAAAAATTATAAGGAAAAAAGTGCATTCCGTTTACTTTCACAAAATTTTATTTATGTGAAAGAAAACGAAAAAGAAATTCGGATGTGAAATCTAGAACACCAAAAAAATTCGGAAATTTTCATTTTCACATTTTTTATGTGAATTACTTTTTTTGGAACAGCGGCCTATGACTCGTTTTCAGTGGCATAAGTTGAAATTGTTAAAAAAACCAACGAAGAAAATTTTGTTTTCTACTGGTGCTATTTTTTTGACCGCAGCTGTATATAAGCAATTTTTTTGCAAACACTAATTACCGATAATTTCAAAATGGTAATTTCTCGAAAACTAGCAATTCGATATCAAAATCTTTAGTGTCCGACCGAATACACCTTTTTTGGCCGAAGCCGAATATTCGGCCAAATTTTCACTATTCGGCCAAACCGAAGCCGAAGCCGAATATTTAAAAAAAAAATGTTTTTAGTTGCAAAAACACTTAGTAAAATGTTTTTGTGGCTTACTAATGTGATTCAAAGTTAGTTTAGTGTGTTTTTTAACACGTGAGCACAAATATTATACAATTATTAAGTATTCGGCCTATTAGGCCAAAATTGTGGCCGAAGCCGAATAGTGGCCGAAGCCGAATAGTGGCCTCATAGAAATATCTTAGTAGAAAAATTAGTAAACCCATTGTAGATCAAGTTTTACAGAATATTGCCGTATTCAACAAAAATTAATGTTGATATCGTTGAATAATCAGTAAAGTTGAATCAACTCTTTACATCGCTTATACAGAATTCAATAGATAAAACCAAAAAAGAAAAAACAACCCTGTTCGTTCATTTTTGTATTATCAAGTTGGTAGCAATGCATTGCAATGTGAAGTTTGTTTGTCTCTTATAAAATTATTTTGTGTTTGTTTCTTATAAAAATATTTAATATTATAAAAATAAATTAAAATAGGATCTGATGATCAGATTCTGATCTGTAAATATTTGGTAAGTAATAAAATACATTGGTTACTTTATGTATTCATACCATATTATATTTTTGTTTGTTTTTTTTTTAAGGCTTTTGATTTGGTGTCATTAGAAAACTGGAGAATGGCTTACGAGTGCAAAACATAAATAAAAGAAGTGTGTGAAAATCTTGTGTTGAAATATTGCAGCTTAAAAAGCCGGTGATAATTCTAAAAATATTGTGATTTTTACTTAATAAAAGAATATTAACAAATAACAACAAGCTTTTTTTTATTAATAATATTTCTTATATCAACAAAAATATGAGTTGAGTTTACAAAAAATACGAGTCGATTTACAAAAAAACAAGTTGATCAACTATTACAAAAACTGACAACAATTTTTATTGAAATCAACATAAATATTTGTAGGGTCAAAATCAACAATGATTTCTGTTGAATTTACAGCGATTTTCTTTGGGAATACAATGATTTTTGGTTGAGTGTAGATTCGTATTCAGCATGACAATTGCATAAAGCAATGTGGTCAAATTTTTTTAAAAAAATTTTTGAAAATTTTTTGGAAATTTACAATGGGAGTTGGCATTTATTTTCACCAAAAAATACGTACTTTAAGATAGCAGAAAAACAAAAATGGATGTAAAACGACAACAAATTATTTTTTTGTTCTGAAATTTTTATCACAGATGGGTATTGCATAGGGGAGCTATTTGACATCGGAAACTCATTTCGGTCAAATTTGAGTTGAATATTTTGAATATACCCATGCAGAAACTGCCAACCGTTCCAAAGAAAAAGTATCGGCAAAGCACTTTATTTTTTGTGTAGAAGGTAGTATGAATTCGATAAAGTGCTTTGCAAGCACACATTTGCCAATGTTTTTCTATTTAAATCCGTTCAAAGTATAAATTTTTTATTAAAATTTATTAATTTTCGTAACAATTGGAATATTTTTTATTTCCCTGCAGGATAAGTGGCCGGTCCTTGATAGTTCTCGTAATATGTCACTTAGACACAATGACCTAAATATTAAAAACTTGACACCTTTTATATAAAAACACCCGTTACTTTCGTGAGGAAGTGTCTTAAACTCCGGATACATCATATGTGAAATGTCACTGGGCCTATCCCTTTGGAACACTACCCGATTCGGCTTAATGCACCACTTTTTTTCGGGACTTTTCCAAAATTTTTCCTAAAAGCATTTTTAATAAATTTTTTATTTCAAAACGCAAAGAAAACTGCAAACAAATTTTTTCCGGAACTTAGAAAATATTTCAAAGTTTGTCCAAAATTTTTTTATCCTAATTTAGTAAATTTCTTTATTCAAATAAACACCAAAAAATTTGTGTCTTATGGACTTATACAATTTTGATACGTCCCATTTTTTTGTTCTGAAAGTGCTATAATAGTACCATATTTTTTGTTTTTAAAGCGCGTTCAAAGAGCTTTAAAATAGCAACGGCATACCGTTTACCGTGGTTATCATTTTAAACGCTGGGGAAGTACTTAACTGTGATGCTTTCCCAGCACACAAGCGACCATAAAAGGTACTTTGCCAGCGCTTCCCCGTTCGTATTTTTCTGCCTGGGTAGGTTCCTCTACCACTAATTGTAAGTAGAGGGTATAAAAAAAAAAATTCTGAAAATGGATGAGTAGTTGCTAATTTTTACAAATAAGAACAACATAATTGTAAGAATAATAAGTATTTTTATTAATATTTTAATATTGAGTACATGGAACATTAAAAAAAAAAAACAAACGATTTCCCACATTGGCCAAAAGAAATATTTAAATTAACGACTTACAAGTGGATGATGATAATATAAAGTGAATATTATCACTCATCAACGAATATATGTATAACAAATATATAAGTAGTAGACCAACAAACAAAAAACATATATAAAAAAACAGTTCAATTCAAATTTTACGGAATGGGACTTGACTTCATCGTTGTTTGGTTTTGTTGTTGCCAGCTTCTTTTAAAACTTGTATTTAAAGTTCATACGAAACATGTATTGAATATTAACCTGAGCAATATCATACACAATAAATTCATTGTACAATAGTGAAGATTTGAGTTTATCATCAGTAATTGGTTTTCCCAATGGTATAATAACGCCATCTTCACGCGTTATAGATTCACTAGGATCTGGCATAGTACGACCATGTCCAAAACAGCTATGCTTATCCTTTGGTAGTTTGGTAACATATTTTGCTCCAGTACATTCCATCATATCGCCGAGGGCAACCTCAGATAGCAACATAAAACCGGTTGAGTTTTGTTTGCTAGTGCAACAGTAGTTGGCCGATTTGGATACCATATCGGCAAAATAGATACCCTTACCGAACATGTAACCAGTAACTGGGGCCTCGGGTGGAGCAATTTTAAGGCCATGCGAAAGAATACCTGCAAAGTTGGTAAGACGAGAACCATGCCAAAGAAGTTGACGGTTGTGCAGCTTTTTGAACGGTTTGTAACGGCGAGCTTCGCCCTGACGGGCAACTTTGAAAATATCGACCACCTCCAAGTCGTACATATTGTGGGTAGCAGCGTGAGTATTCTTGACATACTTTTGAAGTAATGAAAATTCTTCGCTGCTTTTGTCCAATGGCTCTAGTTTAGTTTTTAATTGATCGTAGTGTTTGTCGAGCGGATTTAGATTTGTGTTGGAATCTTCGGTGTTTAACAAATTGTAAGCATATTCGATTTCCAAAAGGGAGTCCAGCATCTGACGTAGCTTCTCTATTTGCTCGGCGGTATCAAGCAATGGTGGAAGGTCCGTACCAAAATTGTGAGGTATCAAAGTGTAAAATCGATTAGTAGCATCAATAAATTTAGTATTGGAGCCACCCTCCTGAATGAGTCCATGTATTTCGGTTAGTACTTGATAGGCTGTTTGAATTTGCTTTTGACTTAATTTTCCCAATGGCATTTTTTCCATATCTAAATCAAATTCCAACATTGTACGCTTCATGTTATCAATGTCAAACATGAGTTTGATAATATCCTGAACTGCTTGAGGCAATTCAGATTTTACATGGTGTTCTGCAGACAAATCAATCTTAGCATCTTCGGTATAATCAATATCAATCGGATACATACGTCCA
This sequence comes from Pegoplata infirma, assembly GCA_963921195.1. NCBI lineage: Eukaryota > Metazoa > Arthropoda > Insecta > Diptera > Anthomyiidae > Pegoplata > Pegoplata infirma. Next base: position 124,171,518 of record OY992536.1, read on the forward strand.
GGAACCTATTAAATTGAAAAAAAAAAAAAAAAAAATGTAACATGTTATTAAATTATATTTGAACGACATACTTATAAAACAACTTTTTGTATGAGAAATTAATGACCCTCCCTCTTTAGAGATTTCGAATAATGGTTTACAAGCAAACCTATTTTTTGTTTTTGTACTTTTAACCCATTTTTGCCACCGTTGCAACAGTAACCGGGGTTATATTAAGTTTTTTTTTTTTTTTTAAATTTTCTGTTTTATTGAATCTTTCCCTTAAGGAATTAATTAAGGAATTAAAAACACAAAAAAATGTAATTTTCTGACCTTAGGTCTTTTAATTTTCTTTATATTAACAGATGCATTCTCTTTAAAGACAACCAAACATATCCATTTTAAGTTTCTTAAATTTAAAAAAAAAAAATCGATTTTTTCCCGAATTTTATTTTCTTCAAAAATTGAAAAAATCAAAAAAGTATGATATTTTGAAGAGCCATATCCTCGAAAGTATTTATCCGAATTCTATCATTCAAAAAGCATTCGAATCTAAAAATCGTCCTTTTTTATACCAATGCACTTAGGTTAGGTTAGGTTGTAAGTGGCTGCTGACGTTTTACGTCAACACACGTAGACTCTGAGGTCCATTGTGATACCACGGGATCGTAATAGGTTTCCCTACTAGTCCCTGTCGTTAAACCAGTTTGAGCTTCTTATGAAACTCCTTAGATGTTGAATTTTGACATCCGACAAATCAGAAAGATCGTACAGCTCCCTAGATCCCAGTGAAGCAAGTCTCTGACCAGAAAGTGCCGGGCAATGGCAAATAAAGTGTTCGATAGTTTCCAACTCCTCTTCCTCCAGGCAACTTCGGCAAAAGTCATTCGACGGCACATTTAACCGCTCTGCGTGCTTCCCTATAAGACAGTGTCCGGTAATTATAGAAACCACCGTCGAAATCTCTCCTCTTGGAAGCGATATCAGCTCACTTGTGCGCCCCTGATTAAGAGAAGGCCAAATCAGTCGTGTTGTCTCACACGTCCATCCATTTGCCCATCTTTGATTAGTCTCCGTCGCAGAACAAAGCCGTAGGTTTTGCTTGCAAGTTTCTAGAGGCATACCAACACATTCCAATTCTGTTGGAACCTGTAAGGTAGTTCCTAGTCTTGCAAGCTCATCGGCTTTGCAATTCCCTGGAATGTCTCTGTGCCCTGGGACCCATATGAGTCGTATGTTAAACTGCTTGGCCATCTCATTTAAAGACGTGCGGCAGTTAAGGGCAGATCTTGTTTTCAGAAACATTGAATCCAGGGACTTGACCGCGGCTTGACTGTCAGTATAGATGTTGACTGCGGTTGTAGACAAGACATTGCAGCTCAACCAGTCAGCCACTTCCTTTATTGCCAGCATCTCTGCCTGGTAAACACTGCAATGATCTGGCAGTCTACGAGCCAGGCTCAATCCAAGCTCTTCCGAATAGACCCCAAAGCCCACTTGTTCGTGCAGCCTCGATCCATCTGTGTAAAAATTTATGGTAGCTCCACTTCCCGGAGTATCCCCCATCCAAGACTCCCTGGATGGTATCATAGTGGTAAAGTGGCGCTCAAAGAGGCTCAAAGAGGGAGCACAATCCACATTTTGTGGTATTGTTATCTTTTTTAAGATCGCGCTATGGCCACAATCGCTGCTCCTCCATTGCAGCGTGCTATTAAGTCGAATTGCCGACGCAGCTGCATACTGCCTACCCAATATGTCCAAGGGTATCAGGTGAAGGAGGATTTCTAATGCAGCCGTAGGTGTAGTACGAAGAGCACCAGTGATGCACATCGACGCCATTCTCTGTACCTTTGTGATAAAGACACAGTTCGCCTTTGTTTCTAAAGCAGGCCACCAGACAATGATTCCATACAGCAAAATTGGACGCACCACTGCTGTATAGATCCAATGAACGACTTGAGGGCTAAAACCCCATCGTTTTCCAATGGCCCTTTTACAGGAATACAAAGCAATCGTTGCTTTTCTCACCCAATGCACTTAAAAAAAAGAATTTTTTAAAAAAGTACGTTTTTGATGCAAATGCAATTTTTAGGTGCATTTTTTCAAACTATATTCCCCTTCGATTTTTCTGAAACCTGCATAAATGGAAAGAATAAAATTTTTTACATAAAACTAAGTGCATCTTTTTTTGGGCCTTCGGGTTTTTCTACCTTTCGGGATTTTTTAAAAACTACCCAGGCAGAAAGTGCCAACCGTTCCAAAGAAAAAGTCTCGGCAAAGCACTTTATTTTTTGTGTAGAAGGTAGTATGAATTCGAACAAGTGCTTTCCAAGCGCTTTGCCAATGTTTTTCTATTTAAATCCGTTCAAAGTATAAACTTTTTATTAAAATTTATTAATTTTCATAACAATTGGAATTTTTTTTATTTCCCTGCAGGATAAGTGGCCGGTCTTTGATAGTTCTCGTGATGTCACTTATACACAATGACCTACATATTACAAACTTGACACCTTTTATATAAAAACACCTGTTTCTTTCGTGAGGAAGTGTCTTAAACTCCGGATACACCACTTTTTTCGGGAATTTTCCAAATTTTTTTCCTAAAAGCATTTTAATAAATTTTTTATTCCAAAACGCAAAGAAAACTGCAAACAATTTTTTTTTTCGGGACTTAGAAAATTGTTCAAAGTTTGTTCAAAATTTTTTTATCCTAATAAATGCGTCAATAATTTTTTTATCCTAATTTAATAAATTTCTTTATTCAAATAAACACCAAAAAAAGTTATGTGTTATGGACTTATGTATACAATTTAGATACGTCCCATTTTTTTGTTCTAAAAGGGCTATTATAGTACCATATTTTTTGTTTTTAAAGCGCTTTCGAAGCGCTTTAAAATAGCAACGGCATACCGTTTACCGTGGTTATCATTTTGGACGCTGGGAGAGTACTAAACCGTGGTGCTTTCCCAGCACACAAGCGACCATAAAAAGTACTTTGCCAGCGCTCTCCCGTTTGTATTTTTCTGCCTGGGTACTTAAGGGGGTTTTAAATTGTTATACTTTGTGTGTTGAAATGTATTATTCAAACCAAAATACATTTAAAATTGTATAATTACAAAGTATTATCCGTTGCCATTTTTAATTTAAAATTTTGCAAAACACACAAAAACATAAATTTTCTTTTCTCAATTTATTTTATTTTGATTTTAATCTATATAAATAAAAATCAATTGTCGATCGTTGGTAACCGCATCAGTTGAGAACGGCTGGACCGATTTGGACAATTTTTTCGGATATGTTCGTCATAGTCCAACTTAGGTTTTACGTAAAGAAAAATTGACCACGCCCACTTTTTTCGATTTATCTAAAATCGGAAAACGGCTGCACCGATTTGGTAATTTTTTACTTAAATGTTCGTAGTAACCCAATTTAAGTTTTTACTGAAAGAAAAATTGACCACGCTCACTTCTACGCCCACTTTTTCAATTTATCTAAAATATGAGAATGGCTGGAACGATTTGACTAAATTTTTTTTAAATGAATTTTCATCATATTCCAACTTTGGTTTTTACGAAAAAAGAAAGTGACCACGCCCACTTTGGCTAATTGTTGTTGAAAATATTCGTCATAATTCAACTAAGGATAGCAAAATTTCCCACGCCCACTTTTTTCTATGTATCGAAAGACTATAACGGCTAGACCGATTTGGTTATAGTCCACAAAAGATTTTTAAGTACAGAAAAATTGTCCACGCCTACTTTTACGTTCACTTTTCCATGGCTGGATCAATTTGTCTAATTTTGTTTTTAATGTTCGTCATAGCCCAACTAAGGAAAGAACAATTTTCCATTTCTACGCCCACTTTTGAATAGATGGACCGAGTTGGTTAGATTCCAATAAGATTTTTACGGTAAGAAAAGTTGTCCACCCACTTTTTTCTCCGATATATATTAAATTTGCTCTATAAAAAAAAAATATAGAATAATAAAATATAAATAAAACTCAAATGTAGTTCGTTGGTAATCGCAACACTTGAAAACGCCTGGATCGATGTGGCTAATTTTTTTGTTTTCGGGAAAAAAATTCTCATCGCCCACTTTTTGCGATATGTCTAAAATTAATTTTTACTATAATTCGATATATTAAAAAAAATATTTCTTAAAAGATACCGCTTAAACTTGGTACAAATGATTTTAAATCCTTGGGTGTTGTTAACATATGTACAAGTTTAACTTACCACACAAATTTTAACGCCCTCTTTTGTCTAAATAAGTCGACTGATAATGACCGGACCGATTTTTTTATGTTAATTATAGTTCTAATTAAGTTTTTAAGGTATAAATGAGAAAAGTGTTACGGAAAAATGGAAAATTCGGGAAAACTATAAAGGATTGTTTGAACTCAAGACAATTGCTCACGATAAGAACGAAGGATATGCGTAATTTATTTTTCTGTTTATATGCGTAATTTATTTTCTGTTCATAATGGCACTAAAGAAGTTTTAAATTTGTACAGTTCGCAAAGTCAAGAACATGATATTTTTTTTTAATTCTTAAAATATAATTTGAAGATGATTATCTGCCTAATCGGGTCTTTAAAATACGCCCACAAATTTTTATACGTCAAGAAATTCATTACGTTTTTTGCAGGGCTTTATATTTGAAGCGAGGTACTGCGCAATAACTCCCAAATGAAATAAGTTCCAAGAAAAATGAATTAACTCCACACTTTAAAAAATGAAATAACTCTTAAAGATAAAATGAAATATGTCCCAATATTTGGGAGTTATTTAAAATCAAAATAGTAACTCCCAAAAAAAATAAAGAATTCCCAATGAAATAAGTGCCAAAGAAAATGAAATAAGTTCCCATTGTTTTTTGTAATAAAGATTTTCTGCGTAGCCGGCCTTCGGCCGGGCTTAGGGATCACAAAATCCATGCATTAAACCAGTGGTCGGCACCCATTGCACGCAGGTGCATAATGAAATTGGCTATTTGCACGTAGACAACGCGAATATCAACGAAACTCGCAACTGAGGGCATTAAAAATACAAATATTTTCTTTAGTGTCATGGTAGCATTTAAAAAAGCGGGTAGATGAAGCTATGTTTTAGAAAAATGTAAAAATGTTCCCTCTTTCTGCCGACCACTGCATTAAACCCACCCTCTCCGCAAAGTAAAGTTTTTTAGGGTAGCAGGCCTTTACGCTATCAAATTTGTTACGCCTCAAAAAGGCCTGATATCCAAAATAGCTTTGGATTGCAGAGAGGGTGGGTTTAATGCATGGAGTATGTAACCCCTAAGCCCGGCCGAAGGCCGTCTACGCAGAAAACCATTATTACAAAAAAAAAAATAAATCATAAAGTCGTAATTTCGACATTTCGCCCAAAAAAAATGTTTTGGATTTTTTGACAATTTTGTTTTGGGAGAAATAACATTTTTAGACCTATTATTATATTATTATTATATTATTATTATGGGCTATATGTCGCAGCTTGGGTGAAATAACATTTACGGTTTTGGGCGATAAGAACTTGGGCCATATATTGTTTTCAATTAAAATGAAATAAGTCCCACCATTGATGAAATAACTCCCAATGCTTAAAAAGAAATTAAATAACTCCCAAACTATTTTTTGTTGGGTTTTTTTTTCATTTGGAAGTTATTTCATAATGAAATAAATCCCAACAAAATTTTTGCAATAAGTCCCACTACACTGGGACTAATTTCATAATGACATAAGTCCCAAATCGTATGTAAAATTTTTGGGAGTTGTTTCATTTTTTTTGGGAGTTATTTCATTTGGGAGTTGTTGCGCAGTACCTTGAAGCGAGACAAAATATAACACTGATCTTATATTTGGGCCAGCAACGCGGACCGGGCCAGCTAGTTATAAATAAACACAACAAAATAAAAAGTCGAAAGCAAAGTATTATGTTTTGAAAAATTTAAAAACATTTTCTTTTACACTAAGAAAATTATGTCATTAATTGTTTGTAGGTTATTTTAAAAAGTAATCAGTAAAGTTATTTTAAAAGAAAAATCACTTATTTTATAATGGATTTAATTTTTTTTACTATTTCTGTAGTTTAAAAAATATAATTTACTGTCTTAAAATCGAATTTTCTGTTACATTCATTTTCGGCAGTAAAAAATTTCTTCAATAGTTTTACTGTTTTTCAATACAAAATAAGTGAATATTCAGTACACTCATAGAAATATCTTAGTAGAAAAATTAGTAAACCCATTGTAGATTAAGTTTTACAGAATTTAACAAAAATCAATGTTGATAATACAAAATTCAATAGTTGAAAAATACATAGTTGGAAAAAATTGTATAAAATATAAGTACATGAAATGTGCAACACTGTTTTTGCTGATCGCCATTTGTAAATTTTTGTTGTCTTGTACACTCATAGAAATATCTTAGTAGAAAAATTAGTAAACCCATTGTAGATCAAGTTTTACAGAATATTGCCGTATTCAACAAAAATTAATGTTGATATCGTTGAATAATCAGTAAATTTGAATCAACTATTTACAACGCTTATACAGAATTCAATAGATAAAACCAAAAAAGAAAAAACAACCCTGTTCGTTCATTTTTGTATTATTAAGTTGGTAGCAATGCATTGCAATGTGAAAATTGTTTGTCTCTTATAAAATTATTTTATGTGTTTGTTATAAAAATATTTAATATTATAAAAATAAATAAAAATAGGATCTGATGATCAGATTCTGATCTGTAAATAATTGGTAAGTAATAAAATACATTGGTTACTTTATGTATTCATACTATATTATAATTTTTTTTGTTTTTTTTTTAAGGTTTTTGATTTGGTGTCATTAGAAAACTGGAGAATGGCTTACGAGTGCATAACATAAATAAACTAAGTGTGTGTGAAAATCTTGTTTAAATATTGCAGCTTAAAAAGCCGGTGATAATTCTAAAAAATATTGTGATTTATACTTAATAAAAGAATATTTACAAATAACAACAAGCTTTATTAATAAAATTTCTTATATCAACAAAAATATGAGTTGAGTTTACAAAAAATACGAGTTGATTTACAAAAAAACGAGTTGATCAACTTTTACAAAAACTGACAACAATTTTTATTGAAATCAACATAAATATTTGTAGGGTCAAAATCAACAATGATTTCTGTTGAATTTACAACGATTTTCTTTGGGACTACAATGATTTTTGGTTGAGTGTACAGAAGGGATGTTGCTCAAAAAAAAAAAATATTAGAAAATATTTGGTGAGTTATTAAATGTATTTTTTATTTAAATCATTAATAAAGCAATTTTTTATTTTTTTTAGTAATTTGTGATTTGGAATCTGACTAAAAACTCTTGAAGCTAATCACGTAAAATGATTGCCGACAGCAAAACAACAGCAAAATACATCACAGTCCAAGGAAACAAAAAAATATCATCTAAAAACAAAATAAGTTTATGTGAAAATAATGAGTTAATGAAAACCACGAAAAAATATTGTGAAAATATCCAATTAAATAAAATAACATTTACAACACAAATAAGAATTTCATTTTAATAAATAAAATTGCATGAATATACAAAACAAAACGAGTATGGTTAACAAAAATACGAATAGAACCAACAAAAATACGAGTTAATCAGCTTTTACAAAAACTGACAACAAATAATGTTGAAATCAACATAAATATTTGTAGGGTCAAAATCAACAATGATTTCTGTTGAATTTACTACGATTTACGATTTACAATGATTTTTGGTTGAGTGTAGTTTTTTAATGTTTTGGTTAGTCATTAAATTAACATTTAAAATTGACTGTAATGTGATTTTTTTTTATATGAAAAAACAGTGGAATGGTTTTTAAATAAAATTTCATTTGTTTTAAGTGAATATTCACTGGAATTTACCTACATAATTTTTTGAGTGTACGTTATACATTTCAAAAAAAGTTAATTATACAAAATAAATTATACAAAGTGTGACAATAGTCCGGTTTTCGCATAACCGTATATGCGCTTACCCCTACAAATTTTAAATTATCCACGCTTATTTTTAACTTGTATAATTATCGGCGGTAAAATGAAGCTTCAATAAAAAGTGATGCCAAGTTCACATTTTTATTGAAATGTCAAAGCCACAAACCTTTTTCTTTGTTAATAGCAAATACACAAACCTTTTTACAGAAGTGATGCTAAGTAAATTTTGTTAAACGTGGATGCGTTTTCGGTTAATCGCTTAATGTTAACACCCAGCAAAAAAAGAACATACTAAAATGTTAATAAAAAGTAGTTCAACTGCTGCTAAAGTAGTTCTAACTTTGCTGAAACTCTAGTGAATTTAACATGACGGTGTCGCGCAAAATAAGTAGTTTTTTTTTACATTTTTTAAGTACATATAAAGTAGTACTCATACTGTTGTCATAGTTTAAGTTTTTGTATTTAAAGTTTAATTACATCTTTAAGATCACTATTTAAGAGCATTTTTCCTAATGAAGTGTATTTTTAGAATTCATTTTTTTTTAACTTTGACATCATTTTTCCCAAAAACTTAATGTGATGGAAAAGTTTGGAGACCAGTGGGGGTGTTCTGTAATTTATGCGAAAAGTTTTCGCATCGAAAAGTATGATACAAAAAATTCCATCGTTTCTCGATTCTGGAAAAAAAGTTGTTTCTGTATATCAATGCGAAAACAGCAGCATTTTTATTGGAATATTCCAAATTAGCTGTCAAAAAGGTAAATAAGGCGAGAAAATAATAAAAATCACAACAAAAAAAAAAAAAAAACACACAATTTCACGTTTTTTTTAACAGCACTCGTAACATTGGCATACGAAAATGAAATAATAAATTAACTAAATGAAAATAATGTGTAGTATGTAATAAATAATATTAGTAGAGTCCGACCGAAACCAGTTTTCGAGGCCGAACCGAATATTCGGCCGAAAAAGTAATATTCGGCCGAAACCGAACCGAAACCGAAACTTAAAAAAAATCATCGCCTGCCATGAATAAAATTATTAAAAAGTTGTTAAAGATAAATATACAGCATAAAATGTTTTTAAACCATATGAATTGTTGTATTTTTGAAAAAAAATATATGTTTTTTTAAAAAACTTACAAAAAAAATTGTATATTTCGTTTGTAGATTAGGAGAAAATAATTTTTGAACTGAAACAGTCTTACATTTATTGCATAAACTTGTTACATGTTCTTCAATTGAACTGAAACAAGTGTAATGAAATACGAAATCAAAAAATTTAGCGACTTTTTTACATGTTTTTTAAAATACCAAAAAGTTTCGGTTTCGGCTAATCAGGCCGTTCATGAATCCACACCGAAATTGGATTGGAAACGAAATTAAAATCCGTTTCCAATTCTTAAAGCGTTCATGAAACCGTGACGAAAATGTTATGTTCGAAAATAATATCAATTTCGTTCGAACTTAGCAGCGGCACATTTTTCGTTGTCTTACAAAATACGACTCTGTGGTTGTATTTATACAGAGTCGTATTTTGATAGACTACTCGTTAGTGTATTTTTACAATACAGCAGCAAGCAGCAGACAGCAAAATTTTTGATAAGGCAAACAACAAGAAAATTTGTATTTTGTTGTTAGCTGTATGAAAAATTTTGCTGTCTGCTGCTGTATTGTGAAGTGACGCTTAGAAAATCAAAGTCAGAGTTGTAACATAAGGCATCTTTGTTAAAAAACATTCATTTGTAAACAAACTGAAGCATTTCTTTTGAATTAAATTTTTAATTATTGGTCATTAATCCAAGATCAATTTTCGTAGAATTAAATAAAATTTAAAAATGAGTTTTTATTTGATTTCTTTAATTGCGGAGAATAGACACAAACACTCCTTGGAATATGTTAAAAGACGAAATTTGCGCGACAGCAGCAATCCCATGGAGCTCCCAGAATCGATGTATGTTCATTTCAGTATTCTATTTAAAATCAATTAACTAAATCCACTTTGTGCAGTTTTATTTCTCAGTTTAGATTAACCAAAGAAGTTTTTACGATAATATTTAATGATATAAAAAACCTAATTGATGCTGGTACTATTCCCCCCATTGTGAAATTTTCAGCGGCGTTAAGATTTTTTGCTGAAGGAGGATACCTTCGTTCGGTTGGCAATGATTCAAACATTGGATTGGCTAAAAGTACAGTTAGCGGAACGTTCAAAGAAGTATTAAATGTGTTGGAGCAAAAGCTCTGTCACAGATGGATACAATTAAACAGAGATAACGATGATCGTTTACAATGCAAACGTTCATTTTTCGAAAAGTATAACATTCCTGGCATTGTTGGTTGTGTCGATGGTACACATATTGAAATTTTTAAACCATCTGTTGATGACTTTTTGTACTACAATAGGAAAGGCTATTACAGTATTAATGCAATGATGGTTAGTATAAAAATATGTGTATACTTTCATCCAAAATACATCTTTTTTTTCTAGATTTGTAATCATAATCTGATTATAACAGGAGTAGACGCTTGTCATCCGGGTTCCAGTCACGATTCATTTATATGGAACTTGAGTACAGCAAAGAGATGGTTTTCAGAAAAGTATTTTGAAGGCGATAAAAACTCATGGCTTTTGGGTGATGCAGGCTACCCACTTCAACCCTTTCTAATGACACCTTATAGAAACCCTCATCCAGGAACCCAAGAACATAAATTTAATTTGGTTCATGCATCTGCCCGAAATATAGTTGAGCGTACCATAGGTGTACTTAAAAATCGATTTCGGTGTCTCATAAGGCAACTTCATTATCGGCCAGAAAAGTGTGTACAAATAATAAATGTTTGTTGCGCTTTGCACAACATGTGCAGATACTATAAAGTAGCGGAGGTCGAATTAGATGAACATGATACACTTACAGAAAACTTAATGCTTTCTACTGATGAATTTGAGGACGACAATAGGAACCGAAATGAAGCCATAAGAGTAAGAGATTACATTGCAAACTCCTTGTGATTTAAATTAATTTACAGAAAAACTAAGTTTTGATAAATGCCATGAGTGATAGTTTCTTACATTACTTGAAATAACCATTTTTATACGGTTTTTTTTCTCGAAATTTTATAGAATAAAAACAAATTTATTTTAAAAATAAAAATTAGAGTTTTTTATTTAGTAACTTTCTAATATAAGTACGAAAATACAAATGTATACCATAGAATAAATATATTATGAGCGTTATAATGAATAAAATGGCATACTTGCCCAAGTGGTAATAAAATATACAGACTTGTATACACGAATCCAGAATACTGGACAAATTAAAACATAAATTTCAGAGATTGGAGATTTTTACGACAATTTATACATAAATTTTCTTCAAGAAAATTACAAAAAATGTATCACTCGTAACGAAGTTGTTGGGCATCTAACCTCAATTCTTCAATTTCTAGCAGCCTCTTTTTTATACTATTTTTTTCGTGCAAAACCTTTTCAATGTTTTCATGATGCTTTTTAAACATATTTTTTATTTCTTTTATATGGCTATCTAGATTTTCCAAGGATTTACGAATCTTCCGGTTATTTTCATTGTGAGATTTAGCTATTTTGGATAAATGGATCTCAATTTTGGAAATATTTTTGTTTTCAGTTTTCATCAAACATTTAACAGATTGCTAAAATAAAACAAAATTAGTTTGTATACGAGTTTTTAAATTGTACAAAAATTATTACTTGAAATGATGGTTCCCTCCTTCTACCACTTCTACGACTAGAGGATGTAGTTCGAGATGATTGAGTTGTATCTTCAGATGATTGATGCGTTTGTTCTGTTAAAGTTGGTGTTTCGTTCTGTAAAAAAAAAAAATATACGTAAATAATACCGCGAGTTGTTAATAATTCCAATTACATCGTTAGTAGTTTCTATTCTTCTTTTATTAGCAGCAGCAGCTGTAGTCACTATTCCTCTTGATGTTGACTGGCCGTTATCTTCTAATGTTTCATTCAATGAATCATTAACTCCAAAAGATTGACTGTTTGTTATACCTTCAACTACTGTAAATAGTCCCGAAACGCGGGCAACTCCCTCATCCATGTCAGACAATGTAAATTTATTAAAGCTACCTCCACCAGTAGCTCTGGACTCACTCTTGTTGTGAGCTAATTTTCTTCTAACATCACATTTCCAATCACACCAAGCCTTAAAGCAAATACTAATAAAAGAAAAGCAATAGAGGACGAAGTAGGTACTCACTCTTTTCCAACCATTTACGTCCTTTGTTGGGGGACCAGCGCCATTAAGAGTCTCAGTCACATCCTTCCACTTTTCTTCAACTCTAACCTTATCTCCCCGTACGAATCCTTTGGCAATATCTGGATTTCTTTCCATAAACTCGAGAAGGATGGCATTTTGTTCATTATTTTTGTGCCTTCCCCTTTTAAAACAAAAAAGAACAAAAAAAATACTTAAAAAAAATCTAAAAACTAAAAAAAACATGTTACTTACATTTTTTCTTTTAACTTTTGTTTTTAAAATTTTTTTTATTAATTATTTCCAACTTTGTTAACAAATCCCCGAAACAAAATGGGGACGAAAATTTTCCAACTGTCAAACCAACTGAATGGAATTCATGAACGCACATTTTCGTTTTCGAACGGAAATTTTCCCATTTTCTCTTTGATTGGAATTGGATTGGATTCATAAACACACACAGCTGATTTCCGTAAAAAAGTGTTGCCAAACCAATTCGCATTGGATTCATAAACGGGGTGAATATTCGGCCAAAATTTTGCCGAATACCGAATAGAGGCCGAAACCCCATTATTCGGCCGAAACCGAGACCGAAACCGAATATTCGGTCGGACTCTAAATATTAGTTGATAGTATTTTCTTGAAAAAATTATTGTTTTTTATTTTGTATAACTCAATAGTTGTCTAATTTACAAAATATCGCACCATTTTAAAATGTGAGTGATTTTGACACTTCAACTTCAAAAGTTTTCGATCAATTGGTTTACAGAAACAGTTTTTCTCGCATCTTTCCAATAATTTTGAAAAAAAAAATCATTATTGACAGAAAGTTTCCGGATAACAAAATTACAGAAACAGTCGAATTGAAAAGTCAGGTTTTGTGCCGATTCACGATGTTTCTGTTTCGTTTTTCATGTTCCATGTGAGAAATCTTTCGATTCGAGAGTTATAGAACACCGCTACAGATTTGTGATGAGTAAAACAATTGCAATTAACTGTGTAAGGTCGCGGCCCAGTCGCATCAATATTTTTTCAAAATGTTCAGTAGTGTATTTTTTAAATAATTATCATTTGAGGGTAGGGTAACTATTCGGGAAAAATTTCCCGGGAATTCCCGGGAAATATTTTTCTTAAAATCCCGGGATTTTTCCTTCGGGAAATTTCGGGAATTCGTCGCTAATTTTTTAATAAAAATATGTTTAATTTACACATTTTTAACACAATCTTAAATGATTTAATAAAAATTACATTATTTAGGCCTAATAATTATTTTTCTTTAAGCGATTGCGTGACAAAATACGGAATCAAACTAAATTTCACTTCAAAATGTTGGTTGCAAATTGGCGAAAGTTTTCTTAATCTAAAATTCCAACGATTTCTTCTTTACGAAATTTGATATTTCATATTCAGAACAACAATCTTTATAGTGCTTAAACAAAAATATCGATATTTTAAAAAATATATAACAAACCTGTTTTTTTTTTATTTTTTTTATTTAATTCATATATTTAACTAACCGAGCCCTTGGGGCCGTATATGGTTAGTGAGCTAACAATAACAAAAATATAATTTAATTAATAATTATTATATACATATCTTAAAGCTAAATAAAAAAAATGTAATTAATGAGATGATATAATGAAATAAATTAATGATAACTGCATTTCGCATAAAAATTATTTGTTCATAATACAGAATAATGCGACATATTTCTGACCAACAACAAAACCCAATGAAGGTAGATTCTAGCAATTAAGAAAATTAAATATTATGCAACGAAGCCTCCCCCAAAAGTTTATTTTTAAATACATTAAAAGATAAAGCAAACGATCTGAGTGCATGTGGTAGTTCGTTCCAAATTCTTGTAACTCTCACTTGAAAAGAGTGCTCAAAAAACGAGGTCCTGATACGTGGGAAAATTAACTGTGGATGTCTTACAGAACGAGAAAATAAAAAATGATTAAACAAATATTCCGGGCAATTGGACTTTATAACTTTATAAAAATGCAAAATAATTCTAATATGCAAAAAAGAACCAAAATCACACCCCAAGAATTTTACAAAGTAACTAGTTATATGATCTCGAGTGCTAACATGATAAACAAAACGAACAATTTTATTAAGAAGAAGGTTATACTTTTTCATTTCACCAGCAGTCGTTCCTGTAAAGACCTCCGCATAATACAACATTTTCGACATCAATAATGCATGTGCAATAGTTTTCTTAACATTAAAAGGCAAATAAAGATTCAAAGCATATAATCGTCTTAAAGTAAAATTAACTTTCGAGCACAACATATTTATGTGCTGATCAAAATTTAGATTACTGTCGATGAGAACTCCAAGACATTTCATACAGTGTACAAATTCAACCACAACACCATTTATCCTTACCGTTAAGTCAACTTCCAACATAGGAGCCTTAAAAATCATTGCTTTAGTCTTAGCAGGGTTTATAGAAAGATTGGAACTATTCATCCAAACTGACATATCATTCAACAACACGTTTATAATTTTAAGCTCAACATTTCAAGTTAAAGCCTGATATCTATCGGCCGTGAAAAAAAAAAATATTATGTAACGAACCTTGGCCGCCGCGAGTTCTATCCCAGCAACCAATGGAAATACGTCGTTACAATGGCTATATAGTACATTGGTGTTCTCATTTTGGCCGGAATGCCTTAAACCAATTAATATTGATATTTCGAAAGTTTAATTAAATATATCTTCAAGATATAATTTTTTACGGTTGGCGTGTTCAAAATTATAAAAATTTTCCAAAAGTTATTAAAACCGCATTTGAAGCAAAATTGGGTAATTCCGAATTGTGAAAAATTTTGCATGAAGTGGAAATACGTCAATGCAAATACAAATACTATGATAAGGTCCAATATTTCTACAAAAAATAGATTTTATGAACTTTCTACGTATATTTTTTAGAAGTTAGTTAAACTATTTCACAAAAAGAATTCATCTAAAATGGTTTTAAATTGAAAAATACGACCATAATTTGTAATATAACAATTTTTATATGGTAAAGTTCAAAATTTGTTTTAATTAAAAAATTCCCGGGAATTCCCGGGAATACGATTTTTTTAAAACGATTTCCCGGGAATTGAAAAAGTCCGGGAATTTAGAAACCCTATTTGAGGGTATAATATAAAAGTTAAAAAAAAAATATATTTCTGGGGAAGTTTTAGAAATTGCATTTGGTGCGTGAACTTTTTTTCACCAAAATGAACTAAAGAAATGATTTTTATTATTTGTACAACATTGCCCATCGCGTGGTTGGATGAGCTTTTTTTTGACATAAAAAAGTTATAACCCTATTATACATATTTACGCCCACAAAAGTGTTCGTAGCTCAAAAAATTGGGTCCAAGTTCAGGACTTTATACTTCATCCGACAAAAAATTATTTCATTTGCTTGACAAAAAAACAATGATCGCTAAAATATTGCGTTTTAGAGGTTGGTTCGCTTCTCCAAGGTGAAACTTTTCCCCTCCGGTCCGATTTTAACCTTACTAGGACTAAATTCTGATTAATTTTTATTAAAAAAATAAATAAAAAACCCTAATATGGAGTTTTTTTTCACAACAACAACACAAAAAACATATTGTTGTAGTCCAATGGACTATCGTATGTAAAATTGTTTTAAATATTTTTGTTGGTTATTGACAATCGTTGCCTTATTAGTATGGTACAATTTCTTCGTCTTTCTAATTCTCATTGCGAATAGAGGCGAATATATATTAATATGCTAGTTTGTGCACGAACGATTTGTCATTAGACTCGTTTGCTACTTTGTAGTAAATCGTTTCTATTTTTGCTAAATAATCTTGACAATGGAATCTTGACAAATTCCGAAACACGTGTCGATTAAGTCTTGCAAAAATGACCAACATAAATAAATTTAAAACAAAAAAAAAAAAAAAAAAAATTCTTGAAAATTATGCTATGAGAATATCATGGTTTTAATTAGTAAAGAAAATAATGACCTCGAGCCAGAATAAACATCCTCAAAATAAAATATTTTAAAGGTCGAATAAAACAATTTTTATTTTTTAATAAAAATTAATCAGAATTTGAACATAATGGTTGGCACGCCATGTGATGAATAACCCTAATATGGAGTTTTTTTCTCACAACAACAACACAAAAAACATATTGTTGTAGTCCAATGGACTATCGTATGTAAAATTGTTTTAAATATTTTTGTTGGTTATTGACAATCGTTGCCTTATTAGTATGGTACAATTTCTTCGTCTTTCTAATTCTCATTGCGAATAGAGGCGAATATGTATTAATATGCTAGTTTGTGCACAAACGATTTGTCATTAGACTCGTTTGCTACTTTGTAGTAAATCGTTTCTATTTTTGCTAAATAATCTTGACAATGGAATCTTGACAAATTCCGAAACACGTGTCGATTAAGTCTTGCAAAAATGACCAACATAAATAAATTTAAAACAAAAAAAAATAATTTTCTTGAAAATTATGCTATGAGAATATCATGGTTTTAATTAGTAAAGAAAATAATGACCTCGAGCCAGAATAAACATCCTCAAAATACTTACTAGGACTTTAAAAAAATATTTGTACCAAACGTCAGGTGGATAGCTGTTATATTTTGCACTACATCGTGTTACATACAGACAGACGGAGGGATGTTCATAGAACTTCTCAGAATCGATCACTGATAAATAACCAAAAATCCAACTCATTTTGCTTTTTTAAAGTAGCAGCGAAAAACGTTGTGAAACATTTTTTTTGATTTTGTTCATAAGTCCGTCATTTTTCATCGGATAGGTCTGAATTTTTGGAAATGGTTTCAGTTAATGAATTGTATCACAACTAGCAAATCACATTTTGATAATTTTATAAGGGGACAATGCATCACAATCAATAACTTGATTTTAAAAAAAGTGTTGCCACTTTTTTTTGCATTTTAGGCGACGATTCTCTTTATGAGGAATGACAAAGTGAGTGTACCCCCTATACTGTAGTTAAATGGTATAAAAACAAAATCAGTTTACACCAAATTTAAGATTAAACAAATTAAAAATAAAAAAATGTTTTTATTCCTGGAATTGTAACCTAGCAAATATTAACTTTTTGCCTTTCAATTACACTGTGCAACAAATTTTGGGTCATCGCATTGAGCCTCAATGCCTTCAACACCATATAAAAGTAGACCATCAAGTGAACAAAATCACCAAAGGGTTTTGCAAAGTCAGTTCGGGTTTCTTTTTTATAGCCCACTGAAGTTTTCATTTTTTTATCAAAGGCGTTTGGAAAACGTCAAAAATACTATAATAAGAACACATCTGAGCTTCAAAATATGATTTGATGTCTTCAGTGAAATTTTATGGCGGGTCATTTTAGTCCGTTTTCAAAAACTAAACACAGAACTCTAATAAAACGTCCATTTAGAGGGTTAAAATGTTCTACAAATATTTTCCTCATAAAATTTCACTAGGGGTTGTCAAATGGTAAAAGTTTGTACGACATGCGCAAAGTGCTTAAAAAGGGTCAAGTATAAATAATCAATGTTTGTTATTTTTATACCCTACACCACTCTGTGGTACAGGGTATATTGAGTTTGTGCTGATGTTTGTAACTACCCGAAATATTGGTCCTAGACCTACCTTCAAGTATACCGATCGACTCAGAATAACTTTTTGAGTCGATTTAGCGATGTCCGTCTGTCCGTCCGTCCGTCCGTCTGTCCATCTATCGGTTTAAGCACGATACAAGTCGCAATTTTCAATCAATTGACCTGAAATTTGAAACTTAAGCATCTTTTGGCCCAAGGACGAAGCCTATTGAGAAAATCGGTCCATGTTAAGACCTAGCCCCCATACAAACGCCCCCTTTGGATTCGGCTTCAATGACTCTAATAACCGTATTATAATAGATATCGCTTTGTAAGTAGCAAGTAATCAAATTTTGTATGCACAAATCACCATTCCAAATTTCAAAGGAATCGGGTCAGTCCTTCTGGTAGTCCCCATACAAACCACCTTCCCGATATTCACATAATTCCCTCAAAATTCATAAAAATGGAAATATTTGATAAAAAATTTATTTTTAGGTGCTAAACGTGTACTTTAGCAACCTTATCAAATCGGAATATAATTGGGCCATTTTGGGACTTAGTCCCCCATATAAAAATTTCGACCGATATTCAGTTAAATTGTTCTATTGACAAAAAAAAATAACCAATTCCACTTAAAATTGATCTGTGTGTGTTTTCTACACTAAATAAAGATCTAACAAAAGACAGATACAATCGGTCCATGTTTGGACTTGGGACCCATTTTCCGGAAAACACTGGTGTAGGGTATCATATGATCGGTCTTGACCGACTATAACTTTCTTAATTGTTTTTACCAAAGCAGTGTTAAAAAATATCGACAAAAAACAGTGCAAATATACTTTTGACCTAAAAATGATGTTCTGATGTGTTTTATAAAATTTTATGATGATTCTTTTCTTTGCCCAAATTAACCCTCTAGCTCCCGTTTTAAAGGGTAATTTTTGTCCTTTTTTAAAAGAAATACAAAAAAGTCTATAAAAAAGGCAGTTAGAGGGTTAAAATGTTTTACAAATATTTTCTGCATCAAATTTAACTAGGGCACGTCTAAGACAGAGCGTTCGTCAAGCATATAGAAAATGCTTAAAAATTTTAAAGTATTCAATTTTTGTTTTTATTTTTTTTGGGTTGAAATAAAAAAAAAAAACAAATAAAAAAGTTATATTCGACTTTGTCGAATGTGCTGATACCCTCCACAATGTAAAAAAGTTTACTTGCTAGAAAACAAAACAAACATTAAAAAAAAAATCGACAAAAAAAAATTTAATGGTAAAAAAAAAATTCGACGAAAATATTTTTTTTTGTAAAAAAAATATGTTTGCACTTGTTTAAATACCATTCGGTGATCAATTCTGTTCACATGTGTCAACCAGCGGCCGAATGAAAGCATTTTGTGTTTTTAGGTTATGTTGAATGTACCACAATTTTCGAGGTGTTCTTACATTTTTGTTCATTCGACATTCGACTTGTTTTTTTTTTATATTTCGGCCCAAAAAAAATATTAAAAAAAAATTTGAATACTTTAAAAATTTTTAAGCATTTTCTATATGCTGTGCGAACTTTCTGTCTTAGACGTTCCCTAGTAAAATTTGATGCAGAAAATATTTGTAAAACATTTTAACCCTCTAACTGCCTTTTTTATACTTTTTTGTATTTCTTCAAAAAAAAGGACAAAAATGACCCTTTAAAACGGGAGCTAGAGGGTTAATTTGGTCCAAGAAAAGAATCATCATAAAATTTTATAAAACACATCAGAACATCATTTTTAGCTCAAAAGTATATTTGCACTGTTTTTTGTCGATATTTTTTAACACTGCTTTGGTAAAAAAAAATAACAAACATTGATTATTTATACTTGACCCTTTTAAAGCACTTTTCACATGTCGCACATGTCGCACAACCCCTGGTGAAATTTTATGAGGAAAATATTTGTAGAACATTTTAACCCTCTAAATGGACGTTTTATTAGACTTCTGTGTTTAGTTTTTGAAAAAGGACTAAAATGACCCCTTAAAATGGCAGTTAGAGGGTTAAAATGTTTTAAGAAAAGAACCGCCATAAAATTTCACTGTAGACATCAAATCATATTTTGAAGCTCAGATGTGTTCTTATTATAGTATTTGTTACGGATTTAATTTAGTAAATTCAACTGTATGGTTCATTTTCATAATTATACCATAATAATCCCTTTTGTACAACGAAAAGTACCAAAGGATTGTACCATCACTGACAGTTTGTCCCCCTCTATTAAAGTTATAAACGCTCCTGTTAATTGCAGTGCAATTTTTTTTTAGTTGTCGAAATTCTTTTTTTCATACTCTTGTGGTATGATATTACCGTTATGTAAATTGACCAATAGGAACACTGCACGTGCAGTTGAAGAAGGGAAAAATAAAAAGAATAAAAAAACTTGACAGGCAACAGGTTGTAAAAACGCGTGGAGTAGTTTAATTAGTATCGAGCGATCATGGCATAAAGTCGAGATAAATAGAAAACGCAAATAATAAAAAAAAAAAAAAAAAGGAGTTTTAAAATGTGTTATTAAAATAAAATTAAACGTTAACAAAAAAAAAATAAACTAAAGTGAAATTAAAACAAGAACAGTGATTGTTAAATTAAAGGCAATTTATTTGAATTAATTGCAAAATATATAAAAGAAAAAAAAAAACATTTCTTTAGACTACAAAAACAAAATGTGAATTAAATAAAAAGAAATTGTTGTACATAGTAATTTTAAACTGTTATTAAAAATTTTTTGTTTTTCCTTCTCAAATGCAATTATATAAAATATAATTAATTTAAACAAGAACAATAATGACTAAATTGTATAAATCTAAAACAACCCCAAGTTAACAAATAAGAAAATTATAAAATTTTCTACAAAAACAACTATTAGTTAAATACTAAAACTTAAACCTAAAACATGCAAGATGTGTAACAACAACAAGCAGAATATGTAACAACAGCAGCAAATAAAATATGTAACAACAACAAACAACATTCTCCAAGAAAACAACAATTAAGAAGTATCCAGTACTGGTAAAGACTACAATCATCAAACAAAATTCATCTTTAATCCAGCAGTAAAATTAAGTATGAATTGTATTTTTTTATTATATGAAATTCTCCTAGAAGTATTTAAGGCTAGTTATTAGAAAAATTAGGTTACTATTCAATAATGTATTTTGGAACGCGTTAATTCAAAATTAGCTTCTTATTGTTTTTATTAATAAAACCATTTTGAATTTACCATGAAGTGCTAATTCTTTTCATTTAGAGGAATGTTAGGGACAACAAAAGTGTAGTGTTGAAAATGATCATGAAAGGGACAGAATTAAAATTAAGGGTACTCACGCTGTCAACGGCTTAAGGGTGGGACAAGTGTACCTCAGTATGACAAACCAACTAGTCATACATCTCGTTATGTGCCTCCATGGTAAAATTAAATTTTTGCGAGAACAATAAAATGTTTAAACTAAACTCCTGGTTTAATTATGGCATGGAGAGTTTAGTAATATGATATGCGCCGAAAATACGGGTCAAAGAAACCACTAACCTGACAGAGCTAGCCAGGGTAATTTTAGATCTAACCATGCCTTATTTGACTTTTTGTATTTTTTATAAATTTAGACCATTATGTATACATTGTAAGTTAACCCAACTTACAATGAGCTAGCCGGCGCGTAACATATATGGCTCCCAACGTAAAGCTACCAAGCGTAGCTGTATTTTTTTTTATTAATTTAAAAATTATTTTTTTTTGTTCTTGCAATTTTTGTTTGTCTTATGCCATAATTACATCTAAAATTGAAAATTAGTTTTTTTTGATTTAAAACACATTTTGCCATTTTGTCTTATATAACGGGATATTTTCTATTGCTCACATGGTTTTTGTTGTTTTGACATTAGTCTTGTTATGGGACATTATAATCCTATTTCAATTGCGATGCAAAACATAATTACTTATGTAAGCAATTCATTACAGAAACTGTACTATAACATCCATTTTGTTTTATTAATTTTGAGTGATTATAAGTCCAGACTGACGACAATGAGTTGATCAGTTGTTTGTTGCTATAATAGCTCGATTTTAATAAGCCAAAATATGTTCAAACTCTTCTTATTTCAGTCCTTGTCTGACTAGTATTTAAATAAATGGTAGACATGTTGCGAAATATTTAGTTTTGAATGTAAGAGTGTAATGTATTTAAAAATACATGAAAAACACGCGCGTTTCTGAAATAAAATTTATTTTTTTTTGTAAATATATTACTTGAGTCATCAATTTCTTTATAGAAAAGAAATATTGATAAGCCAAGTAAACTTTTGAGAAGAGTCAGAATACATTGATATCTATGCCTTCTCTAAAATACAAAACCACATGATCATTTTTTCACGCTATTACTTGCGTCTTCTTGACATTCCTCTAATTTTTTTTATGATATATTTTTCATTCAGTTTTTTTGTAAAATTTTGCTAAAGAATTTTTTTTGTAAAATTTTTTTTTGTAAGTTAAATTTAAACTCTTATAACTTGTGTAAATTGGTAAATTTTAAACATTTTAATTTAAATTATAATCATAACATTAAAATGCTTTTAAAATCATTTAAATATAATTACCACAACAGAATATGTGTCCCATTAAAGTTACGTATACGATTGCTACCTAATAAAAAAAGTTTAAACCTTAATATTTGAAATTTTTTTTTCTTTAATGAAGAAAAATTTTGGAAGAAGTATCTTAAAAAATAAATTTAACATAGTAAATGGGCGCGTCCCAAAGGTTTGAGGATGCCAATTTAAAGTAAAAATTCTAAATTTTCGAAAAATTCTGACAAAAAATAAATCGGATGATACTCAAATCAGCGAAAAATGCATTTGAAAAATGCAACTGCATAAAAATGCAGTTTATTTTGCTAAAAATATTTGATCGTAATTTTTTTCATAAAGTGGACAACAGTCTTATCCCAACACGCTTTTCAGCATTCAGATCCATTAAGAATTTCTAAAGATATAGATTTTTAAAGTGAGACACTTTTGACCGATTTTTTTGGTTTTTCAAAAATGAAAAAGTCGAATAAAATCGCGAGTTTTTTGAATTTTGGCGAACTCAAAAGTGAAATCTTTATATGGGCCCATAGAGTATTTCTCTGCAAAATATTAGGAAAATCTAAAGACCGTCGGTCAAATTTTAGGCGATCTCTCATGGAATGGCCGATATGCTTTTTCCAATTCACTCCAGAGTCAAACATGTTCACTCTGAAGTTCCAATCTGGAGTTAACAGAGCCTACACTCAAAAAATTATGACGGTAGATTCCACTACAAAAGACAGTTAAAACTACTACATTTGCTGTTGCTTAGGCGTCCACTACATTTTACGGTAAAATCAACCAAAAATTGTTGTTGTTTTTAACTATTGATTATCAACTACAAAAAAACGGCAAAAACTACTTTAAATTACAGTTGTTACAAGAGTTAACAGAGCCTACACTCAAAAAATTATGACGGTAGATTCCACTACAAAAGACAGTTAAAACTACTACATTTGCTGTTGTTTAGGCGTCCACTACATTTTACGGCAAAATCAACCAAAAATTGTTGTTTTTAACTATTGATTAACAACTACAAAAAACGGCAAAAACTACTTTAAATTACAGTTGTTTTTACTGTAACTCAAATTGTCTGAATTTTCTTCTAAACGTCAAAAACGGTTAAAATTATTTGGAAATAATTCCTGCTGCATCTGACACTTCCAACTCGTTCAACACATACGTTTTCCTAAAAATTTCTAGAAAATTATAATTTTTTTATAAACTAAAAACGACTACATATAACAACTGTTACTACAATGTAGTAATTTTTTGTATTTATTTTTTAAAATGACTACAAAAAATAGTTGTTTGAGATTTTTCATACAAAAACAACTGAAGTTGTAGTTGAAAACAACAACTACTACTTACTGCACGAATGACCGGCATGTAGTAACTGCAATAATTTTCTAAGTGTATGTTAACCGTTAACAGAGAAAAAATACACCTCTGTGAAAATGCCATCTCTAATAATGTCATTAAAAAAATAATAAACAAAACAAAATATGTGTTAATTAAAAAAAAACTTTAAAAAATTTAAAAAATACATAATTTTATTTACACTCAGAAAATTATGCACTACATGTTAGTTGTTTGCATATAGTTGTAGTTGTTTTTAACTACAAAGTCAGTTGTTTTTGTATGAAAAATATCAAACAACTATTTCTGTTAGTTATTTTAAGTCGTTTTTTTGAACAACTAACAAAAAAGTACTGTAATGTAGTTACAGTTATTTAAAGTAGTTAATTTTTTTTTACCCCCTAAAAAAGTTTTTTTCCAAAAAATAAAAATAAATTTTCGTTTTTTTATTTTTCACAACTTAAAAAAAAAACTTGGAAAAAATTTGATCTTCAATTTTTTTTCTGAAAAATTTTTTGAAAAAAAAAAATTGTATTGAATATTTTATTTTTACTACATGTTTGTTGTTTTGACTACAAATGTAAGTAGTTTTTACTACATAAGTCATTTGTTTTTGTCAGTTAAAATAACTAACATTGTTAGTTGATTTAACTGAAAAAGTAGTTGACCCCAAAACAACATACAAAGTAGTTATTTTAACTGACATTTTCAGTTGATTTTACTAACATAATTTTTTGAGTGTAGAATTATGTGCCCAAAATTTAAAAGGATATTTTCCCAAAGTTTTAGAGCATGTAAGTAATATGTCAATAACAATGTGAAAGAACTCTACTCTACATTTTGCATGGTTAACATTTCAATCTTTGATCGAGATTGGAGTGACTCCAACATTGTGAACGTAGCTTTACAATCAATCCCAAAGAGTCATGAAATATGTACGTATGCAAAAGTGATGAAAAATCACTTCTAATTACAAAATAAAAATAACATAATCACACCCGAAGTGCCAAGAAATATATACTTCTAAAGAAGTGATAAAAAAGCGATTCCAAAAGATCGAATTATATTAGCATCCGGATCACTTCTTGGGGTGTTGTTATAAAAATGTTAATATATAATACCTATTTTACACTATCACACTTTTTCATTATACACACTCAGAAAATTATGTAAGTTACTACATGTTAGTATATTTTACAGTAGTTAGTTGTTTTTAAATAAAAAGTCAGTTGTTTTTGTATGAAAAATATCAAACAACTATATCTGTTAGTTATTTTTAGTCGTTTTTTTGAACAACTATCAAAAAAGTACTGTAATGTTAGGTTGTAAGTGGCTGCTGACGTTTTACGTCAACGCACGTAGACTCTGAGGTCCATTGTGATACCATGGGACCGTAATAGGTTTCCCTACTAGTCCCTGTCGTTAAACCAGTTTGAGCTTTTTATGAAACTCCTTAGACATTGAATTTTGACATCCGACAAATCAGAAAGATCGTACAGCTCCCTAGATCCGAGTGAAGCAAGTCTCTGACCAGAAAGTGCCGGGCAATGGCAAATAAAGTGTTCGATAGTTTCCAACTCCTCTTCATCCATGCAACTTCGGCAAAAGTCATTCGACGGCACATTTAACCACTCTGCGTGGTTCCCTATAAGACAGTGTCCGGTAATTATAGAAACTACCGTCGAAATCTCTCCTCTTGGAAGCGATATCAGCTCACTTGTGCGCCCCTGATTAAGAGAAGGCCAAATCAGTCGTGTTGTCTCACACGTCCATCCATTTGCCCATCTTTGATTAGTCTCCGTCGCAGAACAAAGCCGTAGGTTTTGCTTGCAAGTTTCTAGAG
The DNA here is from genome assembly GCA_963921195.1 of Pegoplata infirma. Lineage (NCBI taxonomy): Eukaryota > Metazoa > Arthropoda > Insecta > Diptera > Anthomyiidae > Pegoplata > Pegoplata infirma. Next base: position 124,197,109 of record OY992536.1, read on the forward strand.
GCATGCCAATACATTCCAATTCTGTTGGAACCTGTAAGGTAGTTCCTAGTCTTGCAAGCTCATCGGCTTTGCAATTCCCTGGAATGTCTCTGTGCCCTGGGACCCATATGAGTCGTATGTTAAACTGCTTGGCCATCTCATTTTAAGACGTGCGGCAGTTAAGGGCAGATCTTGTTTTCAGAAACAGTGGTCCCCTAAAATCACGTATCTCAAAAACTAAGCAAGGTAGAGCCAAACGGACACAAATTTTGGATCCACAACTATGACGATTTTTAAGGAACCCAACTAGGTCTAGGCCCATCGGGGTCTGGACCTATCGGGTCCGAACCCAATGGGGTCCTCAAATGTGTATGAACTAACAATAAGTTCAAATAAAAAAAAAATCAGTTAACTAATTTTTGGCAAACCATTTATGCTAACTTTACCAAAAAAATTGTAGGTTCAAAATCTGCAAATTTTCTTGTAGGTTTACAAGCTTTTTTTTGCTAACTTTACAGTTTTTTTTTTGAGTGTAGAACCCATACAAAGTTCCAAAAGTTCCGGACACAAAAATTTGTTTGCAGTTTTCTTTGCGTTTTGGAACAAAAAATTTATTAAAAATGCTTTTAGGAAAAGTAAAAAAAAAAGTGTTTTATTGAACCGAAACTGGTTGTGTTCCAAAGGGATAACCCAACGACATTTCACATGTGATGTATCCGGAGTTTAAGACACTTCCTCACGAAAGAAACAGGTGTTTTAATATAAAAGGTGTCAAATTTGTAATAGGTCATTGTGTCTAAGGGCCTATTCACACCTAAGGTGAAATCTCGTTCGAACAAGATTTCGATCATATCGCTCATTTACTTGTATAGTGTCATAACTCAAAATGTTTGATTTTACAGAAAATCTGTTTTAAGTTTACAATAGTTATAAGGGTGTGTTCTCTTCTCGAATAGTGATTTTAGAAGATATTATTACGAATTTTTGACACAATATAAAGCAGGATATAACAAATACTTCTGTATTGTTTACCCAAAAACGACATATTTTGAGTTATGACACTATACAAGTAAAAGAGCGATATGGTACTGCATTATTTTATACACTACCGTATGATCGAAATCTCGTTGGAACGAGATTTCACCTCAGGTGTGAATTGGGTATCAGTGGCATATCACGAGAACTATTAAGGACCGGTCACTTATCCTGCAGGGCAAAGAAAATTATTTCAATTATTATGAAAATTAATAAAGCGCTTACAAAACACTTTTTCGAATTCATACTACCTTATACAAAAAAAAAATAAAGTGCTTTGCCGAGACTTTTTCTTTGTAACGGTTGGCAGTTTCTGCCTGGGAAACTTTAATATTTTGTGTAAAAAAAAATAACAATAGATTTTAGAACGAATTATAACAAAAAATAACCAAAAATAAAAACAACACAAAACAAAAAATTAAACTATTTCATCTTCTTCTTGAGCGCAGCACTGATGCCGACTATTCTTCAAACAGAAAGTCGATAAATCCTACTAAAAAATCGCTATGAAAGCGATTTTCGATAGAAAATAGCTATTTCGACAACTGCAGAATGTAATAACAACAGCTGTTTGAAAACTCAAAATAAAATCGAAAAAAAGCATAAAATCATAGCATTTATACTACCGTTGCAAAAATGCTATCAAGAGCGAATACCGCTAGTGTATAATTAATATAAAAGATTTTAGTATTTTGTATTTTGTTTTCATATTTACCTTTTCAAAATTTTTTCGATTATCAAAATGATTGCCAGTCTTATCCATATACATAAACTTAAACGATTCCATTGCCTCTCCTAAAGTAGAAAAGCTTTCCAATTTATTGCCTCCAATAATAGTTCCGATACGACCCCAAGATCGAAATACCCAATATCTGTAAGACAAAATAAGTACATATATAATAAGCATATATTTATGTATGTACTACTTTTATATAGAGCACATTTTTACTTACTTATTTTTATTATCACTTTGCAACAGCTGCAATTTGTAGTAGGAATTCTTATTACGCTGTATATCAGTTTGGCCGAGCACCACATTATATTTATCGTGTTGGGTAACATAAACATGAGCCACATCATCCAGACCACTTTCGGGGTCAACAGCTAGGCCGTCCTTAATTTTAAGAGTCATTGATTTAGGGACAGACTTGGTATAAATACTCTTGGACTTTGAACTTTTTGTTTCCTCTTGTGGAATGCGAGCCGATGGATCTGTTCCCCAATCGCATAGTGTCATACTAGTTATATAGCTAATAGCGCCGGCACCATTAGACTCAACGGAATCCAAATATTCAATTGGTATAATATGCAATCCCAAATCCTTCGCCTTTTGCATTTTACTACTCATCCGTTTAACTTCTTTTGGTATGGAAAATACAGCAAAAGTTTTATCACTTATCTTAGAGTTCAATGCACCACCAAGTTTATTAAGACGCTTTTTAAATTTATCGTCATTATCATTAAGTCCAATAAGTGCAAATTGTAAATTGTACAGAGGTGGTCGTTCACGCTTGACTTTTGGTCTTAAAAAAAAGAACATAAACATGTACATTAGGAATATAACCATTCTCATTTTTTTTGCAAATATCAAACAGGACCTATCATAGTGCGAAAGTACATAAAAAATCAATAAGAATTGTGTTCTCTTTTTTCCGCGAATGTTAAAAAAGGTTCTGCACCGATCGCGATGAAGTTTCCGTTAATATTTTTTTCAATTATTTAGGCAACCCATATTTCTAATGTTGAAAACCATACTGTTATTTTGGCCGCTGTTCCAAAAAAAGTAATTCACATAAAAAATGTGAAAGTGAAAATTTCCGAATTTTTTTGGTGTTCTAGATTTCACATCCGAATTTCTTTTTCGTTTTCTTTCACATAAATAAAATTTTGTGAAAGTAAACGGAATGCACTTTTTTCCTTATAATTTTTTAAATTAAAATTATTCGATTTCAACTTCGAATGAAAACGTGATCAACAAAACACTAAACTTGATTTCATGTGATTCGGAAATTTTCATGTGAATTGAAAAGTTGTGAAAGACAGAACAGAGGCCTTAATTTTTGTTTCATTTATGTTGTAAAACGACAAAAACCCAAAAAACCGTTGAAGGGAAGGATTCCCACCACAAAACATAAAAAAATTAAATTTGTGATGTTTTAGAAAATGCAATCGGGGACGAAGGTTTTTGACCAAAATCACCACGGACAACGTTTTTAGTTATCAGTAGTGTCCGACCGAATATTCGGCTTCGGCTTCGGCCAAAAAGCACTATTCGGCTACTATTCGGCTTCGGCCACAATTTTGGCAGAATATGCCGAATACCGAATAATCGTATAATATTTGTGCTCACGTGTTGAAAAACATACTAAACTAACTTTGAATCACATTAGTAAGCCATAAAAACATTTTACTAAGTGTTTTTGCAACTAAAAACATTTTTTACATTCAAAAAAAAATTTCGGTCGAAAAACAAATTTACACTCTATCCTTCGAATATCCTTCGAAGCTGTGTGGGAACTTTTCCCAGCCTTCGGGATAGAGACGACTGTGGTATCCCTCCATTTTAAAGGAATATACGACCAGCTGATGCATGCTGTGTATAGATTAACAGCCAAGGGGCTATATAGTCCGACACTTGCTACATCTCAGCAGGGATTATACCATCAGGTCTATTTATATGGCCTGAAGCTTTTAATCGCCCAGATTATTTTTATTATTTCCGAAGCAGTTTCAGATGCTTGGGCGTCAGAACGTTCCAAGGCTTGAAACGGCGTCATGGAATTTGTGAAAATTATAAATTGATAACACAAAATGTTTGTTGTGTTTTCTACAAATATTTTATTGAAACTGAAAAGAAAATTTTCTGTATAATTGACAATTAGAAAATTTGAACAAATGTTTTCTAGATTCAAATATGCAAAGTATAAAACAGTAAAGTATTATTTGGATATTTACAACACTTCCCCTCAAAAATTACTTTACACAAATCAATTAAAAATATTAACTAATCCTATTTTAGAAATACATTTGTTATGTTTTGGACTTGATAATCCTTTTGTAAGAAAGTCAGCAGGCATTTCGTTAGTAGAAGCATATTCAATTTTGATTACACCATCAATTACATTTTCTCTTACAAAGTGATGTCTTATGTCCATATGGTTTGTTCTGTTGTGAAAAATTGGATTCTTGCTCAATAATCCAGCACCTTGATTGTCGTTGTATATTACGGTTGAGTTTTGTTGACCCATAACTTCAGAAAGGAAACGCCTTAAATGTATAGCTTCTTTAGTAGATTCGGAAAGTGACATATATTCAGCTTCTGTACTTGACATAGCAACAGTTCTTTGCTTTCGTGAATCCCAACTTATAGCTGCATTTGATAAATTAAAAACATAACCAGTATACGATCTTCTATCATCTATGTTCGCTCCCCAATCTGCATCAGCAAAGCCAGTAAGTTCTTCATTAGATGATTTGTAATGTAAACCAAAATTTTCGGTTCCTTTTAAATAACGTAATACCCTTTTTGCAGCAACCCAATGTTCTTTACCATAATTTGTGTTATATTGACTTAAAACACTTACCGCGTGAGCAATGTCAGGCCTGGTGGAAACTGCCAAATACATAAGTGAGCCTACAAGATTCTGATATGGTAACGTATTGGCTTCGGATTTTTCATCTTCACTTTTTGGGCACATTTGTTTTGATAATTTTATACTTGGATTTAAAGGAGTACTTACTGGTTTACAATTTTCCATATTAAATTTGTTTAATATGTTTTGTACGTATTTTCGTTGTGACATTGTAATTTCTTTTGTATTTGGATCTTGTTTAAATTCGATTCCAAGACAAAAATTCAATTGACCTAGATCTTTCATTTCGAATGATTTTGCCAATTCGCATTTTAATTTGTTCCATTGTTGTTTATTGTTTGTTGCAACGATTAAATCGTCCACATAAATTGCAACTATGGTGACAACTTCCCCTTGTTTTAACATGTAAAGGCAGGGATCAGAATTCAGTGGTTTAAAATGTAATTGTTTTAATTTGCTATCTAACTTTTTATACCATAGTCTACCGGACTGCTTAAGTCCATATAAAGCTTTTTTCAATAAACAAACTTTACCTTCATAATCACGCGTTTCATTTTCATTTAAAATTTCTTTAATTTCGGATGGAACTTCCATAAAAATTGTTTCATCGATATCGCCATTTAGATATGCGGTGACAAAATCGAGTTGATAGACTTCCAATTTTAATTTGACTGAGATTGCCATCAATAAACGAATTGACCCAATTCTTGCAACTGGAGCAAAAGTTTCGGTGAAATCAACTCCCGGTATCTGCGTAAAACCTTTCGCAACTAGTCTGGCCTTATAACGTTCAATTGTACCATCGGCTTTATACTTTTTTCTTAACACCCATCTCGAATCTACTACCTTTTTGTTATTTGGACGATCAACCACTACCCATGTTTTGTTTTTCATCAAAGCATCATATTCGGATTTCATAGCCTTTTTCCATTCTTCTGCTTCTGGACTTGAAATGGCTTCTTTAGCAGTTAGTGGATCAGTGTGGGCGATTAAATTTGCCGTATGGATTTCATCTTCATCAACTTTTGGCTCTTCAGTCTGTAATAAATTAAATAATTTTCTTGGCCTACCTCTTTTACCGGTTTTTAGTTTCTTTGGTCTTCCTGGCCCTCTTTTTGTAGTTAAAGGTGTATGCAATTCTTGAAGTTCGGTTAGATTATTTTCAACATTAATTTCTTCTTCGGGAAAACCATAAAATTCTTCATTTTCATCATAACTTTCTTCACCATTTGTTTCCTCTGCTCTTGGAATTGTTTCTTCTGTTTGAGTTTCTTCTTCTGTTTGAGTTTCTTCTTCTGTTTGAGTTTCTTCTTCTGCTTGATTTTCTTCTACTAATGGAGTTTCTTGTTCTTTATTTTGATTATTATTGTTCAGTTGATTTTCTTTAGGTAAAAAAGTAACTTCGATGTTGTTATCAGTATTATATTTCATTGCATCTTTTTCTATAAAATTTGAATAATTTTCTTCTGGCTGATATAAGTTTGCAAATTTTACATCTCTTGAACAAACGACTTTTTTCGATTCTGGATCCCATAATCGATATGCTTTTGACTTTATGGAATATCCAACAAATATGCATTTTTTCGATTTCGGTTCAAACTTACCCCGATTATTTGACTTTTGTAACATATAGGCTGTATTACCAAATTTTTGGAAATAATTCACCATTGGATTTCTTCCCAACCACATCTTAAAAGGTGTTTCGCCATTAAGGCTTCTTGATGGGCAACGATTCCGAATGTGATTTGCAGTTAAAATCGCTTCAGCCCAAAAACTTGGAGCTAGACCAGATTGTATCATCATACAACGGGCCATTTCAACGAGAGTACGATTTTTTCTTTCAGCCACTCCGTTTTGTTGTGGAGTATATTCAACAGTAAATTCATGCTTTATACCTTCCTTCTTCAAATAGTTTTTAAATTCGTTGTTTGTATATTCGGTACCATTATCAGATCGTATAGTATTGATTTTTTGATTTGTTTTCTTTTCAACCATGCTTTGAAATTCTTTAAATTTTTCAAATACTTCGCTTTTCTTCTTTAAAAAATATATTTCGCACCATCTTGACTTGTCATCAATAAACGTTAAAAAATATCTTGACCCACCAATTGAATTCACCCTCATGGGACCGCATACATCAGTGTGTATTATTACGGCTTCATTTTTTGTAAAATTAACGTTTAATCCATGATCTGTTATCTTCGCTACCGACAACAAATTTGATCTTAAATCCGGTACATATAGGGTATCTTCAAGTCTTGTTATACCACCATTTTTGCTTTTTATTTTAACAATACCTTTTCCTTTGATTTCTGTTGATTCATTATTAGCTAAATGTAGAACTTCAGTACACGGTGACTTAATACAATGAAATTTTTCTTTTTCAGAACACATGTGGGATGACGCTCCTGAATCTAGGCACCATAATCCTTGATCTCCATTTATTTGCATAGCTACTTCGGCACTTCGAGACGATTCATGTTTATTACCATTGTTGTTGTTTTTATTTTTGGACCAACAATCTTTTGCTTTGTGTCCGGCTTTTCCACATGTATGACATGAAAATTTAAATTTCTCACCTGAATTATTTTTCGTTACATTTTGTTTGTAGTATTTCTTGTTATTTTTCTTGGCAAACATTGCATCCGATGATTCTTCGTTGTTGTTTCTTTTCCTTGCTTCATATTCTTCTAGTAGTTTTACCTTTAATGTTTCGGGATCTGGAAGCTTCTCTTGAGTTTCAATGGCAATTCTAAACGATTCGTATTCATCTGGTATGCTGTACAACAGCAAAATTGTCAGCAAATCATCAATAATTTCGAGATCCATTTCGTTAATTTTGTCAACAATGTCGAAAAATTTTCTAATATGGTCTCTGATGTCCTCACCATTCTTCATTTTATGTAAAATTAGACCTTTCAGTAACATGGCCTTTCTAGCAGGACCTTTCGACTGATAAATGTTGTGTAATTTATCCCACACATCTTTGGATGTTTTGGAGTTTTTGATTTGCTTTAGTTCAGTTGTTGAGATTAACAAAATCAATTCAGATTTTGCTTTAGCATCTTCAGATTCCCATTCGGCTACCTTATTTGCAGGTTCATTTGGCTTCAGATGACTTCCATTCACGTATTTCCAGCTATCATTTTTAACCAGCAACGCTTCAACTTGGATTTTCCAAGTATCAAAATTTTCTTTACCCAGAGGTTCTATTTTGTAACTTGAGTAACTCATTTTCGTTTTGATTCGCTTGTTTTCACTAATATGCTTTTCTCAAAATTCCCGTTTTTACAATCCTCGTTATTTTAATTTCACGATTTCACTATTTTTTTTTTTCAGTTTTCTGTTCTTTAATTTTTGAATTTTCGATTTTATTCAATTTCCCGGTTTCCCGTTATTTTTTCACGTTTTATTTTTAAATTTCCGGTTTCCGTTTTTCAATTTCACAATACTATACAATTTTAATCCGCGAGGTTAAGGCTGGACCCATAACCTGTGAAAATTATAAATTGATAACACAAAATGTTTGTTGTGTTTTCTACAAATATTTTATTGAAACTGAAAAGAAAATTTTCTGTATAATTGACAATTAGAAAATTTGAACAAATGTTTTCTAGATTCAAATATGCAAAGTATAAAACAGTAAAGTATTATTTGGATATTTACAACAGAATTGCCCAGGAAATGCGTGTTTACAAAGAGATCCAGCGACTGTCACTGGAGGAAGACCACTTAGGATTCCTCAGGTATCCCAGAGAGAAGAAGCCAGAACCTTGCGCAGCCTGGATGCCTCAGAAACGTCATCTATGTTTCCACAGATGTTTTTCCAAGAATCACATTTGGCAATTCTGATCCTATAACTCTTAAGTTGCAGCTAGAGTTGTCAAAACCGGTTTCCGAATTATACGAAAAACCGGTTTTTTCGTTTTTTCCGGTTTTTTCAAGCCGGTTTTTTTTCTAGTTATTCGAAAAACCGGTTTTTTGGTGTCGAATTATTCAACATTTTCGAATACATAATACTTCATTTTTTTGTCATCATTTGTTAAAAATTTTGTAAAATACAACTCTGTATATGAAATTTTGTTTCTTAATTCATAGTGAATGACAAAAAATAAGATTAAAAGACGCGGTTGTGATTCTTCACAGTTTAGCAGCAAGCAAGTATAGGCATTTTCATTTTTTGTGGACTAAGCCCTCAAAACGAAAATTTTTTTAATATTAACCAAGTATTTGAACTTGATCCACAAAAATTAAAAATGGCTATATCTCGAGAAGGCGATTTGATACAATTTTTTGGTGTCAGATTCGTTTTTAGGAGGCAAACATTTTTAGGAAATGTGATTTAATCTTTTATTTTAATTTTACCAAAAAAATCATAAAAATTGGTACGAACAAATGTATGAAAAAAATATTCAAATTTGGTTCAATATTTTGACTTCTTTTGCAAATATTTCAGGATACACTTAATGGATTTTAGATTTTCTTTTTATTGGAGTGTCTACTTAACACATCTGTTTTAAACAGGAAATTTCTTGCAAACTTCGGATACTTATAAGGATATAACCATAAAAACGATATTTTGAACTTCCGTATAATATCCTGATGGTTTCCTTGATCGTACCGATTCCGGATTTCTTGCAAAAGTTAGGTAATTTTATTGGGAATTTGAATAAAAAAGATATGAAAAACTTTTACATAAACTTTTCAAATATTAAAACATTTTCGGATTTTGCGTAAGATTTAATATTGAAAATAAATGCAAAGTGCCGTGGATCGCAAAATTTTTTTTAATTTGAGTTATTATTTCTCAGAAATAATAAGGACTCAAACCGAACTAATATACCTATTAAATTATAAAATATAAAGCCCAACAATATAAAACACAAATAAAACAGACAATTAAAATTCAGCAATCGGAAGTAAATTTGAGAAAAGTTTAGTTGAAATTCAAATGAAATCTAGAAAAAAATTATTGAAACCTAGAAATTTCATTTGAAATTTGGAAAAGGCCAATAGTCATTCAGAAATTGTAATTCTCAATTAGTTTTTCTGAGAATGCGAACTTTTTAATTTCAGTTGTGATTTCTATATTTAATTGGACTTTTTTGAATTCCAATATGACTTTTAGAAATTTTAATATCCAAATAGAACAAAATTGAGGAATATGCTCTTTTTAATTTCAAAACCGCCAAAATCGGCTGGAGTTTGAGCCGCCGATCAGCCGATGATATCGGCGGCGGCGCGGCTCGTGGAAAAATATCGGCTTAGCGACTCAGCCGTCAGCCGCGCCGACCGGCTTGCTTGAAGCAACCAGCCAGCAAAATTTTCATATACATATTATAGTCAAACCCGGTTATAACGAACTCCGAGGGACAAGTAACAATAGTTCGTTATAAACTAAGTTCGCTATAAGCGGGGTATATTTTTTTTATCAATCTAGTTTTATTTACAGGTCGCAATTTTTAACCAATTCACTTGAAATTTTAAACTTAAGCCTCTTGTGGCCCAAGGACGAAGCCACAGACTAAATACAGACTCGACAGTAGAGTTTTACAGGAAAAAATGGGGAAAAACTAAGCGATTTTAGAAGAAAACACAGCGGTTTTTAGTCCGTTTTACGCTAACATGGCAACACTTTCTACGACTTAGGAGTGAGTGAAACAACAAAATCCGATCTGGCATCCATTTTTCTTATGGCGCGTTATATCAGTTTTCTCTTTCTAACCTAATTCGTAGAATAATTTTAAAATATTAACCATATGGTTAAAGAATACTTTTTTGACACCTGTCACTTATGTCGAGTCTGTATTAGTCTGTGACGAAGCCTATTGAAATTGGAAAATCGGTCATTTCACAAATCACGATTTCACAAATTTAACTATTATTCTGTTGCATGTAACTGGAAATTCAGTTGTATTGAAAATTGTTTACCCGTGTAAAAAAAATGATATGGTACCAGATCCAAATATATGTGATGCCATATCTAATCATATCTGATAGTTTATATCTAAATAGATATGTTAGATCCGAAAAATGGGGACAAATCTCGGATCAAATTATATCTAATTGTATCAAAACTGATATAAGTCTATATCTCTTGATTTTGGATTTTTGGCAAAAATTTTTTTTTAATTTAACCCCTAAAATTTTTGAGATACTTAATAAAATTTAAAATATAATTTTTTAAATTTACTTTTATTGATTTAAAAAAATTAAAACAAAACAACATTAAAAAATATAAAATGTAGGTATAATTATTTTTTTACATAAAAATTACAAAATTCATTAAGTATAATCTAATTGTAAAAATAGAAAAACATTTAACAATAAAACAGTTAACGCGAAGAAGGGCAATTGCATCTAAAATCCGCGATATTTTAAAAAGTGATGTTAAAAAAAACGTTATAAAGAATTAAAGTTTAGAAATCAGAATAATTTTCATGCCATTACACTAAATTTAACATCATCCGTCTAAAATTTTGGGCAGCAATTAAATTTTAACTTCCAATCAATCATGATCTCCGCGTCTTTTTCAAATTTCAGCTGGTAAAAGCTCAGGACAATATCTTTCACGTTCCTGTGAAAATGCAACCACAGCCACACAATAAATTATGTATTTAATAGAAGTATTTAATAAAAGTTTTGAGCAAAAAACGAACGATAAAATAAAATTCATGTAAAAAAAATATTCTATTATTTGTTTGAAAGAAATTTCAAATTTCAATTTTTTTATTTTTCGTTTCTGTTTTGATTTTTTTGGTTTTAAAATGGAAAATAACAAAGACAAATATAAAAAATCGAAAAATTTCGATATCTGCAACAATTAACATGATATCAAATTAGGGGTTTTCAATTAAACTTAAAAACTTTTATTTAATGATTTTTATATTTTCCCGAATAATAAAAAGTTATATGACGCAATATTTAATTATATATGAACAGATATGCTTTTATGTAAATCCATATTAATTTTGATCCGAAAATTGGCGGATCGAATATTATACGATTATATCAAATTCTCTTATTTTTGATAAAATAATATCAAATTTGATTAAGTTTGATCCCAAAAATGGGTCTATCCAATTGTATTAAATTATATCTTATCTGTTAAAATTAGATAAATTTTTATATTATTAGATGAAATCTGGTAAATTTTTTTGAAATTTTAAACGTGAAATTAGAAATTATTTTATCAGATTGGATACATTATCAACTAGTAGAAGAGTTTTTATTGCTCTTCTGAATTTGTTCGGGATTTAGCAAATTATTAAAAATTTGTCAATTTTTTTTCTAAAATCATTTTTAAGGGTTTAAAAATTCCAAAAAATGTTTGTGTCTTAGAAAATTTAAAAACATTTTTTCGGAGCTTAAAAATTTTTCAAAAAAAAAAAATTTCTTCTAAAAACATTTTCAATAATTTTTTTACTAAAAAAAATTGCCAAAAAAATTTGTGTCCGGGACTTTGGAAAATTTTCATAAAATTTTTTAGGACTTGAAAATTTTAATTTTTTTTCAATTGTGCGGGACTTGGAAAATTTTGAAAATTTTTTTCGGGATATAATTATAAATAAAATCATATATCTTTTTATCTGCTATATCTAAAAATTCCCGACCTTATATGTCATATCTAATTTCATATAGATCGGTATATAAGTAGATATGAATATGTATGTTATCATATTAAAAAATAAGGAAAAATGCAATGCTATATATAAACTTATATGTCCATATCAAAGTTCATGCATAACCATATATAAATTTAAACAATTATATATTAGCATATATGATTATATCATATCTTTTTTACTCGGGTTCCCGAGTAAAAAAGATCTGATATAATCATATATGCCATTATATAATTATTTATATTTATATATGGTTATGCATGAACTTTGATATGGACATACAAGTTTATATATAGCATTGTATTTTTCCTTATTTTTTAATATGATAACATACATATTCATATCTACTTATATACCGATCTATATGAAATTAGATCTATATGAAATTAGATCTATATGAAATTAGATATGGTCGGGAATTTTTAGATATGGCAGATAAAAAGATATATGATTTTATTTATAATTATATCCCGAAAAAAAATTTCAAATTTTTTTAAGTCCCGGACAATTAAAAAAAAATTTAAAAAACTTCAAGTCCTAAAAAATTTTCCAAAGTCCCGGACACAAAATTTTTTTGGCAATTTTTTTTTTTGAGTAAAAAAAAGTCACTGAAAATGTTTTTAGGAGAAATTTAATTTTTTTTTGAAAAATTTTCCGAAAAAATGTTTTTAAATTTTCTAAGACACAAAAATTTTTTGGAAAATTTTAATCCCTTATGAATGATTTTAGAAAAAGTATGACAAATTTTTAATAATTTGCTAAGTCCCGAAAAAATTCCGAAGAATGCAATAAAAACTCTTGTAATTGATAATGTATCCAATCTGATAAAATAATCACGTTTAAAATTCCAAAAAATTTTACCAGATTTCATCTAATTATATAAAAATTTATCTAATTTTAACAGATAAGATATGATTTAATACAATTAGATAGACCCATTTTTGGGATCAAACTTAATCAAATTTGATATTATTTTATCAAAAATAATAGAATTTGATATAATCGTATAATATTCGATCCGCCAATTTTCGGATCAAAATTAATATGGATTAATATAAAAGCATATCTTTTCATATATAATTAAATATTGCGTCATATAACCTTTTTTTACTCGGGTTGTTTTAAAAATTCCAGATATAACATCAGATCTGATCACATCTTAACACAGATGCCAGATATTGTATAAGATATAACCACATATGTTACGAGATATCGTTACATGTAGGCTCAGATATAATATATCTCGTTATATATAATTTGATATGGTGTCACATAAAACAAGATATAATCATATATAATTAGATCTTATTATATCTAATAATTTTTACACGGGTATAAAATTAGTTACCATTAACCGAATGAAAACAACTGGGGCTCAGTTAGGTGTATTTTAACTGGGACTTAGTTAAATTTTTAGTAGCCAGTAACTGGAAAATTTTTTGGTTGCATATGAAAAAAGCCAAATCTAATAATGCCGTCATTCTTGGCTAAAAGCGGAAGTGATTCCTCATTAACCAAGACCACTGCTTGACGACAGCGCCCTCCATATCACCCAATCTGGCAATTTGCTAATTCTGAGTTGGAAGGTCAGGATTGCAGACTTTTATCATCTTCAGAATGACCTAAGTGTCACTTATAGCCATTGGAATCTATGAATGAGCTCTGGGTGCGACGTGATATAATGTTTTTCCACAACGTCCAGTCTGGCTCCAGGCCATAACTCTCCCACTTGGCTAATGGCAACCTTAAACACGGTTGCGGATCTTTCGTTCCCTGCGTTGCACTATAGGAAATTTTACCCATTTTTTGGCCAAAAGTCAAAAATAAAATTTTTGCAAACATTACTTTTTTTTACATTAATACCCGAGTAAAAATTTTCTGGTCTAATCATATATAATTTGATACAATCTTATATGAGTTAATATGCTTCCGTATAAATTTATATAAAATTTTATCTATCACTTTGATACGGTTGATCCACTTTATATGGTTAGATATTGCTCCATATATGATTAGATTCGTATTTTGGTTTTGCTCATCAAATTATATAAAAATAGATATTATAAGATCAATTTGATCTAATTAGATTTGACCAAATTCAGGATCAAATTGTATCAATTTTTATATTTTTTGATCTAAAGTAATACAATTAGATATTATTTGATACAACCATTTTTCGGATCAAATTAGATCTATTTAGTAAAATTAGCATAATATTTTTACTAGGGTATAAAAAAACTTAACAAAGTAAACAATTCTTTCTCAATTTTTCGACAGAATTGATGTACTGTCACTTTATCAGTAGTTTTTCTTGCAATTTCTTACTTATTGTTAGTTATAAAATAACGATTGAGTGCAGTGAATTTTGTGAAAGCTTCTAACAAAAGTTTTTATATTAAGAAAATATAGTTTTTAAAAACTAAAAAATGGAAAATAATGTCGAAGGTGAGTACTTTAATGATAAATAGTGAAATGTTGGTGAACTCATCTATTAGATCGATTTAATTGGAAAAATTGAAGTGACCTTAAGATGAACTTATTGAAGTATGAATTGGAATTTTATTTTGACTTTAAAAAAACGATAGCATATGTTAGCTATAAAACCATAAAAGTTCTCTAGGACAATCAATTACCTTCCGAATTTATTAAATTTCAAGTTCGGATATGTGCAAACTTTTTTTAAAAACGCATTTTTCCAGGTGACTACTGAGAGCCAAATTCAGAGTTATTTAATACATGGCGAGAGAAATAAAATAAAGGTGGATAAGGAGCCGCTATTTCTGGCCATTTCTTTTCACACATTGCTGAGAGTGAATGTTTCAAAAACTTTAAACAATATATAAAGGAGGAATTAGGAATATTTTGTTCAAATATAAATATGAAAAGGATTAAAAGTTTAGGAGTTTGAAAATTTTTGAAAGGCAGCATGCTGTTTGGCTTAAAGGCAATACTTGGCTAAGAAAACTTGAAACGCAGCCTGCCTCCACTAAATCGAAACCTGGGCGACCGCAATTAACTATTTTGTTAAAATCTGCAAGAACAAAAATACGAGTTACAGCAGAAATCTCTAAAGATCTAAATAGGGAAGTTGAGCCCCTAGCTCTTGCTTCATCTACGGCTGCCCGTAGTGGCATTTTGAAATGTAGTTGACGACTTGGAACTCAAAAATCAAATTTTTGAATAAAATCCTTATTAAAAAGTAGATTTGTTTGACACTTCTTAAAACTGTTAAAATAAATTTCTACTGATATCTTCAAAAGTTAGTGTACACTCAAAAAAAAAAAAAAAATAGTAAAAACAGTTTATAAAACCATATAATCTATCAAGGATCTAAAAAATCTTAGATGCGGAAACTTATAACCCGGGAACCCTGTTTGGAACTAATTATTAGCTAATTTTTTAGGTAACTTTACTAAATTTTTTTTTGAGTGTATGAAAAACTTAAAGAGTCACTCCCTCCCTCTAAAGAGTCTTCCAAAAGTCAAATCAAAAAAAAAAAAACATTCAAATCGGTCCAGCCGTTTGGCTGTAAATAATTTTGGCCAAAAAAAGGGTAAAATTTCCTATAGTGCGTTGTAGGGAGAAAATCAGGCATACTCTCAAGAAGCCTAAAGTAGATTTCAGTTTGTCAGACAGTTTGTCCTGTTCTTCAATGACTCCTTTCGAAGCTTAGCGATGCGAAGCTTCGTTTAATCAGGTAGGCTTAGCCTGTTAATTATTTTTTAAACAAAGCCTTCTCTGGTTGTGCCTGACCTTTGATGACTTAAGTTTCCTCGAATTAAAACCGGTATCATTTGTGTTTATATTTTCATTTTCCTTGATGTGGTCATGAAAGTACTTATCACAAAAAAATACATATTACAAACAAACCTATTACGAACAATTTCAGTAATTCAATTAATAGCACGGAGTTAAACTAAAACACGTCCACACTTGTCAACAGTTGAA
The DNA here is from genome assembly GCA_963921195.1 of Pegoplata infirma. Taxonomy (NCBI): domain Eukaryota; kingdom Metazoa; phylum Arthropoda; class Insecta; order Diptera; family Anthomyiidae; genus Pegoplata; species Pegoplata infirma. Next base: position 124,213,289 of record OY992536.1, read on the forward strand.
CGATTTTTTTTTTTTCGACCCACACTTTTTGAGATATTGATTTCAGAACTTCACATCTCATTTTTTTAAAGGAAAAATAAAAATCGTAACAGCATATCTGACTTAAGTTTATATTCCTTATTTTAAAATTCCTTATTTTAAAATTAGCAAAATGTATATACAAAATGTAATTTTGCAAAACGCAATAACAATATCAATGGTTTTCACCCGATATCTCAGTTGTCCTAATGAATATCAACTTTTAAAGTAGCGAAGATTGTGTCGATAATAATGCTCGAGATATTTACATGCACAAAATGTTCAAAACTTTAAACCAAGATTTGGTATTTAAAGTTTAGAAATGCTCTCCTGAAAAGTGTATAAAAACACTTATGAACTTATTCCTTTTTATAAGTGAAGTTTTTATTTATTTCGGTTTTGAGAAATAATTATTTTTGTTGTACAATGAGAAAATCTGAAAAAATAATTGACAACACAGGCCAAGTAGAGATGTCGACAGCTTTCGGAAGAAGCCACCCTTTCTTCGTCAGCACTCTTCGATTGTCACCGTAGGTGTGTAAGATTAAAATCAGCTATTTAAACGTACATTAAGGTGAAAAAGATGACGGGAATTATATCACATTTCATTACCCATATGTTACGTTTAGCACGAACTTACCCAGGCAGAAAAATACAGACGGGAAAGTGCTGGCAAAGAACCTTATTTGGTAGTATAAGTGCTGGGAAAGCAATGCAGTAAAGTACTCTATCAGCGTTATCATTAGGGCGCTGATAGAGTACTTTACTGCATTGCTTTCCCAGCACTTATACTACCAAATAAGGTTCTTTGCCAGCACTTTCCCGTCTGTATTTTTCTGCCTGGGTGATTGCATGCCACTTTATATACAAAAAATTAAGTACTTTACCAGAGCTTTATATTAAAATTTGGTCGAAAAAAACTCTGGCAAAGCTTTTTCCTATGTGTAATTGCATACTTCTTTATATACTAAAAATAAAGTGTTTTGCCAGAGCCTTATTTTTTGTACCGTCATATTTTTCTGCTTGGGTAATCAGTAGAGTCCGACCGAAACCAGTTTTCGAGGCCGAACCGAAACCGAACCGAATATTCGGCCGAAAAAGTTATATTCGGCCGAAACCGAACCGAAACCGAAACTTAAAAAAAATTACCGCCTGGCATAAATAAAATTCTTAAAAAGTTGTTAAAGATTAATATACAGCATATAATGCTTTTAAACCATAAGAATTGTTGTATTTTTGAAAAAAAAATATGTTTTTTAAAAAACTTACAAAAAAATTGTATATTTCATTTGCAGATTAGGAGAAAATAATTTTTGAACTGAAACAGTTTTACATTTACTGCATAAACTTGTAACATTTTCTTCAATTGAACTGAAACAAGTGTAATAAAATACGAAATCAAAAAATTCACCGACTTTTTTACATATTTTTTAAAATACCAAAAAGTTTCGGTTTCGGCTAATATTCGGCCAAAATTTTGCCGAATACCGAATAGAGGCCGAAACCCCATTATTCGGCCGAAACCGAGACCGAAACCGAATATTCGGTCGGACTCTACTAATCAGTCTATTTTTAACTTTTTTTTTTGCTACAGAACTGGTCCGATTCCTTTAAAATTAACAAACGGACAAACGGGCGTCGCTTAATTGATTCAAAAAGGGATTCTGAGGGGCACAGTAACTTGTACCACAGAGTGTAGGGTATAAAAATAAAGCCAAAAAAAAATTGTTGTTTCTGGTACTTGGAAAATTTTTAAAAAAATTTTTTGGGACTTTAAAAATATTTCAAAATTTGTCTAAAATTTTTGTATCCTATTTAATTAATTTAGGGCTAGTAACTTACCAATAACTAATCAATGATTAATACTAATCATTGATTATTTTCATATAAATTTGACGTTTGCAAACATTGATTAGCCCTAATCATTGATTATGTTGCGATAAGTTACCAGCCCTTAACGTATTTAATAAAAAATCCATAGAATTAACAAGGTTTAATGAAAAACCAAGTAAAAAAGTTAAATTCGGCATTGCCGAATGTATTGATTTTTGTATGTAATCCGCGATTTTTTTTTTTTTGTAAAAAAAAATCGCGGATTTCTTTTTTTCAAACAATATGCTTGTTCTTTCTTAAATACCATTCTGCATCAAATTTTGTTCAACTATGTCAATCAGCAGCCGGATTAAAGTTTTATTTTGAGGTTATGTGGAATACCTAAATTTTCTAGGTGTCCTTACATTTTCATTCATTGCTTTTGAACCGCTGAACCGATTTCGCCCAAATGCAATACTAAACTGCTCAGGACAACAACAAGTAAATATGACAAGCTTCAGTCATACCTGTGTAATATTCTGGACGGGATCGCTATTTCAACAGACAGACGGGCATCGCTAGAATGTCTTAAAATCGATCACTAATCAATAAAATATATATATTAGGGTTATGACTCATTTTTGACAAAATTTTTACCTATCACCACGTGATAGGCAATACAAACACCGAAAAAAATCCATGCAACATTTTACGAAAAAAAGTTTCGTACTTAGATTTTTCGTAAAATACACGAAAGTTGACTACATAGTACGAAAAACTTTAGTACTGAATTTCGTATTTTTACGAAAGTAACGAAAATGATTAGTAAGTATTTTTTTCGTAATATTTACAAATGTTGACTACATATTACGAAAAAAATTTTGTAAAAACTTTTGTAATTTTACGAAAGTAACGAAAAAAAGAATGTAAATTCTTCTTTCGTAAAATATACGAATGTTGACTACATATTACAAAAAAAGTGTACAGACTTTCGTATTTTTACGAAAATAATTCGTGAAAACTTCTTTCGTAAAATATACGAAAGTGGACTTTATATTACGAAAAAAAAAATAGAAATCTTTAAATGCATGCTTAAAGGTTGTTTTAATGCACTCCAACTACAGTATTGGGGCATAATCACTTTGTCATTTCGTGTGTAACGCTTCGAAATATCGGTCGGGGACCCCATAAAGTATATATATTATTGATCCATGATAGATTCTAAGGCATTCTATTAATGTCCGTCTGCATAAAACACGGATAACATCCAAAATAAAAAAGATAGACTCCTGAAGTTTAGCACGAACAAGTCTTTTGGTCATCAGCAGGTCAAGTTCGTATGTTCGTATGTGGGCAAAATCGGTCCATGCAAAAAAAAAATTTCCCTTAAAGAAATAAACCAACCTCTAAAAAACCTAATTTTTTTTAAGTGTTTTTTGCATTTTTGATAACCCAGAAGAATTCCAAAATTTTTGACTACAAAAAAAAACAAATTTTCGGCCTTACCTATTTTAATTGTCTTAAAAATTGGTATATATGTTTTTCTGATTTTTGTTGAATTTCGGTTTTTGTTATTTAGTCAAAATTGTGAATGGTTCGCGTTTTATCGCTGTTCAAAGTTGGTATTTTGCAGCAATTGTATGATAAATACACAATGTTTAAATGATCACATCTTTGGAACGCATCATCTGATTGCCACGAAATAAAGCGCAAAATAATGGTTATGTCCTGCACTTAAAACAGAATTTTGACAAAGGATAGGATGCTTTGCAAAAAGGATATTGAATTTAAAAAAATGTCCTTAATTTGCAAATATCTCAAAATGCGTATCTTTAATTTTCCTATATTTTTTTGCACATATAGCCCAAAATGTAATTAACAACATATGCAAATCCCAAATTGGGGTGGTAAGCGGTTTTATTATAAACGTGGTTACATGAAACGACTTATTGATTTTTGTTAATAATTCTTGTTTACAAATGAAAAACAATTTCTGCGCACTAACCGCGAATAATTTTTTTGTATGTATTTTGGATCGCTAAACTCAAAAATTTCATTAAAACGACATTTCGCGAATACATTTTTGTTTAATTAATTTTTTAGCGTTTTTTGGAGGTATTTTTACTATTTTGCTTATATCTAGAGTCCGACCGAATATTCGGTTTCGGTCTCGGTTTCGGCCGAACAACAGGGTTTCGGCCTCTATTCGGTATTCGGCAAAATTTTGGCCGAATATTGGCCGAAACCGAAACTTTTTTGTATTTTAAAAAATATGTAAAAAAGTCGGTGAATTTTTTGATTTTGTATTTCATTACACTTGTTTCAGTTCAATTGAAGAAAATGTTACAAGTTTAGGCAATAAATGCAAAACTGTTTCAGTTCAAAAATTATTTTCTCCTAATCTGCAATTGAAATATACAATTTTTTTAAAAAACATATTTTTTTTTTTTCAAAAATACAACAATTCCTATGGTTTAAAAGCATTATATGCTGTATCTTAATCTTTTACAACTTTTTAATAATTTTATTCATGCCAGGCGGTAATTTTTTTAAATTTTCGGTTTCGCTTCGGTTTGGCCGAATATTACTTTTTCAGCCGAATATTCGGTTCGGTTTCGGTTCGGCCTCGAAAACTGGTTTCGGTCGGACTCTACTTATATCTTAAGTTCTGTTTATCTGATCTTCTCGCAATAAAAACCAAACTAAAGACAATCAAATTTCCAACAAATCCTACATTCATCATTTTTTCAAGAGTTCATAGCTTTACGCGCAAACAAATTTTTTAGCGTTATTTGGAGGTATTTTGACTATTTTTCTTATATCTTGAGTTCCATTTATCTGATCCTTACGAAATAAGAAGCAAATTAAAGACAATCAAATTTCCAACAAATCCTACATTCATCATTTTTCCATCAGTTCAAAGCTTTCCGTTCAATAGGCAAACATATGACTAAAATACGTATTTTGATTAACAAATCATTTAAAAAAAGTTTAAGAAATAGACATCTTTGCAAGTAATTACGTCTTTTTATTTATCTGCAAAGCCTGAACATTTAGAAATATAATAAAGTTGATTTGATGAAAATCTATAGGTTAACTCCGAAGTTATCACAAATTATTTGAATATACATGATAAAATACAAAAAAAATTGGTAATTTTTTACATTTTCTGTTTTTAAAATTTTTAAAAAATGAGCTTTGTTAATAAAAAAATAGTTTTTCCTTGTTTGCCTATTGCGCGTAAAGTTATGAACTGATATAAAAATAATGAATGAAGGATTTGTTGGAAATTTGATTGTCTTTAATTTGGTTCTTATTGCGAAAAGATCAGATGAACGGAACTCAAGATATAAGAAAAATAGTCAAAATGCCTCCAAATAACGCTAAAAATTTTATTTGCGCGTAAAGTTATGAACTGATGAAAAAATGATGAATGTAGGATTTGTTGGAAATTTGATTATCTTTAGTTTGGTTTTTATTGCGAGAAGATCAGATAAACAGAACTTAAGATATAAGCAAAATAGTTAAAATACCTCCAAAAAACGCTAAAAAATTCATTAAACAAAAATGTATTCGTGAAATGTTGTTTTAATGAAATTTTGAGTTTAGCGATCAAAAATACATATAAAAAAATTATTCGCGGTTAGTGCGCAGAAATTGTTTTTCATTTGTAAACGATAGTTATTAACAAAAATCAATAAGGCGTTTCATGAAACCGCGTTTACAATTAAACCGCTTATCACCCCAATTTGGGATTTGCATATGTTGTTAAGTACATTTTGGGCTGTATGTGCAAAAAAATAAAGGAAAATTAAAGATACGCATTTTGAGATATTTGCAAATTAAGGACATTTTTTTAATTTCAATATCCTTTTTGCTAAGCATCCTATCCTTTTTCAAAATTCTATTTTAAGTACAGGACATAACCATTATTTTGCGCTTTATTTCGTGATAATCGGATGATGCGTTCCAAAGATACGATCATTTAAACATTATGTATTTCTCATAAAATTGTGGAAAAATACCAACTTTGAACAGCGATAAAACGCGAACCATTCACAATTTCGACTAAATAACAAAAACCGAAATTCAATAAAAATCAGAAGAATGGATATGTCAATTTTTGGATAAATTGAACCACCATCGGCTGATTGCCTATGCTATTTTAAATGGAACCAGTCCCCAGCTAACAAAATTCGGAATGCTCCAAACGTTTGACTTCTAAAAGACTACATTAAAGGAATGTTTTTAGAGCCCACATATTTTGGATACCAAAATGATTTAAATTTTAATATTTTTTATGAGCTTAAAATATTTTTTCTATAACACACTTTTTTTTCAATTAAAAATAAGCCGTCTAAACATAGTCAAAAAACACTCTTAAATGTAAGGGAATTTGTATACTCATTAAATAGAGCCTAAAACGACTCCAAAAATTTGGGAAATTTAAGTGTTTTTTGAGCCCTCTAAAAAGGCTCCAAAAATAAATTCGGTTTGGAGCCAATCACTTTTTAATATTTTATTTTCAAATATTTTTTTGTAAAAATTTTCTTTATAATCAAATTTTTTTCCATCGAAACAAAATTGATAAACAAAAAGAGGATTTAAAAGGTCAAACACATTTCGCGTGCTAAAGAAAAAAAAAATCGCAAAATAATTACCACCTGTGTAAAACAACCAGCCGGAATTTAAAAAAAAAAAACGGAATTAAGCTGCATTTCAAAAATCTAAGAAGAGAAGGAAGGAAGAAATCGTTCTGGAAGTGAAGGATATACTCGTAATATGCCCTTAAAAGTTAAATGTGTTTTTTTTCCTACATTTATGTATTGTTATGTATTTAATGGTGTAATTAATGTTTTTATGAAAATATATGTATATTGTTTTATATAATATTGTTTTTTTTTAATCTTGTTAAAGTTTAAATAAAACAACTTCATATGCAAAAAATACCATTCTTTTATAAATCGATTATTTTAATATTTACTCCAAAAATCATCCAAAAAGAGCCGAATTGAACGCTCCGTCATTGTGATCAATAAAGACTCCGAAAGAGCTCCAAATTATGAGGGAAATTTCCCCTTTTACACTCTTTTTACGGAGTCATGTCGAAGTCTAAAAAGAAGGCTCTTTTGGATGAACCACTTTCATACAAAAATTTAAAATCCTTGTTATGTTTTTGGAGCCCATTTTTGAGTCTAAATTGAGTCTGCTTGTTTGCTGGGAAACAAATGAAACATTTTTATGTCAAAAAAAAATTTAAATACTGTGCTTCGACCCAGGGGATTAGAAAATGTCTTGTGGTCGTGAGTATAAAGAATTAATTTCAATAATGATAACTCTGATAATTTTTTACTTATTTGGGATATAAAAGATTCGGCACAGCCAAATTTAAAGCTCTCACTTGGTTTTTATTTATTTTAAGGATCAATTAAAATTTGAGGCTAATCGGATCAAATAAAATTTGACGCTTGATGATATAAGTTTTTTTTTACATGTGGGGAGGTGGTCCTCCAAAAAAAAATCATCTCAACATATCATAAGTTCTTGTAGTGTGAACATAGCCTTAAACAAAATCACTGTAAATAATGAATGAAATCTTATAAGTCTCTGTTAAGAAGAAACAATTAATTGCTTGGAAATGTTGCTGTCAAAACGTTGAAAACGTTGTTCTTATTCTCAAGAAAGAATTTTTACATGTAATTTATTTGTTTATTTAAAGATTTTTTTTACAAAAGATTTTCGTAAAAAAAAAAATATTTGTTTATTTTACGAAATAATTTCGTAAAACAAAAAAAATATTTCGTTTATTTTACGAAAATTTTCGTAAAACACAAAAATTTATTGCGTTTATTTTACGAAATTTTTTTGTAAAATACAAAAATAATTTCGTTTATTTTACGAAAAAATTTCGTGCATTTCGTACATTGTACTCAAGAATTTCGTGGTGCGAAACAACGAAATTTTTCGTACAATGTACGAACGTTTTCGTACATATAAGGCAGGAATTTTTTTCGGTGAAATCTATATAAATAAAAATCAATTGTCGTTCGTTGGTAACAGCATCAGTTGAGAACGGCTGGACCGATTTGGACAATTCTTTTTTTGAAATGTTCGTCATAGCCCAACTTAGGTTTTTACGTAAAGAAAAATTGACCACGCCCACTTTTACGCCCACTTTTTTCGATTTATCTAAAATCGGAAAACGGCTGCACCTATTTGAGTAATTTCGAATTTAAATGTTCATAGTAATCCAATTTAAGTTTTTACTGAAAGAAAAATCGACCACGCCCACTTTTACGCCCACTTTTTTAAATTATCTAAAATCTGAGAATGGCTGTACCAAATTGACTATTTTCTTAAATGAATTTTCATCACATTCCAACTTTGGTTTTTACGAAAAAAGAAATTGACCATGCCCACTTTGGCTAATTTTTGTTGAAAATGTTCGTCATAATTTAACAAAGGTTTTTACTGATAGTAAAATTTCCCACGCCCACTTTTTTCTATGTATCGAAAGAACTATAAGGTATAGACCGATTTGGTTATGGTCCGCAAAAGATTTATAAGGAAAGAAAAATTGTCCACGGCTACTTTTACGCTCACTTTTCCCGATAAGTATATTTTAAATCATGAAATGGCTGGATCAATTTGTCTAATTTTGTTTTTAATGTTCGTCATAGTAAAGAACAATTTTCCATTTTTACTCCCACTTTTGAATGGATGACCGAGTTGGTTAAATTCAAATAAGATTTTTACGATAAGAAAATTTTTCCACCCACTCTTTTTTTCGATACATATAAAATTTTATCCATAGAAAATTAAAATATAGAATAATAAAATATAAGTGTAGTTCGTTGGTAATCGCATCACTTGAGAACTGACCGATTTGGGTAAATTTTTTTTTATATGTTCGTCTTATTTTTTTTTTTAAATGTTCGTCTTAAGTTTTTTCTGAAAACAAATTAATAACGCCCCCTTTACGCCTCCTATTTTCGATATATCTAAAATCGGAGAACGGCTGGATCGATTTGACTATTTTTTTTTTAAATATTCGTCAAAGCTCAACTTAGGTTTAAACGGAAATAAACATTTTTCACGCCCACTTTTATTTCGGAATCGAAGAACGGTTGGCCCGATTTGGCTTTTAGTAGTATATGTTGACGTTCGTGATAGTACAACTATGTTTTTACGGACAGAAAAATTGTCCACTCCCACTTTTTTCAATACATCTAAAATCGGAGAACGACTGGCCTGATTTGGTAAATTTTTTCTTTAATGATCATCATAGTACAAGTAAGGCTTTTGCGGAAATAATTATTGTCCTTCCCCACTTCAAAGCCCACATTTTTCAATATCCTTTAAATTTGCAACACTTGAGAGCGCCTGGACAGATTTATATATATATCATCCTTGAAATTCCTATAAGGAACATAGGGCCTCAGATTTGGCATTTTTTTATTATTTAAATGTTTGCAATAGTGCATATAATTGTTCGGAAAGAAAAATTGTCCTCTCTCACTTTTTTCAAAATATATATATCTCAAATTAATTTTTACTCTAATTCGATCTATTAAAAAAAATATTTCTTAATAGATTCCGGTTAACTTGGTAGAAATGATTTTAAATCCTTGGATTTTTTATGTTAAATATAATTCTACACTCAAAAAATTATGTTAGTAAAATTAACTGAAAATGTCAGTTAAAATAACTTCTTTGTTAGTTGTTTTGGGGTCAACTACTTTTTCAGTTAAATCAACTAACAATGTAAGTTATTTTAACTGACAAAAAAACAACTGACTTATGTAGTAAAAACTACTTACATTTGTAGTCAAAACGACTAACATGTAGTAAAAATAAAATAATCAATTTAATATTTTTTTTTTTTTTTAATTTTCAAAAAAAAATTAAAGACCAAATTTTTTCAAAGTTTTTTTTTATTTTGTGAAAAATAAAAAAACGAAAATTTATTTTTATTTTTTTAATTTTTCAGAAAAAAATGAGGACAAAATTTTTTCCAAGTGTTTTTTTTTTTTTTTAAAAAAAGTTGTGAAAAATAAAAAAAACGAAAATTTATTTTTATTTTTTGGAAAAAAAAACTTTGGAAATTTTTCAGACTTAAAAAAAAATAAAATTAACTACTTTAAATAACTGTTACTACATCACAGTAATTTTTTGTTAGTTATTCAAAGAAACTACTTAAAATAACTAACAAAAATAGTTGTTTGATATTTTTCATACAAAAACAACTGACTTTGTAGTTGAAAACAACTAACTACTGTAGAATATACAAACAACTTACATGTACATAGTAACTTACATAATTTTCTGAGTGTAATTAAGTTTTTAAGGAAATGTAAATGAGGAAGTGTCCCAGAAAAATTTAAAATTCGGGAAAACTATGAAGGTTTGTTTGAGATCAAGACAATAGCTTACGATAAGAACGATGGATATGCGTAATTTATTTTTGTATTGTTCGTAACGATACTAAAGAGGTATTTGTACAATTCGCAAAGTCGAAGACATGGTATTTTTTTTAGTTTCTAAAATATAATTTGAAGATGGTTATCTACCTAATCGGGTCTTTAAAACCACGCCCAAAATTTTTTCTAAGCCAAGAAATTAATTAAATATTTTTTGCAGGGCTATATATTTAAAGCGAGACGAAATATAACTCTGATCTTATATTTGGGCCAGCAACGCGGACCGGGCCAGCTAGTTAATATTAAAAATCGTATTTGCGGGTCATTTTGGCAAAAAAAACCTTCCGCACCAAACGCAATTTCTAAAAAGTCAGATATTTTTTGTTTTAAGTCCTATTTTTCAAAAACAAGGTAATTTTAACCCTTCAAATAAATGAATTATATAAAAAAAAAAAACGTAAATAGCTTTTCCTACGCATCGTTTGAGTCTCATATTTTCTTAGTTTTAATTAAACTAAGAAAATATAGACCAAATTTCATCTCGTTTGGTGCGGGAACTTTTTTGACGGAAGCGAAAAAGTAAAAATACAATTCTTAATATTTTTTTATGGCCTTTTTGGCTAGGGCAGGTAAATTTTGATATTTAAAAAAATCCAAAAGTTCATAACCCTAATATATATACTTTATGGGGTCCCAGACCGATATTTCGATGAGTAAAACGGAATGATAAACTTATATATACCCTCTATTACTAGGTGGAGGGTATAAAAATATGTATTTAATTTAAAAATAGATAAACTTACCCATCCAATTCATCACCCTTTTTTAGATTTACGCTTTTAGATATTGTAGACTGACTTGGAGGAATGTATCGAATGGCACGTACTTCAGGCGCTTTACGAACATTTTTCAAAAAAGTATAGTTTTCTTTTAATTTACTGGGAATTTTGCAAGCTTTTCGCTCTGGTTCTTTGACAAGATTTGTACATTTAGTCCATTCTGTTAAATTGCCGTTGCACAAATATCCAGACTTATGGAATAACATTTGACTACATTTGCACTCGGAACAAGGCAACAAAGCACCGAAGGTCAAGAGATCAGCTACTTGGTCTAATTGTTTTTCTGAATCGTCCTTGTAGATTTCCTGACCGTTGTATTCTAACAACTTTGCCATATCCTTTTTTTTCATTTGTTGCTTGACTTGATCTCGAAACTCAAACAATCTATCTGTTTGCTTTTTTATTTTTTCGATTAGTTCTTTAGAGTCCTTTTCTTCATCCTTATCCAATTTCTCAATTTTAGCTCTTTTTGCATCGGGTACATCCTCACTTTTTAAAACACTAAAAAAAGTCATAATTATTTTTAATAATTTCTTAAGATAAAGGAAACTTACGGCAAAACTTTTTTTACTTCCTTTTTATCCTCATCCTTGAGGCTATTAAATCCTGGCAAATTTTCGCCGGAATCAAACCAGCCCAATTCTCCTCGAACTTGGGCAAAACATTCGACATGATGCCATAGTGGTTGACCACCATATTTCATGCCTACCTCTGTATCGTAAACTGTCTTACGAACTCGCATCTCATCCTTGAGAATTTTTTGCTCACAACCACGACATACAGCTCTTCCAGACTTGGCATATTCAATGCCATAGTCTTTCACAGCAGCAATCTCTGCCTTGGAGCGTTTTTTACCTTTGTCGGAACTGCTTACCCCAATAACAGTAACACACTCATCTGTAGATAAAAGTTGTTGCCAAATAAATATATTAAGTTAAAAAAATTTAATTTAAAAAATTGAAGTTCTGTGATACTAGAGTTAAGTTTGACTTTATTTTGTGTATTGTGCTGTATCAATTTATTTATTATTTATTTATACATTTCTGTGTCGTGTAGTCCAGTTTTTTTAATTATAATTTTTAAATTGACAATGTAAAAATCATAAACCATTTTTAATAAATAAAATAGCACCCCAGCCAGAAAAATACGGTGGGGCCTACATTGGCAAAACGTTGTAACCGGTACAACAAACGTTGGCAAAACATATGTTCTACAACGACTACCGTATTGGCCCAATATCTAAATGATAACGCCAGTTGTACGTGTGCCCACGGTTCTAGCCAATGTTGGCAAACTGTGGTCAAAACAAAAAATACTGTACTGGCACAATATCTAAATGATATCGCCAGTTGTACGTGTGCCCACGGTTCTAGCAAATGTGGGCAAACAGTGGTCATAACAAAAAATGCTATGCGTAAACATATTTTTAAAGGGAAACATTTTTCTTAAAATTTCTGATTATTTTGATTATCCAATGCCTTCAAGTGAAATTGGTTTGTAACGTGTTGAAAATTTAGATGAAATTTGTACTGAAATTAAGCATGGTTGAATTTAAATGTATTCTTACAACATCTTAGGGTTATATAGTCGCAACAAAAAGTCTACTTTTCGACTTTTTTCAATTTCTAAAAAGTCGATTTTTCGACTTTTCGACTTTTTAAAAAGTCGATTTTTTTCGACTTTCTTCGACTTTCTTAGATTTTTAACTTTTTTCGACCTTTTTCAGTTAGTTTTGACTTGTAATCGTTTAGGTGCTATTTTTTCGGTTGTATTTTATTTATCAATGTTGGGTACCAAAGTAATGAAGGTTAAAAAAAGTCGAAGAAATCGAAAATGTGGAAAAGGTTGAAAAGATCGAAAGCGAAAGAGTCGACTTTCGATAGAACGCTATCAATGAGGTGTTTACAATAATCAAAAATATTGGTAAATATTACACTTAAGTCGATTTCGACTTTTTCATACAAAAAGTCGATTAATCGACTTTTCGACTATAGAACCCTACATCTCATAACGAAAAAATTTCAATGACTCTTACATGCGTAATTTTAATAATATTTATCAGTTGTATTATTCATTTCTTAAATGTTAAGATAATCATTAAAACATTATTTAATAATAAGTTTTAAAAAAAAAATTTAATAAAAAAAAATATTTTATTTTGTTCTGTATATAATGAGAAAATTTCGACAAAGTGTAATATTTTGTGTAAAAACTGCGCTTTGCCAGTACATTTTTTTATACTATTCGATATTTCTGCAAAGCGTAGTATTTTTTGTGTAGCCAATGTTTTGCCAGTACATTATATTTTTGTACTGTATATGTAATGAGAAATTTTGACAGAGCGTAGTATTTTTTGTGTAGCCAATGTTTTGCCAGTACATGTTTTTTTGTACTTTACGATATTTCTACAAAGCGTAGTATTTTTTGTGTAGCCAATGTTCTACCAGTACATTTATTTTGTACCGTTGGCAATTTCTGGCTGGTACCATTTTTCTTATAGAAAAAGTCTTACGGTCGTATTCAAAATGTAATTCTAGACACTGTCTAGATACTGTTTAATTATTTCTTATTTAAAACACATTTTCTTAAACTATGAATTAAGTGCCAAAAAGTTAAAGTTATTTTAAAACTTTTGCTTTTATTAAAAACAATTTCCACAACCTGCTTTTTTAATTAAAGCCATTTTTAGTAAAAAGTTAAGATATTTTTTGTGGTTTTTCATATTTTTTTTTTATTTATGTGATTGACTAAAACAGGGATGGTCAACTTTTTGTTAAGCAGACTTAACTAAAATCATTTTGAATAGACTCTTGAACAAACAGTGAACAAGCCTTAGAAACATTTTAGTTACAAACTCGATGTTCAGGTTGAACAAACCGTGACTAAAACTTCATTTTGAATACGGCTGTAAGCATTTACTAGTATGTAGACATGCTGAATCTTGTTTGGTTTGTTGGGTATTGTTTTGATTTGATTTGTTTTGATTTATTATTTCAAATAAAGAATTTGACTTACAAGTGTTTTATTTCTGATTTTTTTTTTGTACATTTTTGTTAAAAATTTTGGTAAAAAATGGGATATAGAAAATTTTTAACTCAGGGAGAAATTGCAAATTTCTTATCTGAAAATAATAGTGAACAAACGGAACTAGAAAATACAATTTTATTAAACGAAAATACTCGCATCATATACATTCCGTCACCAAACAAGAGTGACGGTACCGATGAAGAGTTTATTGACGATGATGAAATTTTGGAAGACATTCCACCTAATTCGGAAGTTTGTGGGGAAATTGAGGTAGAATTTGATTCCAATGAAAGTGATTTTCCAATGACTGCAGTTGAAAGTAAACCAGTGTTATCTTTACCAAAGCAAAAGTATGCATTGGAAAAAAGTTTTGGTATTCCTAATTGGAAAAAACCAAAACGCATCGATATGAACTTTGACCGGTCAGACGAGGACTTTGTCAAACCACTACAAAAATAAATCGTGGAATCAATGAGTGGTAAATTACCCTTTCAGCTATTTTTACAAATATTTACGGTCATAAACAAAAATGGCAATAGATATAACCAGAGAGAATTGGAATACTTATTCTATCAGGTTATCACACCGTTCCTCACATTGCACATTATTGGTCATCCCGACCGACTTTGGGCGTGCCGATCGTAAAGCAATCTTTATCACGTAGCATCCCTGCAAAAAAAGTCATTACCACTTCTCAGCGGAGTGCTTTAAAACTATAACAAATGTAATGAAATACAACAAAAATAACAAAAAACACAAGACAAAAATACACAAACAGTTTTTTCTACTCCAGAATACATAGATATTCAGCACTTAACTCATTACCTATCGCGACAACTCCATACAAATGTAAGTAGATATTCAGTAGAAAAGAACTACTCCGTGGAAGTAGTTGGAAGTTGTTTGAAAGCTCGGAGTACTTCTTATCTACTGAATATCTACTTACTTTTGTATGGGAGTGTCGCAGAAGGTAATGAGTTAAGTGCTGAATAACAACTTTTTATGGAGTAGAAAAAACTGTTTGTGTGTTTTTTTCTTGTGTTTTTTTGTTATTTTTGTTGTATTTCATTACATTTGTTATAGTTTTAAAGCACTCCAAATAGAAGTACTCCGCACTTTTTTCCTGGGATGTTTCTCAAAATCAAAACGGCATTTCATTTGATGGACAACACAGAAATTGACGCTACTGATAGATTTGCGAAAGTACATCCACTAATTGAGACTTTGAATCGTAAGTATCAACAGTTTGGAATATTTACAACCTATTTTTCAATAGACGACCAAATGATACCATATTTTGGAAGACACAACTGCAAGATGTTTATTTGTGGTAAGCCAATACGTTTAGGTTTAAAATACTGGTGTCTCTGTTTTGACACTGGCTATTTGTTTGAAGCTAATCCATATGCCGGCGCAGCTTCACCATACGACAAAGGCGTTGGCTTGGGAGCTTATGTAGTTTTGCAATTGTTGGAATCGGTTTCAAGTCTAGAGAATCATGGCGTATTCTTTGATAATTTCTTCTCATCATGCTATTTGTTCTGTTTGTTAAACGAACGAAAGATCCGCGCAACTGGAACAGTAAGATCCAATCGTCTAAGAGGTGCGAATGAGATCCTTGCTTCTGGCCGCTCTCTCAAAAAGCATGAATACGACTACTGTATTGAAAAAACAACAAGTTATTCGTTGCTCGCTGGCAGGATAACTCAGAATTCACCGTAATTTCAAACTTTGTTGCAGCAGCTCCAGAAGTCTCTACAAGCCGTTATTCAAAAGATCAAAAAAGGATGGTAAGTTTTGATTCAATTTTTTTATATTTTTGTATAAACTTACATTTTTTTTAGGTTTCGGTTCAACAGCTGCAGCTCATCAATGACTACAACAAACATATGGGTGGTGTAGACCTACATGATAATGCTGTATCTAACTACCGTATTGCGGTTCGTGGAAAGTGGTGGTGGCCTCTTTGGACGAATTCAGTCAACAGTACAACTGTAAGTGCTTGGAAAATTCATTGTCTAATTGCTAAAGTAAAAGGAACTCGACCACTATCACAAATAGATTTCAAGGTTGAAATTGCTTCAAATTTACTTTTGTTTCAAGAAGACGCTGATAAAGAGCAACCATCAGAGGATTTACAATTGGAAGAAATTAAAAATCTACGAAAGATGCCACGTTTAGAAGTCCGTGAGCATTAAAGGTGTCCTAACGACTAAGGTAATTTTTCAAAATCACTTTTTAATACGTGGTAGGGTCCTAAATTGTAGTTTAGTATCTAAACATGAGTGAGCCAAAATTTGGGGACAATCGGATAAAAATAATTCGTGCCGAAAATGCATTGAAGTTTTGGGACACTCTTATGTGATGAAAAAACACGTTTTTTCTAGTTTTTTTACAAATATTGATATATGTTATTTTTTGTTAAATAATATGAAAATGTTTTTGAGAAAGATTATTCTATATGAAAATGGTAATAAATTACCTTTCTAAAAAGCTTAAAGAAATTCAAATTGGATGAAAAAAATAAGCATTTTACCCTTACATGCCCCAGACCATTGCATAGTTTTTAAACCCAAAATTTGAATATCTTGAAAATTTTTAGGCAAAAAAATAAAAAAAAAATAATTTTACTTTATAATTTATATTAAATACATGTTATAGATAAAAACTAACAGATATGGTAGTCTAACTTTTTTTTTCATTTGGCGTGGGTAGTGATGTAATTTCCGCGGATTCCAAAGAAAATGTGTTTTTCCAAAAATAATTTAGCAAATATGGCAAAAAAAAAAGTCTGTATTGTATTATACGAAGTAAAATACATAAAATCTGTAAATTTTTTGAGAAATCGGGCATCTTTAACCCCTTTTCGTCGAGGTGAAATGACAAATTTGAGACATTATACCAGGGTTTGAAAAAAAACTCTAACGTACGGTACGTTAGTGTTCTGTACGGAACTATGGAGCGACCGTACGTTATCGAAACGTACCGTTCCAAGAACACATTCACTAAAAAGCTTTTTAGTGGTTGTGAAGGTGTTCGCAAACAGAATTCCGAACGTTATGCCTGCGAGTTGAAGAACAGAAACTTTACGATAACGTACCGAACTAGGTTAGAAACAAAATAAAGTTCTTTTATAAAATAGTGTTCTGTTTGCGAACTTTTGAGACATTTTTTAAATTTAAAATGGCGATATCTTGAAAACTAAGCAAGATAGAGCAAAACGGAGCACATTTTTGGTTCTTGGGATCTCCATAGTATCGCTAGGCCTCTACACATGGGTGGACCCCGTTGGGTCCTTATTTTGAATCTAAAAAAGTTAGCATTCCGGAAATTTTAAAAATGCAAATATCTCGCTAAATACTGCCGACACGACATAAAGTCTAAAAGCGGTCATGTACTACGAGACAAGATCCACAAAAATGCTTTTAGACTTTTCATCGTGTCGGCAGTATTTAGCGAGATATGTGCATTTTTAAAAAATAAGTCACTTTTTCTCTATCGTGAAAAAAGTTTCCGCTCCGAAATCGTTGAAGTTTTGTCTTTATTTATTCATATTTTCCATAACAATTAAAATACGGGGTTATCAAGATGGATTCTAGGTCTACCAAGTCGAAAAAACCTAAAAGAAGGCTAAAGATAATAAGACAAATGGACCACACCAAAAAGTTACGCCCCTTCGCAATTAAACCGAAAATTCAGTCCCGAGAAGAAGAATTTCATGAATTTTTTAGTGCTATAATTTAATGGAAAAATAAAAATCATTTAGGTGGGTAGAAAGCTGAGAAACTAGCACTCATGACACGAAGATGACCTCAGAGGTCAAAACCAGATACGGGTCAAATTTAGTACACG